>ML170165.1:156021-487382 GCA_004355085.1 Rickenella mellea | reverse complement strand
TGCATGTGTACATCTCGCAACTAATTTTACTAAAAATTGGCGTGTATCGAATAATTGCAGTGCCTGTTGGACAATGAGATGGTCTTGGGCTTGAAAGTTGCACTCTCGAGTTCAAAAAATTTGCTCCCTGCCTCGCCGCCGATGTCGAGGCGCGTGCGAAGCTCGCGGCCGAGCAGAGGCGGCGCACTGATACAACATTATTCTCTCTTTCAGTTTGGTAGCGGGCGCTGCCGTTTATCGGCCTTACCTTGCTTATTGCCATTTGTGGTCATGTAGAGCGCGACGGGCACATGATCACGTCACGTGACGGCATATATAGTCTGGCGCGTCTTACTAATTCAAATCTGACTTGACCTGAGACATTCCAAATGCCGCTCACGCAGGAGGAAAGGACGGCGTACCTCGCGCTTTCTCATCTTTTTTTGGACAATGAAATGGACGACATCGACTTTCGGGCCATCGTTCACCGCCTCTCTGGTGTCCACATATCGATCACCAGAATGGAATACATGCTTCGACATCATCTCTTCCCTCTTTTATTCATGAATTTCTTCCTCACCATTGCCGCGGACGCCTTTGATGAAGAGTGGTTGATCGATAAAATTGAAGCCCGGGTCTCGTCTCCACCATGGTTCATGATGAAGGCGCTGGAAGCCGTTGTGTGGTATGCCCTTTCCGAGACGGTCAAACCGGATTGGGAAGAGTTGAAACAACGGCTGGCCAACCGTCGCCTGTAAGTTGTTGCTCTGATATATCACTCTGGTCACTTACACGTGTGGAAATTTTGAAGCGCTGCACAGCCGATGCCACATCCACCAACAGACAAGGCGACTCCAGGTTCACCGTCCTCTTTGACTCGCCGCAGATGACCGCAGATAATCTGTAAGTCAGTGATGCATTGTCCACACTCAACAACATTGATCATCATAGCGTAAGAACCTCATTGTTGTCTGCCTCGGCGGAGTTCTGTGACGGATCTTGGAGTGCTTGACTTGACATACCGCGGGCTGGGCAGAGACACATAGTTATCGCAACGCCAATGAATTGTACAAACGGTGTAATGATTGATAAAATCCGATTCATTTTGTGCTCTATTAATAGATGCTTTAAGACTCCATCTTCCTCTTCAGACAAGAACACAATCGGGGAGTGGAGGCCAAAAATACACCTCAAGGGCACAGATTCAAACGCACCTGGCCAACCGACGAAGGCGTACCGAAAAACGTTAGTAACATTATCAACAGGAAATACGTGACGAAACGAACAATGTGATCGAGACTATGTTTCTGTAGCAAAGTTCTATTCCTACTGGTCTACGGCATCTTTTGCTTGATGCATGAGCTGGAGCGCAGAAATATTGCGCCTAGCTTGTTGAAAGAGCAAGAGCGGTATTCCTGGCATTCTCTCGCCTCTGTGTAGACCCTGAAATGGATGAACTTGATTTCAAAACCGTTGTTTACCGCCTATCTATCAAGATACTATTGACGAAGATGGACGACATGATTCTTTAAGACGTTTTCCCTCTTCTGTTCATCAATTTTCTTGTTACCGTCGGCATGTCGACGGATTTGACGATGAATGGTTGATTGAAAATATTGAAGCGCGCGACTATTCTCCGCCATGTTTTCTGAGAATGGTGTTAGAGGCTGTTCTGTGGTGATAGTTTGCGGATCTCGTGCGCCCGGAGCGGGAAGAGGTGAAACGACGGTTGGCCCTTAGTCACCAGTAAGTTACTGACTCTGATATTATTTCACTCTGGTCGCTTACATTTGTGTGGAAATTGTTCGAAGCGCGGCATAGTTTCCACTGAACGTGATTCATGTATTGCCATCTGCTTTGGCAAGTAGCGACACATATGTCCGCGCTCAGGCGAGGGAGAGAGAGGGAGCGGGGGTGACAGCGCCTGAGTAACCGCGAAGAAGTATGTCAAACATGTAGTTATGGCATATCGGATGAATTCTACGCACGATTGCAATGGCAGGTGAAATTCGGTCCATTTCGTGTTGTATTATAGGCGTTCGTTGTCATTCAGACATCATATCCATTTCTCCTTCTTCACATAGGATGCACACGTGACGTGCCGCATATGACCACGGCCTTCATCTGAGACACTGCAGAGATTGCACCGACTTCGTCAAATGCCGTTCACACCAGAAGAAAGGACGGCGTACTTGAAACTCTCTTGTCTTTTCCTAGACAATGAAATGGACGACATCGATTTCAAAGCCATAGTTTACCGCCTCTCAGGTGTCAACATACCGATCGCGAGGATGGATGACATGCTTCGTTACGACGTCTTCCCTCTTCTTTTCATCAATTTTCTCGTTACCGTCGGCATGGACGCTTTTCATGAGGAGTGGTTGATCGAAAAAATTGAAGCCCGAGTCTCTTCTCCACCGTGGTTTCTGAGGAGGGTGTTGGAGGCTCTTGTGTGGTGGTACTTTGCGGATCTCGTGCGCCCGGAGTGGGAAGAAGTAAAACGACGGCTAGCCCTTCGTCACCTGCAAGTTACTGGTTCTGATATTATTTCACTCTGGTTGCTTACATTTGTGCGGAATTATTCAAAGCGCTGGAACGCCGGCACCGGTTCCAGCAGCAGTGAACACAAATCGTGTTTCGTGTTCAGCTTTGACTCGTCGCAGGTAATCCGTGAGGCAGCGACACACTCAAGGACTTTGACAGTCCTAGTGGAGAAATCTCAATACCCTCCGCTTCGGCGGATTTTCTGCGACTGGAGCTTGGAGCGCTTGTCCTGACTAACAGAGGACCACATCAAAGATGTGTTTATCGCAATCGAATGAATTGAACGCACGGTTACAACGATTTCTAAGTGTTGTGTTTGTTACATCAATAAAGGCGTTGAGCGTTAATCAGACATATCCATGTCCTCGTGACCCTCTTCCCCAGGAAAAACAACAGGCGAAGGTTGGCCGTCAGCGTGTACAACTTCAAGACTTTCTCGAGGAAGTGACAAGCCCGGTTTCCAGCCCACAGGTCCAAACGCGCTAAACGCACCCGGCCACCGCCAAGGGCGCACTCCACCATGTCGTCCCCCTTCCAGCGCAGACTGCGCGATATCACCTCCATTTTTTGATTCAGACGGTGAGGCGTTCCCGGATATGATGCGTAACCACAGTGCCTCGCGGTCAGGCGTATATGTTGAGCTTGTGCCAGCTGCGTAGTCGAGTTGGAGAGCTGGAAGCGGGGTACCGAAGTATATAGGCAGGAGCGTGTTGGAGAAGAGCGTCGTTTTGTAGGTCGCCCATCGGCGGATTGGCGTATTTTCTGTAGACTCGGAGGTGGTGGACTCTGTATCCGATCCCGAGTCGTTGTCATGTTCATTGACCGAGTGTCGGCTGTTGGCTTCCCATGCTGGTGGACGCTCCTCCCATACCGATGCCTTGGCCAAATTCACAGGCTCCTCCGTGCCCCAATCTCCAAAAATAACAAAATCGTCATCATCCCAAAGTTCACCGGCATCCTCCTCCTCGCCATCGTCGCCGTTCTCAAAGCCGTAGAGAATCCGATCCTGGACTTGATGCCTCGGATCCCGCTCGCCCGTCCACCCTTTCGGATAGCCCCATTTCAACATCTGCTTCAGCCATGGGGCATACTCGCCGGCATCGTCGTCCCTGAGCCCTAGCGCGTCGCGTAGAAGAGAGCCGCGGATTTCACCGGGTGCGAATTCATCGAGCCAGAGAAGGCGCCGCGCTCGTCGTCCTATCGCGACATGGACGCGTTCTGGCTCTCCGGATGATGTGTGGGTGAAGTTGAATAACGCGCGAGAGAGGGCTATGAGTGGTTCGTTGCGTTGAGATGGACACGATGTGAGGACGTGCGATGTTGATCCACAGTTGAAACAACGTCTGCAATGTGATCAGTACTTAGCCTGAGGTTGTATAGAGTGTAAGGACGACGTACCTCTCGTCAGCGCCGTTACCCGATGACGGGACTTCAAATCCAAGAGCAACATCGTCAATGCTATCGAACAAATAGTCGCATAACCCTGTAGTTTCCTTCCAATACTCTTCATGAGGCGTCATCCCAGTGCCATCAACGACAAAAAATTCGTTTATTTCTCTTGATTCGGCGTCATCTTCGCGTCCAGTTCGTGCTTCCACGTCTCCAGAGCCTGAAGCACAGTCGCGCCATCCCACCTCCCCTTCGACACCTCCCTGCCCTCGACGTGCAGCGCCGGTATCCAATAGACATACCTCTTCTTCCAGCGTTCCTGCCCCGGGTCCTGGATGTTGATCACATCGAGGTTGAACGGGTGGGTTTGCCGCACGCGCGCCAACTCCGCCTTCGCTGTCTGTCAATAGCAATGACGCGGTGCTCGTCAGTATGTGAATGGGGGAGGTGTGGGGAAGCATTGTTACATCGCAGAGAGAGCACGTTGGACCTGTGAAGAGTGTGAGGTTGGGCAGACGCGGGACTCGTAAGGGCATTAATGTCGAGAGAGTGGGAGTCAGAGCCTAAATGGGATGAGTGGCGAATTTTCGTTTATTGATAAGAAAAATAATGTAAAATCTAAATATGCCACTATAGCATTCCCCCAACGAGCCCAACAAGTGCTTTAGTCCCCCATCGTACCCGTCTTCCTCCCCCCTTCCACTCCTGAGCATGCTGTCTGAGTCCTTTCACCTCATCCCCCAACTTCTTCCTCAACCCATCACTAGCGCCATCACTCGACGCAACCATTATAAACCCAAGCTCTGTGTCCAGGTGTGCAGAGCGTGAATTCAGATTTGACGATCCAAAGAGCGTTAGAACGGGGTCGTCTTTGGGATGAGGGGAGAGCCAGATGCCTTTGGCGTGATATGTCCATCCTGGTCGATACCATTCACTCAGCTGAACACCATGTCCCACTTCATTACCCTCCTCAGAAAAGGTAGTCTGCCATGCACGCCGAGACCGGAGAATCCCAGCCCAGAACCGTTGTTCAAGGTGTGTATATCCTTCTGGGATGCGACCCGAGATTCCACTCGAGCCATAGAAACCATTCGCCTAGAGCAACAAAAAATCAGTTAGACGATATGACTGACCTCTAATAAAATCACACGCACCTTAGGACTGGCGACGAGAATGCGGCAGTCCGCACGGGAGAGGCGCACAAACTCCTGGTACCGCTTGTAGAGCCCAAAGTATCCGCTTGTCAGATCCATGAGAGGTGTAGCGGTGCCATTGTTGGCATTCGAGGTTGATAAATGCTTGAATAGCTGGGCAAGACACCGTTCTTCCTCCCGCACACCAAACTGGCCACCTTGAATCATTGGAAATATCCATATGTCTGGCTTTTCGTGGCCATTCGCGTCGGAAAGAGCTTGCGACTCGACGAGTTGATTTTTCTGAAATGTTCGCAATGCTGCTCCTGTCGACTGTTCCATGTTCTCAGGATGGATACTGGAATTGGGCCATGTTATTGAGGGATTGGGGTCATCGCAATTCGCGGAGATCCCGAGACGGAAGCACGAGCTCTCCATGGTGCGCAGAAAGGCAACACAATATTGCGCCAAGTGCGATGAAGTAAAATGCAAATATCGGTCTTGGCGATTTGTGAAGTACGATTCGTTTAGGTTTGCCCTATCATAGTTTTATTTAGACTGACGTCCAGTCGTTGTTTTTGGAAACGACGTACCAACTCACCCGCTGATAATCACCTCATCGTCAACGCCGTATATTTTTGCATGCCAAGTTCCCCAGCCTTCGTCAAAACGACGGGGGACAAGCTTAGCCATAATGCCCTTGAGTTTAGGACTCTTGAAGAGATTTACATGCACTCGCTCTGGGTAGAGCTTTAAAAGCGGCAAGAGCAACCGAACTGTCGAAGATGCGCCAGGGCGAGTTGACCGGTTGTAGTCGAGGTGTAGATGTAACTTCAGAGATGGATTTGACTGGAGAGCAGCACCTAGTGTGTCTATCTGGTCACAAAGGTTAGCTGAGATCTAAAGCTTCGCGGTTTTCTACGTACTAACTGAGTTTCAGAAGAACCGATATATAATGAGGAAATAAATATTCGTTCTCGTGCCCGACGTATCATGCCCTACAAAATTTAGCACGCGTTGAATGGCAAAGCAATCCGATCTCACCAGAAGAGTTCTGCTGAAGTCTTGAGGTTGAGAGTATATTCGAATGTTTTTCGAAGACAATGGAAAACATGGTTGCGTCCAGCTGAGGTCCAAGGCGAAATTTCGAATTGATGGATGGAGTCGCTCCGTTGGCAGAACCTGGCCATAACACCGAGATAAGAACAGTCGCAACGGTGCCCGACATAATTTTTGACGAATAAACATTGGTGGTGGCAAGACACCACGCGAGTTTCCAATTGGAATCTTGATCTGCTTCTCTGCGTCATCAGCCTTGGGTGGCGGGCTCGGTGCATCTATGTTCGACGTCTCGGAGTACGTCCATGTCGTCGCAGACAGCCTGAACATGGCCAACACATCCTACAACCTCACCGTCAAACTCGGCTCATTGTTCTCCTTCCCCTCACGTTTCATCGCAAGAATCCGGAAGATTGACGACATGATCAATCAGGACTTCGAGAACGCTTCCCTCACCGCGGCGGCCATGAGCAACAACCGCATCCACAGGATGTCGCCAGAGGGAAATATTCCCTACGAGCTCGTCGCAATGCCTGGGCCTTGGGCCTTTCTCACCTCGGGTTATGCTGTCGGTCTGCTGGCAATGGTATGTCCGCTTGATGTCCGTCGCGCCGGCAACGTGTTTCGTCCTCATCGTCCTCCCCATAGGCTCTGTTGCTCAACAGGATACAGCATATCGTCGTACCTCCGCGGCAAACGTTCACCGAGAGACTCACTCGCAGCCGTCGGTCAATACTACAGGCGTTGTTATATTCCACATTTCCAATAAATCTGAATTCGACAACCTATCGCTTGGCTTTCCGCATACCGTCTTTATACTTACTCTTCAGGTCCTTGCTGCTGTTAACAATTATCCTGTTGCAAGGATCGAACCTTTGGCCATCATCTAACTATCGTTGGCTTAACGTGATTGGAGAATGGGCTGGCCAGAAGGAGTTTGGAGAGGTGTGTTGGTCGACGTTCGGAGCGATATGTGCTGCGCTTGGCGTTGGTGCATTAACACGAGGTCTGGAGGGAATTAGTTCCTCAAATGCTGCCCCGTTCAACCTTGTAAGTTCCGTGCAAACGTCTCCCAATGATTTGACTACTCACTTTCCCTCAGTTTGGATACGCCTTTCTTTTGCATATTTATTCCGTCCCTATCACACATGTTGTTCGCGGACCTCCTTCCAGGCCAGATAAACATGTCATTGTCACCATTATTCTCCCGCTTCTTCAGGTAGGCATATTGATAAACTCAGAACGACATACTTCGACTGACACCATGATCTTTTAGCTTACCATGACCCATTTCCTTGGTATCAAAAAGACCTGGGCACGACAACGACTCATCCCAACAGGCATCTGCTCAATTCTTACCCTCCTTCACTTTCACGCCGTCCTCCTGACATCGCCTTCCTCGTATCCCCTCCTCAACTACCTCCCATGCCTCCTGGAGTCACTCCTCGTTCTCGTTACGGCACTCGCATGCACTCTCAACGTGCTCACGCAGCTTCTTCTCGAAGGAACGATCTCCCGACCGCTCTTCGGTCACACACGCACGCTCGTGCCGAAAGCTGACGAGGACTTCGCCGTCGTGCTTCTCCGCCTAGGGACGGCAAGCCTCGAAGCGACCAGCGTCGTGGGCCTCGGGTACGAAGTGGGATCCGTGAGCGTCCGACACACGATGCAGCTGGGCACCGTCCATTCCCCCGAAGCACCGTCAGATCAACCTTCTATTGAGCTCAACCGTGTAGGCGTCGTCGGCGTCTCTCACGGTCTGCACCGAAAGCAAGGTTTCACAAACGAGATCAAGAGCGTCAAAGTGACGGGTATGGAGGCGGATTGGTGGTACAGCAGTGCATGGCTGCGAGAGCTCACGCGCTTCGGGATGGGCATCGTTGCAGCCGCGCGCGGCATCTGGAGACTCATCTTACGGCGCACATGGTACAAGTGGCGCGGAGTCGATCAACCCTTTGACTCTGCGAACAAGCACACAACGGCAGTCGGTGCTCGCCGCGGAACAATGCACTTCGTAGCCAGAGAAGACGAAGAGGAGTACATATACCGGCGGTTTCTCCGCGGGGAGCCTCTCAGCGACGACGACGACGACGAATACGATCCCGCGCGCTCCTCACGTTCGCGTTCTCAATCAGGCTCGCCAGAACGCTCCACGCCCGCTTCGGACGCCGAGAACGAGAACGATCTCTCATCAGACGAGAATGATCCTGGCGAGACGGCGAACCTGTACAGCGACCTTCTCAGCTCACCATCTACCGCCTCCGCACCGATGCTCCTCGCACACATGTCGACACCCACGTCATCGCGGCTCACCCGCCGGCGATACTCACAGCTCGTTTCTTCCCAGCAGCGCGTGGAATCCAGTGGGAGAAACTTCATCGGCGAGCTGGAAGTAGATGAGTGGGCCAATTTCGTGCAGGATCGACGAGACGCCGCGTTGCGACATGACGCGCACGACAATGGCGATGAGATCAGGCGGAATTGTGTGATTTGCACGGTTGAGCAGCGGGAAGTCATATGTTGGCCATGCCGGTGAGTTTTCTCAACCACATCGTCCATTAATTATCCAGTTATTAAATATTTCCTACAGCTGTTTGGCTTTATGCGACGATTGTCGAGCAAATCTTGCCTCTCGATTCGCTGCGTCAAAACACACTTGTCCATGTTGCAGACGGAAGTAAGCGATTCGCACTTGTTTTTGGTACTCCGTGCTTACTCATGTGATTTTCAGCGTCGAAGGATACTCAAGGATTTTCATACCTTAGATACGGACTGAACCACCGGAATATCATAAATAAATAAGATGTAACGTAAAGCAGTATTGCAGTCGCGCTCATTGGCTGAGTTATAGAACAGTAGGCTCACTCATGTACGAATTTGAGCGAGATAATAAATCATCATTTCCTGATACAATTGATCTAATGGTGTACAACGAGATGGAAGCACCGGGATTCTGGAGTGATTAGAAAGAATAGTCTGAAACTACATAATAAGAACGAAAAGTGGGGCAACACGAATCTCGGTGCGTTGAGAGTTTGAACATTCACCAGCCGTGGTCACGGTGTCCTCCGTCGAAGCCACCGCCATAGCCACCAGAGCTGAATCGTGAGCCACCACGACCGCGACCACCACCTCCACGACCTACATAGATTTGTGAATTTCTGATTCTGACTTGCCGAGAAAGAGATGGGGGGCTTACCACGACCTCCTCCTCCACCACCACCACTGTACATTGCCATTTCCTCCAGCTGCGGGGGAACATCCGACCTGGCCTCTCGAAGAATCTGGATAAGCTCGCGAGCAGCCTTCGCATTGTCAGTCGTGAAGTATGTGTAAGCTGTGCCTTGCATGCCTGCACGCTATGTGAAGAACGCTTATAAGATATGAAAACCAATAGCAATTGAAGCAACTTACTCCTGTACGACCAATACGATGAACGTAGTCCTCGAGATTGTTTGGAAAGTCATAGTTCTGTAGGTCGATAATGTTAATATAGGATGAGCCTGTCGAATGGAGGAATACGCACGATGACATAGCCAACGTCCTTCACGTCTGTCACGCACAAGAGCCATTTGAAGGAGTCGCGAGCATGAGGATAGAGTAACGTAGAAATGAGTAGCCAATCCAAGGTGGGGAGGGAACAATAATTCAGTCAATTTCAGTTTCTTACGAAGACATAAAAGACAGAATGGGCGAGCCCCAGGAGCATCTCAACCAAAAGACTTTTTACATAGACTGGGTTGAGACACTACACGCGTCCGAGCGTTAGACAGGAAGAGTATCGTACGCGTTGAATAATGTTCTCCTTTGCGGGTGTCTAGATCTAATGCCTGAAGCTTACAAGTCCATAACCGTCCGACATGCCAAGAACACAGACGAGTCCTTGAGGTTCCCCCAGTTGTGAAGAGGAGAAGAGGAGGCATGTCCTGAGGGTCAGAGGGATACATTGAAGCCAAACACTGAGATCCCCCAGAAAACAGTTGCGTATTTTCTTCCACCTGTCACGTCGTTGCCCGGATACGTACCCTAGGTATAAGCTGTTTGCTGCAGAACTCTCCGAATTCGGAGATCAGAAACAACCAAGCACGAAGCGATGAGACAGCGAGTATACTAGATGGAGGTAAGCACTCCATACTCGAATGCTGTCGAAAAGTCACCGTCGCTGACTCGCCTAGAGGGACGAAGTCCCATTAGGTGCAAACATAGAATGAAAACCTACCGAGACCACGGGAGGCAACATCCGTGGCAATGAGGATTGGCGACCGGCCAGCTTTGAATTCGCCTAATACCCAATCACGCTCACGTTGTTCTTTGTCGCCATGGATGGCCAATGCAGGCCATCCATCCATTCGGAGGTACTTGGTAATTTCGTCCGCCACACGTTTAGTCGCAACGAAGATGAGTACTTTTGCGTTCTCGGTGCTGATTTTCTCCAGATGCTTAATGAGTCTTGTTCTTTTTTCGAAATCGCTGACGACTTCAACGATCTGCTTGATATTGTGGTTTGCAGTAAGGTCCATCGATCCGACGTTCACCTGTATCATGTCCTTGAGGAAGTCCTAAACGAAACGACGTCAGTAACAGAAAGAGATGTTGGATATGACCTTTACGTTAGCAAGCTTCTGGACGTCTTTTGGCCAGGTGGCGCTCCACATTAGAGTCTGCCGATCTGGTCTGATCTGGCTGACTATCTTGCGAATTTGCGGCTCAAACCCCATGTCCAGCATGCGATCGGCCTCATCCATAACCAGATAAGTTACACGGCGAAGATTCGTCTTGTTGGTCTCCAACATGTCGATAAGACGACCAGGCGTAGCAATGACAACCTCCACACCACGTTGAAGATCCCTGATCTGAGGCCCTTTTGGAGCACCGCCATAGATTGCAGTGTTCCGAATGCGAGAATTTGCACCGAATTTTGTGCATTCTTGCTGAATTTGAACCGCTAATTCGCGGGTTGGTGCAAGGACGAGTGCAATCGGTCCGTCGCCGGGAGCTAAAAGTGGTTGCCTACGTAAAGTGTTGAGTTCGACGATTAAAGGATGCACTGGATTGAAGACGTACGCGTTGATGTGGAGAATGGCTGGAAGAGCGAAAGCAATTGTTTTACCACTTCCGGTTTGTGCAATACCAACGAGATCCCTTCCAGTAAGAGCCATGGGCCACGCCTGGCACTGGATGGGAGTCGGCTCCGGAAAACCCTGCGCTCTGATAGAGCTCAGAAGGTATTCCGGAAATCCAACCTCGTCGAACGCTGTCACGGGCTTTGGAACATCACGGCCAAAGATCTAATCAAAATTTCAATAAGGTTCAAGAAGACAAGCTGACATGTGTTCGCACCTTGATCTCTTTTTTACGCCTGAAATCATTGACCTCCTTTTCGGTTCGTTTGGCCACCCTTTTATCTTCAATGTAGAAGTTCTTTTCGAATTTCTGAAGGCGTTGCTGGCTCCAGTCTATGGCGTGTAAACCGGCTCCTAGACCGCCACTCTTGTCGTATGAGTCATAACCGCCACTGTAGCCTCCGCCGAATCCACCGCCATAGGCTCCTCCATATCCATTATCCTGACCGCCCGAACGGTTACCACTGTAGCTCTTCATAAACGAGTTAATAATCAGACAAGTTTAAGACTGGGAGATTGTGGAACTCACCATTGTCGATTGAGGATGTCTGAGATGATGGTGGTGAGTGACAGAGATGTTTGTAAGTGTGTGGCGTCGACTGTGCTCCATTTTCTCACGACATGTTTGCTTACTTCTTGGTGTGGCTGCGCACTCTCGCACAACGAATTTTGCTCCATATATTGGCATGCGGTCCTATCCCTCAACATGTCGCCTTCGTCATGGATGGCAATAGAAGATACGCTAGAAAACGACATCTAAACGTTACTCAAGGACACACTGACGGTTATGGTGCACTCCGAAAGGCATGTCGACCGCCCGATTTTTGTGTCCATCGAAATATAACTCCACACAAAACTTGAAGTTGCTGGAAGTATGCCTCCAATTGCACATAAAATGTGTGACGGTATATGCGTTCTCCATTGAGAATTTTAAGAGGTCGGAGGAAGAAGTACGCGCACTCATGACCTTGGCAAAGGAGAAATTACTCGAACTTTGTGAGAACGGGTGAGTTTAAAAATCTTGAATCTCCTTGTTTCTTTATTTGCAACGCTCAATTTAATAGTGACCTTCTGGAGGAATACGGAGTCAAACTGAACGTCTTAGGAAAGACGGCGTTACTGCCCCATGATGTTCAAGAGGCAGTCCGTAAAGCAGAAGTCATGACACAAAATCATAATAGGTTCGCTCTTCAGCGTACGATTCTTCCTTAATTTTTACATCTCAATGTAGAGCTATTCTCAACTTATGCATGCCCTACACGTCGCGGGATGAAATCGTGACGGCAATTGAATCTACAATTAATAAAACTCTCGAAAATGGCACGAACCTCGAGTGCGTTCTGAGAATTGTCTATTGACCACACCCACCAAACATTCTATTACAGTGATATTACAGAAGACTCTATAGATGCAGAAATGATGACAACTGCGCGAGGTAGTCCACCACTAGATATTCTGGTCCGTACAAGCGGTGTCCGGAGGTTAAGCGATTTCATGTTATGGCAGGTAAGAAATCTCCTGAACATGCCCCGGCGCGCAACTGATATCTAATCATCGTAGTGTTGCGAGAACACACAAATCCACTTCACGCCAACATATTGGCCAGATTTTGGGATGCGAGAGTTCATCCCTGTTATTTTAGAATATCAGGTTAAAGTTTGGAATCGACGCAAACATGTGACAAAGAAAGCTACATAGGCAAGTTTTCACACAGTCATAAATCATGGACAGCACAAGTACAGTATTCCTGATTAATACCCAATATTATTATGCATTGGACCGCACACCTGAGTCGGCATCGTCACTACGACTGACACGTTTTTGTGACTCTACTTACATGCACGTTTGGCTATTGAACACATACAAATTACATCGTTGGTGAATACAGATGGCAAGATAAAAGGCAGATAACAACCGGACAAAGCGAGGTGTTACAGAAATCAATCAGCGACGAATAAGCAACAAGTTCGGCAAAAGCAATTATTCAATGACTTCAAAGCGCCCCCGTTTACCTTCTCGACCGTCCGCTAGGTCTTCCAGCCCGCGTTTCTCCAACCCGACACCACCATTGAAGCCAGGGAATGACTCGCCATTGACTATATTTTGCAAGATCGCAGCGTAAGTTTCGTCTGACAGACCCATTCCGGCAAGGGGATTTATTTTGCCCTCCTCGTCTTGTGGAGGGTTGGCAGCGGTGACCATGAGTGCCTGGTCGAAAGAGCTATCTGATAAAGGTGGAATGCCAACAGACCGAGGAACTTTTGACATTTGCTGAATCACTTTGAGGTGGGTCAGATGTTTCTAGGTGGACAGGTCATATCAGCAGAAGAAACGCGTAGCAGAAGAGGGCTTCGCACCTCGAGCATGCTCAGTAAACCTTCCTTCGTGAAAGGCTTCGGAAGAATATCATTCATGCCTAAAAACACCATAAATTGACTTCGGGGACCAAAAAATCGACTGCATGCGTACCGTGACTGTAATATGTCATGATCTCGTTAGGCTTGGAATTGCTAGTCATTGAAATAATTGGTGTCATGTGATCGAATTGTCGAATGAGCGAAGTTGCCGAAACACCATCAAGTTTTGGCATGACAATGTCCTTTAAAATAAGATATTTGGATCAAAGTGGATGCAACCCGAAGTAAGAACTCATACCATAAGAACCAAGTCGTACTTCTCAAGATTCATCTTATTCACCGCGACTACGCCATCCACAGCGACATCAATGGTGCAACCGAACACCTGCAAAAATTTGCTAGATAATTTTCGGCTGACAGCGTCGTCATCCACTAGCAATACGCGTGGGGGTACCGCCCAGCCGGGCACAAATGTCGACCGTCGCACGCGTAGTCTCTGTGCACTCTCAGGTCTCGAAATTGATCCTGCGACTCCACCTGATTCATCCGAAGCGCTAGTCGACGCGGGAACCTCTTCCGTTTTCGGCCGGGTTTGTGAGGTTGACGAGGACGGTTCACCCATAGAATAAGATGCGCCAGCGCTTTGTTGTTGCGCCTGCGTTCCATCATTAAGCTTCGCCGGGTCAAAGCTCCAGATTGCACTATCATCATCTCCACCTGACTTAGGCATGAGATGCCCAAGAGTAAACACTTGGAGACCAGAGTGCGGTACAGCGGTAGGCGGAGGAGGGTACCGTGGCTCCATTTCCGGCATGATGAATGGATCGGTTCCATTTGTGAATGACTCGCGTCCATTTGGCATAGACGATTGTTGTGACGTCGTAGGAAGTTGCAGACCTGGCGGTGACTGTTGTTCACGTTGAGGCAGGGGAGGTTGTTGGACATTCGAAGAGCGCAGGCGTGAGAGTTCTTCAAGACGCTGTAGAGCTTCCTCACGGCTCGCTGGTGGCGTATTCCCGGTGCGAGTTTGGCCCTGAGCTTGTTGCGACATTGCAGCTGCTGCCATCACGCCTGAAGCCGACCCTGAAGGTTGTGAAACATTGGGGATACCATTCGAAAACGACATGCCTGCAGCACTCGCGCGACGAGAGATCTCGTTGAGCTGCTCGAGTGACGCACGTGCAACATCGCTCTCTGGGTAAGAACCAACCATCCGCTGAGCCTCGGTCGCAGGGACGAAGGGATTGGGATCAGATGAAAAGCCTGCATTACTGGGTTCCTGCTTCACTTTGGCTGGAGGACAGAGAAAGCGAGTTGCATATTAATGAGGGTTCCAGTTCAATGCATTTGACCCATCACGCACATTGTTCAAGCTGCAGAAAGTAATGAATAAGGCTTTGCATCAAGCCATCCTGCTTTGCAATGTTCGTGTGAAAGCTGACCATCTCATCGAGTACACGTTGATAATTATGTTCTAAATGTCGAATATGGTTCGCCATGTCATCCTGAGTTTGCTTCATGCGGTCGATCTGAGCTTGCATGGCTTGAAGAGCACCATTCTCTTCCGACGGAGAATCAACGGGTGAGGTACGACCAGCACCCCGTGATGAAGCAGCGGCAGGTTTTCGTTGTGCAGGAACCTTGCGTTTGATGTTCTCAAGAGCATCTCTTCGATCTGCTTGAAAATCAGGATGCTTAAAAGTCCAGCTCTAATGAAAGGGTAGCATGAGGTAGGCATTGCAGCAAAAAATCAGGAATAACTAACATGTTCCCCAAATTGGTTGTCGTCAGAATTTTTCACCTAGGCGTACAGGTTAGAATGCGACTTTAACTGTTGTATAACTGCTCACCTTGTGAAAGTCATATTTGTTTAATTGTCTGACAAAGCTCGCAAAATTTGAATGTTTGAACATTTTAGGAAGAATCGACTTGGTGAACTCGTTCATATCCTGACGAACGGTCAGCAACACCTCGTACTTTACACCCAACGAAACCCACCTTAACGACGAACGCATCTCCCGATAGATTCCAAGACACAACGTGGGTGAAATTACTATCTTCCAGCATCCTAATCACACATGAGCAACGGTGATATGTGTGGATGAAAATATCATAGTTATTTACTTGTATAGTTTTTTGACAAAATCACTCGTGGACGGCATGCCGTCCTCATTGTCCTTTGGGGTTTCCTGTGGTACCTGAACTGGGGGCGGAGCTCTTTCAATATGCTGGTCATGCTCCATAAGCTTCGGTTTGCTTTCGCGTCTGCGCAATGGATGCACCTCCTCCCGAGAACTTGATGTGCGATGAGTTGGCCATGGATGGTGCGATCCGGTTGGGGAAGGCAGCGAATGGCCTGTTGGTGAGGACAAGGAGGGATGGTAAGAGGCGGGAGGATATCTTGAGTCCAATGGAATGCTGGCAAGTGGTGGGAGGGTGTTGGAGGTGCGGGAAAACGAAGGCATGGGTAGATGCAAGGATGATGAGGGAGGCAGTTGAGTTTGCGAATAAGAATGTTGCCTTGAGTGATGGGACGAATGGTACTGTGAAGGATGATCCATTGCGGAGACGACGCCAAACGAGGCGGCTAGCTCGACGTTGGGGACGATGTTGAGGAACGCGTGAGGGGAGTAAGAGGTGCAGCAGTTAACTTAACCGAAGATGTGGAGTGGATTTACGTAAATTCAGTAGGACCGACACGAGGAGTTAACTCCGGATCGGTCGCCGACAACTTTTACGACACCAGTAAGACGTGGCTTCACGCACAACTTCACAACTTCCTCAAAGCCCCATGGCAGATAGAGAATATTTCAAAACATATCTTATACCTTGCGGCTAAAATAAAGCACTGGCATACTGTAGTCACTGCAAAACGGGTATACCATCTTTTGGGGCCATTTCACATCCACGTTGCAATATTGCCCGATGTAGGTCGATCGTAACTCGAAAATTCGCGCGACCCCCGCTCCAGTTACGCGCACACAAACCATCACGACTCCTCCGACGCGGAATGCATAGCGCCCACCGCTCACCGACGTCCTCCAATGAATATGCCAGATTTCCGATCTGGAGCGGTCTAGCCCTTGTTGATCCAACCGACCTTGGCCTCGAATGCGACCCAGACACCGCCCAGCCCGACCGCCTCGCGTTGCCATTTTAGTCCAAGAAGCACAGGGCAATGAATAAAAATAATTATTGTACGAGATTATTCGTAGGTTTACGCCAATCTTCTTCAGGCAAATCACTAGTACTGCCGCGTCGGGTGGTCCGGAACTTCGGAACACCTCGTGTTCCTCGTCTGCACGGAAGTAAATGGTGTCACCCAATCTCTCTTATCAGCTCTCTTATCCAGTTTGGAACAATCAAAGCACCATGAGTACAAGAATACGTGGGTCTTAGTGACTTTCGGAGGGTTTTAAGTTCTTACGTGGTCACTATGTATGCTCTGATACGCACTGAAGACTGCATCGCGGATGCAAAAGCGCAAACCGGCGGTCACACGTGGGGATTCGGGCGCATACAGTGACCCATCCAAAGCAATCCTGCTCCAGCAAATTTATTAGATGTCTCTCTCCGCTGATTCTTCGCATTTCAAATACAGCTACAGTACGTCAAAGTTACCCTCATTCTTGAAAGTGATGTGACAGGCAGGTTGCAATGAGCACTGACCAGGAGGATATACAGAAGAGCACCCATCTGTACCCTGCGCTGATATATGAATTGCAGACATCCTCGATGGACGGATATTAACAATTTTCAGATGCAAGCACCGGGTATAGGGTCTCATACTGTACAACGAGGACATCGCGAGGTCGATACTCTATGCCGGCAATCTTCTTGCCTCCGGCAGCTTCAACGGTTCGCAGTATTTCTTAAGGGTCCGATACTCGAGTATCAACGGTTAACGCTGTACGCTGTACAGGCGCCGATTCCTCACCTTGGTGAGGCATTTACTGAAAAATATAGCTTTTGGGACATCACTTGCATCGTGGCTTCCATTGGCGTCCCAAGTGAAAGAATAGGCTCCGCAAAAATTCGTCAAAGAGTGACCCCGTTCTACCAGCAAAAATCCGCAAATGTTCTACCCCGACGGATACCTGTCGGCCGAAATTTTTTGGCAAGTAGGCTAGCAGAGCGTCGAAATTTTCAGGCGATGTGGAGATTGTGGGGGAGCGCATATAGTTTGCCACATGGCCATGGTATCAACCCCCCTTACAGCTTATCGGGTCTAAAGCGCACGCTGTGTATTTCCGTCCGTAAAATTCATTGTGTTAACGTTGTCAGATATAGAGAATTAATACTTCAACATGCGAGCCAAAATTGTGACTACGCATGTGAATAACGTTAACTGAGGACATGATGCCTGCTTGTTCGTGATGACGGCGCCGGTCCAAAGGGAAATGCAGCTTGGGGATCCAGGAGATTTTGTGCCGTCCGACATGACAGCATTCAACCAGTTCCTGACAGGCTCAAGGCTCGGAGCATCGCCATCGGTTTGAAAATTCCAGTCGTCCATTCGTCATCCATATGACTGTCTGGTTTTGTTTCTCAAAAATCGCGCATGAATTTGAGTCTCGGTCTGTCAGCCGAAATGTGACTCGGACTAATCCTCCTTGTTTACGTTAGTGTTGTCAGGGCAGGGCTCGAAAGCCCTAGCCCTGCCCTGCCCTACCCTTAAAAGCCCTGCCCTCGCCCTGCCCTCACCAAGGCCAGCGAGGGCTCGAGGCTCGGGCTTCGCTCGAGAGAAGCCTGAGCCCGAGGCTCAGGCCCTGGGCTTGTCGACCACTCTCAGTAGATGGAATTACCGTCGCAAAATGCCGAAATCAGACCTCGAGATGTAAGTTCTCTTATCTAATTACTCTCCAACGATGTCGGATGGGATGCTGATATGGTATGTTCATTTCTTGACATATAAAGTGCGTGAAAATATTATTAATATGAATAATAATTCGATTTTCACTCACAATCATTTAACATCATCAAGCCCTAGGCCTAAGCCTTGGCCGAGCCCTGCCCTGCCCCAGCCTGTACCTGAGGCTCAGGCTGTAAATTTCGGGAAGCCCTGCCTTCGAAAGCCTTGCCCTGGCCCGGGTATTCGAGTCCTGCCCTGCCCTGACAACACTAGTTTACGTAGTCATCATTACACTCGTGCAAGTATTTATTGACCGAACGGTGCAACATGGCGCTTGTCACAAACTTCAATGAGTACCTCATCGTCGAACGGCGAAGAGATGCGATGGAATAGAGTACGTCTAGTCTGGATGCCCTGTCGTCGAACTAAATAGTAATATGGATTAGTTGGCCACTCACATGGAGCAATTTCATTCACACTTTAAAATGGAGTGTATGGTTTTAACCCGCAGTTCTGACAAGTGATTTGGCAAATACTCATCCACTTGAAGTTAATAGGTTATACGAGGTTAGTTGTCGCATATGCGTTCAAGTTGCCATTGTTGGAGCTTCATGCTGTCATAGCTGTCCGACGGCTCATTCGCTCAACGAATGTCGCTGCGAACTTACCTTCGCGCCTTAAACGATCTAAACCAACGTATGCCGCAAGAAATGCTTCCGTTCAAATTTAAAAGTCTTGCGTACAGATTTGACGGCTCACCATTCCATTGAAGAGGCTAGTGCTCATCTACATTTCTCTAACCAGTAATCTTGCTGATGTTCCGATCTTTCCGGCAGAAATATGTATTCCCCATCCTGGCAACAAGAATGCCTTCGTTCGCTGAAAATGAAGAGCATCGGCAGTCCCACGAAGGCATCCACAAAGGTGATTTACTTTTAGGGCCAGGCCTTCATCAAACCGTAACAATGTTCTTACAGGACTTGATCGTCTTGGTGCGCTCACGAAAACATACCGGGAAGATCCAACCAGCTTTTCACCTGAAGAAGTCCGAAAGTGTTTGGAGTCTTTTAAGTAAGCTGGACTTCCAATCAAATTTCATATCTGAACCACATGCAGAGATGTTCTTATGCGTCACATGGATGACGAGGTAAAAGATCTCGGAGCGGAGAACATGAAGAAGTATTGGAAGTTAGAAGAAATTGATGAATTGGGATTCTAGAGGAGACATCTTCCGATATGCGTCCTCAATTTGTCACGGGCGCGGGTGGTATTTCAGGCTTTTAATACTTTGGCGGTGTATAATACATGGCCTGGTGGAATTTTCGACGGGCGATGAATTATACCCCCAGAATATATTAGCATGAGTGAACTCAACTGAATGCCCCCTGCATAATTATCCCACTAGAAAATGTAAACTGGTGCATCATAGCGAAGTCTAGAAGTCTGTTGCCCTTCCGCCATAACTCCAGTCTCCATGCCTCAGCGGCTCTCTTTTCGGACCACCTCTTTCTCCTGTCACAGGATTGACGTCTCCCTCAAATTCATCGGGCAATGGTCTCCGTGCATCTGGGTGCAATTCCTCGCCCTTCTCTACTCGGACTTGCGTCGTCTTCTTAGGAGGCAGTGGTGCAGCGGCTGGTGTCACGGCCGCTCGAACTAGTTCTTCGAATTCTTTTTGGTCTTTTGGTGGTAATGGTGGGGGAGAAGGCCGCATCAGCGGTGCACCGGACATTCCTCGGTAGCCATTAATACTGGGTAGGAAGTGTCTTCTGACCGCAACTGAAAGATTACGAACGGCGTTCATGGTTACGCGCAACAAACTGAGCGAAGTTGGCTGACAGAAATGACCTGTGGCTGTGCATCACGTGGTCAGCGGCTTGGGTGATGAAGCTGAGGACTCAGCTGAGGAGCCAAAACTCCATCGATTGAGCAAATTCCTTATCATCGCCAGCATGAACATTTCCGAAAACAGAATTTTCGTATTTAATATCCCGTAATTATAGCGGTTTAATCGTGGACAAACATGAGAGATTCGTTTTACAGTATCCCCTCTTCAGGATCATGTCAGCTCAGGACGTTAACGCCTTTCTCACAAACCAACCGATAACGCCTTCCCAGCGGCTATCCGCCACATTCTGCAGACTCCACACAGCTCAAAACTCAAAAAATCATCCCCCGGAATGCGAATCCTGACCAAACCGGCCCTTCAAACGCGTCGATACATACTGCCTTCCACTACTCTTCCACTACTATTAATGCACCATACGAGGCAAGGAGTTCTAAAATCATCGCCGAGGGGAATTATATATGTGTGCCTACGACAGACCATCAAAACAAATTCTGCTTATGTGCAGCGGTCATTGGATATTTTTTGGGAAATCGGATGTCCTTTAAGTCAACATGTTGATGAGGAACAGGTCATATAAATTACAAGCACTTTCGAAGTTCCCCCCAATGGGCTCCATCACCGTCAGGAATGATAGAAGCACCCGTTCGGCTTCCCTATAGTTATTGTATATTCTTGACTCTATGTGAACCGTCTTTCTCAGCGGAGCACTCCGATCCCCGCTAGCGAAGCGCCAAATTTATCGTGTGTTGAAATAATAGCCCCCTTGGCAGGCTGTGTTAATATATTTGTTTCTTGAAGAAAGCGCACAGAAGCAAAAAATTGACGTACTGTGTCACTGCGTTCAGCTAAACGTAAATAACAATTGTATTGCACACCGCTTTCCAGATCCACCCCGGTCCATCCCGTATGCTTCAAATTAAAGTCGTCTACTCGCTCAGCAAGTATTACTATGGTTTTACAGTACGAATTGTGAATTGCCGCACGAGAATACGAAGTCAGATGGTCGAGAAAAGGCTACGAGTGAAAGCAACGGGTAATAATTAAAATCTGAAGGGTGAAGAGATATCCACTCGACTGGTATAGGGGGGAGGGTCGGATTCATCGCCAAGAGTTGTGGAATGATCCGCAGAGGACGCATTCGCAGTGTGAGGCCGGCGGTCGGTGGGTAGGTGAAGTGGCGCCCTGGTGTACGGAGGCAAAGACCCTCCTCCGCCAGTTTTCAAGTGGTGTTCGAGAGTAACCCTGGTATGTGGACTCCTTAACGACCTCCATTCGCCATTGTTCACGACGATTAATATTCCCGTGAATACAATCATGTCAACATGTTCACGCCCCCGCTCGTACACAATTAATTCGGTCTGTCGTCGATGTGGACGAGGCGGTGTGAATACGGCGAGCAAGCCAGACGTGGAAGATACTGTGTTTGTTGTCGTCGAGGACGAGGAGACATAACAGGACCAAAACTGCGGCGCCGCACCAGGGAACCGCCGAACCCAGTCTTGATTCTCGGTTTGTCTCCATTTACAGGAAACCCCTCCAGTAAGAAATGTGCGGGTCCTTTGGGTTACATAAGACGCGTGTAAAGGTAGCGAGGTAGACAAACTAACCCATGGCCGGCGAAGAATCCTTTGGCGCGCACTAGAAACTCGTCATAAGGAGTCTGAAGCCCTTGAACACATACAATGTGGCGTCCTCCTGTGTCCCACTGTATCTGCGCAACTTCAGCGACGTTTTTCGAGTCGTCAATCTTGTACAAGGTCGTCAATGAATTGTGCGTAAGTGTGGCATATACCGGTCGGCGCGTTAGCTTGTCCGTGTACAGAGTGTCGAGCACTGAAGGACGTGAAGTTGCCAAATGGTGCATAACCGGCGGACTAGTGGATGTAGACATGGGCGAGTCGTGGACCGGACGATAAGATGTTGGGTGATTTATGTTCTAAGATCTGATGCGTTCACGAATGTGCGGCTGAGACGGCACCGGATACCCTTTGGTGGGAAACGTCGCGGAGCCTCAAGTTCAAGATAATATGAAAGAGTGTGTCAAACGCCACCAAGATAGAAGTTCAAGATTAATCAGATCAGCGGCCCGGGCTAGCGGTACTTCTATTGCATGCACAGCACCTGTTCTGTAGGCGAGAAAAGCGCCAACGTGGTGGAAATTCGGGGGAGGATGCGACGAGGAGTTTGACGGAAGAACGTTTGAGAAGCATGAGAAGCTCAAGTAGCGGCGAAGTGAACTCAGTGTGAACTCACGCCCACCGAAGCACCTTCGGAGCACGGGGGCTTTTGGTTGTTTCACGTCAATGACTTCATCAACTCACCCCATACCTGGCGACGACACGGGGTATGTTGGGGGACATCAATTGTTCGCGAAGCTCTAGAATCAATTGAACAGATCGTAGTTTTAGGGGTTCTTTGTTGAGATCGAAGCATATACAGTCTAGCGTTCAGGCGTGATGCCGTGCCGAAATGGAGGGGGAAGCGCAGCCCCAGCGCGAGAGTAAAATTTAAAGAAAGCGGCGGGTGAAGACAAAAGAACAAGGACGGCCGTTTCAGGCTGTGTATGTATCTCCGGCTAATTGGTATGTCCGAGCCGCTGATGACGCGGGGGCTGAACAGATAATGGAATGCCAGTATATGACTGATCCGAACTGATTGGTGTGTGTAACGAAAGGTAGAGTTCAAGATGCCTCCGGCAATTGTACTTTGATGCCTTCGATGGACTATTCAGTCACGAGTCTCCAAGCGCTTGGTGGATAACCAACAGAAGGGTTAATCTATAAGTCTCATAAAGACTGACCCAACGCCGGAATGACAGCTTCTCCGAGAAGTGTGGAGTCCGAGGATAGCCTGAGCGCTTCGACGAGTACAAGTAAACAAGTCTGGGATCCTCGGACGGGTGCTATTAAAGACCCTATAGAACAGAGATTCTATAAACACGAGGCGGACGCTGATCACCACGTTCCAGTGAGCGCGAATCATGTTTTTCACATCGAGTTGGCGACCAAATCATGGACAGTTGTTTGGCGATGGCTTTGGTGATCAATAAATTTGCACAGCATGGTCCGTGCGCACCTCCTTGACTATAAAAGCGTTTGCCCAACCTCGTTGATTCTTTACCACTCTGGCCTTTTGGCTTAGATCAAGTGTAGTATCTGTTCTTAATAGTTTAACCACTATTATGAGGGCACCGCCCTCATTCTTGGTTATCTAATTTTTGCCGCCCTTGTCCATTCGAGCTCTGCTTGCAACTCGATAGGCGCGATGACCTTGCTATTGCACTAACGGCTTGTGTCGTCGGGGGATCTCTCTTCTTTTCGCTGCTTTGCCTACTTCTCCGTTTCCTCAACGGAAGATGGTGCGCAGCGAATGGATTGGATGATGACTCTTCTTTTCATTTGTGTAATTAGAAATAAAACTACAGCACTTCAAGAGAATCCATCATGTTACTTTCCCTGATTTGTTCAGTTGACAAAGTCGGATACTGGATATGATGTATGTCAACAGACTATCTGGTGGGAATCTATGATATATGTATAGTTTTGCCGACAACATTTATATGGAGACGCAGGGTGACAGCAACGAGACATTGAGAAAGCAAGAAAGCAAAGCAACGAAAACGACGTATGTATGATGTAAAGTGACAAATATGGAATGATAGCAAGCAGGATAGAGATGACGATAGCGAGGTGTCGATGGATGAAAAATTGCACGAAAAGATAGCAGAGGGCATAGCAGATTGTTAGGACACATCCATGTTTTCGTCCTCGTCTCCGAAGTTCAAAAATTCTGAGAAGAGACGCGAAGTTGATGTGTCGGAGATTACGGGTGACATAGCACGAGGAGTGCTGTCGGCAGTCGCAGTCTCCTTGCCTTTCAGACTTCCAGTAGGTGAAGATGCCATGGAGGCAGACGCGGACGCGGGGACGGACGGCATGACAAATGTTACGGACGACTGCACCAACACAAGTATGAGTGCAATGCGAGTAAAGATTGAGGGATGTTACCCACAGCGCTAACACTTCGTGAACTCGCTCCGCTGGGTTTTCTGGTCGATGGTCGCCTTGGTGTCACTTTCCTCTGAGCGGGACTCGGTGTAGCAGCTACGGGGGTGGTGGATGATGAAGGCGCAGACACAGGGACAGACGATGGTGCAGTGTACATCGAATATATTCCCTTCACGTTATTTGCAACGGCGAACGCGCCAAAACCAGGGATCACGGGGACAGCTCCAGGCATCGGTGAGGGAGGCACAGGTGCTGGGACCGTGCCGGTGCTAGTCGCAGTTGCGATGCCTTGAGCCTGTAGGAAGTCTGCAGACCGGAACAGATTTGACCTAGAGTTAATTGTCTATAAATTATTGGATTAATGGGCGTACCAAGAGGTCGGTAGCGGAAGACAAATTTTGCGAAAGAACCAGGCTGTGTCGCGTCCCAAGGATGTGCAGACCAAGTCTGTGGATATTGCTCATAGTATGCAACTTCGCGTCCGAAACTTTAGGTGGCGTAGTCAATACGGGTCTCTCTGTCGAACGCATCCAACTCACGTGGTACACACACCACCAGTTGTGCCACTCCATTCCTGAGACAAGGGAGGTGGGAGGACTTGATAGCGATTCGGAGTACGAGGGTCACCGCGTTGGACTTGTTTGATACGGAGGATAATGGTGCCGATTTCGTGGGCAGGAGGCACTTGCGATGGACGGCTAGCTAACGGAAATTGAAAGGTATGGGTGAGTTATATACAGCACAGGTGTTTTGTCTCCAATGGCGCGTAACTCACTGGTTTTCTCGATCTTAGCGAACGAGAACGGTCGCTCTGTGCATGGACCCGATCGGACACCACTTCGGAACGTAGCACCACTTCCCCACAGGAAGCGGCCCGAGACAGTACAACCGTCCAGACTGATGTAAGCAGCAGAGGGAATCTGGCTGCCATGATCCTGCCAGTGGATGGAGAAATGCTATTCGTTAGGTGGCATGAGTCGGCGAGAAAAAGTATGGATCGTCAAGTCGGCCAACGAACCTTCCCAGCCTCGCTCGGTATCCAGCACGTAACCTTGATGCCATCTGCATCGAAGCGCGTCTCAAACTCCTCGAGGACCTTGCCTTCGCAGGAGATCCAGGTAGTAAAACCTTTGTGGGTAGGCATTGTTGAGTATGGTCGTGATGGTCAGTTAAAGAGTGGATTTATTATGCAAGACATGTGCAGCCATGCACTTTATGTTCGCCGGCCGGCGGTGGCAGAGGTGGCAGTCGTGTGGACGTCAAGGCGAAGGTCAAAGCCACTGCCACTGCCACAAAAAAAACAAGCGAACGACTTCAACGAGTCACGTGCTCGTTTATCCAGCGTCTATTATTGTTTTAGCGCCCGTCGGCTTGCCCGTCAGGTATTCTTCACATCTCCTCTTCGATCGCAGCTAAATACCCACTGGTCAACACGTTCGTCTTATTGCCTTGCAGTCGCCACCAGCACCTTCCAGAAGCGAACTGACGTTCTTGGTGGCGATTTAACGACTCCGCTCCGTGAATGTTCATGACCGAACGTTCATGTCTGAAAGAGTGCACTTGGGTCCTGCCTGTCCTGGGATTTTAAAGTTCATTGTGTTGCTCACCTGTGTCTCACGTTGCTAAGCCCTTATCACTCATATCTGATCTTGAGCGCCCAAATATTGGCTCCCACTCAAGTTTCCGTCCCACCTCAGCATAATACCATCATGCTTGGCCAACGTACGCACAGGCAATAGTCATGCACGCGCTCCTCGCCTCAGCATCCCTTCAGTTCAGGAAGTTATTTACATCCATAGATGTCTTCTTTGGACCAAACTACTCCACAATACAGTATTAAGCGGCTTCAACACCCAGGGTTGCCTCATCGCCCGGTATGCGCGCACGCATCCCGATGCCTCAAGAACACCCTCGATTCTTGGTGTGAAAACTCTGGAACGCATGTACGCGTTCGAAGCTTCTCTATTGTCCCTTCACGCGGTTTTGTCTGGAAAACAATTGAAAGAACCGCACTCTCACTGCTTCTGGCTTCGGCCGCTATGTCTCGGCGGATAATCCAAGGGTTCAATGGATATCGATGCAATGGTGAGGTCCCAATAACAAATGAGATGGGACCGCTGAAGAACCATTCTCGCGGGGACAAGCAGGCAGAACGTTGCTCATGGGCGGATTCCGCCAAGACCTTCCCTACAAGCAATACGTCGAACCACGGTCGCCAACTCAATGCATCTGACTTCGCAAAGTTTGCATGGCGCATGTATGGTATGAGGGTGTATTAATCAAACAATAAGATCGAGAAGCTTTCTGGCAATGTAACATTTGTGGAGGCTCGAGAACATGAGAGCTGTCGCGCGCTTTAGGCCCGAGGGTGTGGTGTACGAAATCGCCCGCCGCAGAGGAAGATGCGGTATACAGGGTGCCGTGTCTTGTTCGGGTTCGGTGGAAGGATTGATCACACAGCCTCGAGCGTTTTGACACGACTTCGCGGATCTTAACCATAAAGGACCGATATCATTTGGATTATTTCGATGAATATATCTATCGTCTGACGGTGACAGAAAATGTTAAGGGTTAGTGTTGGCCGATATCGTCGACTTCTGCCACTTTATCGTGCCTACGTGAAATGTGAGCAACACTGATACGCGGGAAAACCTGCAGACTCACTTGCTGAAAATGTGTGCGGTAACAACCTCGAGCGACATGTAATTATCCCACTCAATGCCAGCCTCCGTACACAAAGCGCAATAGTAATTGCCCCACCGGTCGTTAGTTTCGTCTTGGCCGCCAAAGCCACATAACGGTTCGATGTTGTTTAGCTCGTGATCATTCACGAGTTTAAGAGTCTTTTTGTTGTCCCTACGAAATAATGCATGTTAGAACGGCACTAATAACTTCATTGAGCGACGTACCTCAGCTTTTCCGATGCCTTCTCGAAGAAGTTCAGTTCGTCAACATAATGCTCAACCTGAATCCCAAATTAAAGTCGCATCGACAAGAAATAAGAACAACATACCAGTGCCTTCCATGTCTTCTTTCGCCGAATGAAAGGCGAACAACGATAGCAACTGAAGCTATTGTCAAACATTTCCACTAAAGTCATGGGAGTCCATTCAGGGAGGCCAAGGTCGGCAAGAAAATGTTCTGCGATCTGCACAAACTTCACGTCACATGAAATTTTATCCTTCTTTCCCACTAGACTTTCAACGCTAGCACACGATGCCGATGTCCAATGGCGAGGGGGGTAACTTTGCAACGATAACAGCTCGACGTATGTCAAGTTGCGAGAAGAGCGATAGTCCCTGGGGTCATTCAGTTGCAAGAATGAGGTGGCCCGCTGCAAAGGCGGTGTGTCGGGTTGGCCCAAAAGTTCGTGCAACTGAATTTGTTGCATACCGACTCGTCTATCCTCGCCAATATCAGGGAGCAGAATTTGGCGGGCTGAACATAACGATGTTACGCAGGCTGCCTTCAAGTCGACTTTGTAAGCCGATATGTCATCCTGAACTTGTGCCAAAGTTGTCTCCCATTGTTCAGCTGTGAACTTCATACGAGGAGGATCGTCGAGACCAAGTTTGGCGATTGCTGGGAACAGGAAGACATCGCCAAATGAGGGCATCAATAGCTTCTCTTCGCGAATGCAGTTCAAGTTTTCCAAGTGATCTCGATAGAGGTTGGAGATCCGTTCTTTGCGTCGGATTTCCCACCAATCAACAATCAAAACTTCAAGTTTCGGTAAAATGGATTTCCAGACTGGAGGAATGGTTGAAATTGATGACAATAAAGAAAGGATGGACTGCTGTGCTTACTTCGTGGGTTTAGTTCACATGGACGATCGATTAAATTGTCCCATCGCCGATCGTAAATATGCAAGTCTTCGTCTGTATAACCCAGACCTTTAAGTCTCGCTTTGATGCTAGCAATACATGAGTTTCAGCGAGAGCGAGAAGTGGACATCGAAGACCTACTCATTTTCCCGATTTTTGGCAAGTAATTGGTCGGCCGCGCGTTTCCGGGCTTGGAACTCGTCATGCCACCTCTCGAGTTTGGGACCGTTCTATTTCATCCGTGAGCCAAGTTTCCATACGAAATGTTGAATATTTACTGTATATATTTCCGCCACAGCTTGGTTTCGCTCAGCGCAGAATGTATTTCGCTCGGATTCTGACGTAAATGCGACATATTTCTTGACCAATGGAAGAAAATAAGGCATATAGTAACGCCAGTGTTTGAAGTCTGTTGTAGACTTTATACCTTTACGAGATACCGTCAATTTCTGGCAGTCGAGGGAATCATAGAACAAGTCAAACTGGAAATGTCAAATCACCTTTGTACGAAGGCAGGAGATTGTAAATCGCCTCATCAGTCACATATCGTTTTCCGAAACTCTTAAGAATGCGGGGGCCTCTGACGAGACTAACGGATCCCATGAACGAATGAACAACACCGTCTAGCATAGCACTCACTGTATTTTAAAGCACCTTTTGCAGAGGCGAACTCTCAGCGCGTATTCAATGGTTTGAACTGTGACTTTATCACAGACCTGTCGAAAATGAAACTTAATGATAATAACGAATTCATGAAATGGCTTCAGTCTTACGTAGCAATTTTTCGTGAAAATGAACTGCGCATATTGTGGTTCACTCATATCCGGAGGACAATCCGGCATTCCAAGGCTGTCGCGTGCTGTGCGCCAGATAGGCTTAGAGTGCTTAGACATTAGGTTTTGCCGCAGTTGCTTAGACGACTGAGCCATATGCAAGAGATCCAAAGGTGCCAAGTGTGAAGCAACCTATGCATCTCGCCTAAGCTTGAATACCTTGATTGTAAGGGCCATCATACCTCAATAAATATGTCTACTGGCATATTAATCAACTGGGACAACTTTCCGCGGCCATTAGCGGCCTTCTTGGCACTTGAAGACTTTGCGACACCAGTGCCACAGTTTGTCACTGCGGCGTTTGATCAGCATTCCGCAGAGTACGCGCACCTAACAGATACCCACTTGTAACGACCATTGTAAGGATCGGTAAGTCCTTTTCGTCAGTGGCTTGTTTGGGCTGAATGTCAATTTTGGGGCGCTTAAAGGGCCTTGAGGCAGTGGCGCTGCCAGTGTGGCCATTTTCCTTGTCAGCTTCTTCCACGTAAGATTGCTTTCTGCTAGGATACGCAACGGCAGGTCAGCTGGATATGAATAGCTCGTGAGATGGTACAAACGTCAATGACCGTGTCGTCACCATGGTGAAAGGAGGTCAAATTCCAAGATGGGACCAATGGCGCGTGCCTATTTGTAGTGCGTTACAGGTCACAGATCACCTGACCGCGTCAGCGAGATGGTCTCATTTCTTGTTAATTATTGAGGCAACTGACATCGACCCGCAATGGACAAAACAATTTCGAAGGCATTTCCTTTGAACTGTACAATTTATAACTTTGAAATGGACTCAGGTTATTTCTTGGGTTTAGTTCGACACCTCGTCACGCGAGAATTGTCACGCGAATGGTACGGCTTGTCTTCTCACAACACATCCGTCATCACGCCCGGAGCACAAACCGCGTCTGGAACTGCTGGAACTGTTATACGATGCCATTACAGCGTAATTCGTCGTCTATGAGTAAACGGGAAGCCTCACCTGACGCGTCAACGGAAAATGACACCAGGTCGAGCAAGAAAGCTAAAGTAGAATTGAAGCCCGCAAATACGCAGCCCACCAACAAGGTGCTACCGACCGTCATCCAAATTCCCAAGAAGCCTGAAGGTAGTATTCGAATCGCTTCTTGGAATGTCTCGGGCTTAGCTGCATCCCAAAAAAAGGTAAGATTTGTCCTCGAATGCTGGGATGCGTGATGCCGAACAGATCCCCAAGGGTTTCAAATTCTACGTTGAAGCTGAAGACCCCGATATTCTCATTCTGACAGAAACCAAGGTTCGTTCTCCCACTAAATATAGTCCATATGGTAGCTCAAGGCCGTTTCTGTCACAGGTTAATGGCATACCCGTGGATCCCAATCTGACACAACGCTTTCCTCACCGCTATTGGTCAATATCTGATAAGAAGGGATACGGTGCGTTATTCCGATTACTCAATCCCTTCTGACCTAACATATCTTTCGAAGCTGGAACCGCGATCCTGTCTAAGATAAAGCCCTTGTCTGTAACAACGAAGCTTCCGGGTCATCCAGATGACAATGTCGTGAAAGGTCGTCTCGTTACCCTTGAGTTTGAAAACTATTGGCTGGTCGGAACTTATGTCGTGAATGCCGGACAAGATCTTAAGGTAATGTCCATATTTTTTTAAGTTAAATCATGTCCTTAAAACTTCTTTGCAAGACTTTGGATGTCAAGAATGAATGGAACAAGCATTTCGAAAAATATCTCAGGCATCTTGACTCTACCAAACCCGTGATTTGGGCTGGGGATCTCAACGTTGCGCCGACAGCTCAAGGTACGTTACATGTCCTTCCCAAACGCTTAATACCAAGCGCCTCGCCCATAGACTTGACCCATGCGAAAAAGAACTGGAACAAAACAGCTGGTTACACAGAAGCAGAAACGACAGCTTTCGCTCGAATCCTCGATCCTTCCATTCAAAAGGTGCCTTGGTCGACTAACGGCACGGACGGTTCCTCAGAGGACGCAGAAACAATCCCAGACACCATGACTGCGAAGTTTGTGGATGTGTGGCGGAACCTGCACCCAGATGACAACCACTATTCATATTTCAGTTACCGCTTCAATTGCCGCGAAAAGGGGATAGGTTGGAGAATTGATATGTGTGCGCATTATTTTTACTTCGTTCGGTCTATTCATACTCACCTTTCTTTGACATGTCATAAATCTGCATTTGCCTAACGACAGTTGTCCTCAGTGAGCGCATGGTAGAAAAGGTGCAGAGTTGTGAGATTCGAAGTGAGATATGGGGTGCTTCCGACCATTGTCCAGTTGTCTTGGAAATCTCCGGCGCACTTTAAACACCACTCGTACAACTAGAACGAGAGAGCAATACCATTATTTGCAGTGTCTCCGAAGTCCTGACCTAAACTGATTTCACGCAACCAATGGCATAATATAGATCCATACAGCACTAATGGATTAATTGGACTTTGCCAATCCACATTTTTTCATGCCAGTGCATCGTAACCATTCAAACAGAAATTCGCACGGTACCGAGTCGGCTATTGCTTTTCTTGGAATCGCTTGGAAAGAAAATACCGTGACTGGCAGCTCCCTTTCCGAAATTTCTTTGCTCAGCACCATCCATAGACCATGCCTCACCCAGGCAACTTCTTTGCGACGCGTTTAAACTACCAGTTCTCACCAGCCAGCAAATTGTGTATGCTTCCAAAACCACGTCGAGTCAACCACCTGTCGTCCGCATCAACGTTAACAAACGAAACATTGTCACCATGGTTAACTACAGTGCGATATCAGCACCTGGTTGACGTTTGGCGTGGAATTGGAAGGATGATTCCGTTCGAGCGTTGTACGACGATCCAGGCGCAAGCGGGCAGAGGAGTGATGCGCGGTGTAGACATGTGAGCTTCAATTTTTTTCTACGAGATTGCGAACGTCCCGAACGTGATGTGAAGCTGCCAAACCGATCGAAGTGCTGCCTGATTTTTCTCTATACCACCCTTTGAAGCTGGTGTTTCTGCCACTCAATTTGGCCTTTCACAGCGAGATGCCTGCTGTCTCTGGGTGTCATGATTGAAATTTAAGCTGACGATTTTTAGATTTGCTCGTACTGGGGATTGTCCTGGGAAAACTTCATCGTACCTTATCCCCCTCATGGCGAGACATACACCATTTTCAGCTCCAGAACATGACGAAATTAGGATATTAATTGTGACCCCTACTGCTGCTCGTGCTTTTCAAGTTGCGGAAAAGGCGAGAGCTCTCGCTGCGGACAAGACTGGTGTTCGTATACACTGTCTTGTTGGTGGTAAAAACCCCGTACGATCAAATGAACGACCCATGATTGCTGCACGGAGGGCAGACATCGTTGTAGCGGTACGTATTCAAAACCCCTTGCATCCCATTTCCCTCATCATAAATCTCTCCCTGATACGATCTCTTAGACACCTGGTCGACTTCTAGACCATCTTATATTCAATCCTTCGTTTAAAGACGAGCTATCCAAAGTGAGGAGTATCGTGTACGATTCTGTGGATGAACTTCAAGAGCGACAAGCGAACGAATGGCTGCCTGCCATACAAACTTTCCTTCCAAGTCGCCATAGTAGTCAGCGGTAATTATCATGCCCTTCAAGAGTGTTACTGACTTATTAAGTACTCCGGATCAATTAGGCAAACATTAATGTTCGCTAGAAATTCTTCTGAACAGGTCCATAAGGTGCGCTATTTGGCAGGAGCGACTGTGGCATTTATATATACATTGTGCTAGATTGCGGAGCTGGTCCTTTCCCCATCCCATATGTCTATCACGCCAACAATGTGATGTCAAGCATACCTCGTCAAGTCTGGATAGCAATGCCACATGGCGGGATCGTCCGGATGTCTGCACGTGTGTAGAGTCTCATGACAGCAACCTCTCGAATTACCAGGAGGCACTGAAAGACGCGCGGAAGATGGTCTGGAGAGATCTGGGAGAGCCCGCCGTCGAGCTGCATACGCTAATGGATTGTTTAGAACATGCGGGGAGAGGAGGGATACGTGAGTGTTGTATCGGATTGTGCGAGGGCCGGAATCTAACGCGATTCAGGCGCTGGCGCGTTGGCGTTCACGTTAAGATCGGGTTTTAATATTTTCGTATTGCTGTTTCGTATATGGAAGTTACCAAGGTTAGTAGCATTTACTCAAGAATTTAGCCACTTACTCGTTGATGATGTAGACAATTCCGATTCTCGTTAATACGACATGCGCTATTCGGCCAGGACTCACTACGCTTCGCAGCCATGATTGGTATGTCCAAAAATACCACACAGCGTTTCTCTGCTCACGAAAATTTAGGATCCTTTGTTTCTTTATACAAGTTCATCCTGAACTCGTTGCCAATTGTTACCCCACCCCCTCCAATAGATACCCCTTTCGCACCTAATTCACCCGATTCCGACGACCTCGAATCTAATCCAATAACTATGGCACCTACGCCAGCAGACCGTCGACGGGGCCGTCTTTCATTCAGGGCACAGGCTCATGAAGTCTGGGTACGCAAGCAGACTCGACGTTGGCACGCAATATTGGCGGGAGCTGTGGCGGGTGGGTTTGGTGTCCTGTTTGAGAAGAAAGGACGGAGGGTTGTTATTTCACAACAACTTTTCGTGCGGTGCGCGTCCTTCCCATGAATATTGGCTTGGATATTAATCACTACCGAATAGAGGACTTCAAGGCTCGTACAACGCGTTCACGGAACGGCGAGGCATACACGTGCCTTACGGAGCAGTTTTTGCCTTCTCACTTGCGTGATTATATTTTTTCCACAGATACTCTTTGAATCACTCAATCCTTTCTCAGGTGTGGACAAATCATGTACGCATTTTTGATGCGGCCAGACACCATTCCCCCGTCGTATAGCACATGGTGAGTATCCGCACAAATAAATACCACTTATAATCCCAATTTGCGGTGCATTAGGATTCAAAACGCGTCCAAAGTTTCGAAAGAAACCGTCAGCATGAACCGCAGCCTAGTTCGGGTAGGTCGATTCGATGTTGCAGACGTCGAGGCTCTCATGAACCGCGAGGTACGTCTCACCTTCGTCTGTGCACATCTTAAGTAACACATAATCAGGACGCAACACCTTCGAACCGCGCCGCACTCGCCGCACTCATCGCCCAAGCCGCCTCCACAGGCGACTTCGGCACGCGTTTCGCATCATGCCCAGCTGTCCACCCGTGGATCGACCACTGCACAGACGTCACCCTCGACCGATTCCTCACCGTCGTCAAATGGATGTTCCCGATCTACGGCGCGCTGCACTTCATTCCTATGATTTTGTTCAAGCGGAAGCTGTTCATCGAACAGCCTAGTCACATGCTGTTGCGCGCGGGGTGGGGGACGAATGTCACGCAAGGCAACGAGTCGACTTGGGGGCGTTCAGTCGCCATCCGTTGCATTTCGTTGCATTTGGACGAATGAGGCAGTCTGCACCTGCAAATGCAGCAAAATGCAAATTCTGCATTTCGCCGGATTCATGACTGAACGGCCCTATTAAAACTTCAATGACACAAGTATTACAAATGCGATCAACCGAGCACACATTCAAGCTCAAAAATTCTACTTCTACACGTCTTCTTCTGCTGAGATACAACCGCCGTCATCCGACATACCATCCTCATCTACGTATGTCCAAGAGGACCAGTGAGACCTATTGGTTGCTGAGCCCGGAGCTTGCGACCTCCGAATGCTTTCGGTGGTACGGTCAATGCCTTTATAGATTGTAGCCCACGAGCCTGACACATCCAATAAGGACTGCCAGTCTTCGCGTTCTTTCGACATGGGCTTCCACACATCCGGGTGCAGTCCTCCGCAGTAAAAGTCGTAGGCGGTGTACCGACGGATTGGTACTGTGGTTTCTTCGGCATTTTTGTTCAACGGCTCATGCTCATGCTTCGACTTATTCCCTCTGGAACCTGACCTCAGGTTCCGCGAGTTACTTGCATTTACCGCGCTTTTTCTGGGGCTTGCCCTTGCCCTGGACGAGCCGGCTTCTGGTACGGTAGCCTTCGTCGTTTTTTTGGTGGGGCTAGCCTTTGCCTTCGACGAGCCGGGTTTTTTGGCAGTTGAGTTTTGCGGGTCCCCATATTTGAAGTTGCGTAATAAAATGTCTTTGGATGCCAGGGCGGCCACAATTCGGATTACCGGCATTGGCTCTTTGCCATTATCATCAAAGATTCCTAGTTTGATGGGGTCCATGGCATCGAAAAGATACTCGCGCGGAAGACCTCCGAACTTCATGTCATTCTTCACTTGGACAAGGATGACACCGACATTGTATCGTCCCAGCTGCTGATCCCAATAAGAGTATGGTATGAGGAAATCTATCCCAGCCTGACAGTTTGCGCAGAGAACTGCAGCTCCACGAGCGATAAGCCGCCATAGAAATTTTTGGTTGATCGTTTTGAAATCATTCACTTTGACAAAGTGATTGAAGTTTAGTCTAGCATCCTTGAAAGCTGAATGGAGCGGAATGTTGTGATACTTTTCCTGAGAGTTAGGATGGATGACCGATGGCAATGCCTCCTTAAAATTGTCAATATGAGTGCTTTGGCCAACAGGTAATGCGAAAAGCTGTTCAAGAAAGTCAACGAGAGGAATGGCCTCATCCTTCTTCGCAGCCGCGTCCGACGCCAGGGTTGCCATCAGCATCACGACTGTTTCCCCGCGTGGACCACGCTTGACGTCGGGTCGGCGAAACTCTGTCAAAAGCGCCGAAACAGGTTTGAAAGTATCAACATCCTTCATGACCTTTCTTGCAGCCTCTGCGATGATAGGCTCTGACGGCGGCAAGCTCTTGACCCTGTCCAAGGTCTCGCTGACAGTCATGCAGACGCGTAGGTGATGTTCTATCTGCTTTAACTCCTTCTTGCGAGCCTCTGCTGTGTCCGGATTGAAATCAAGCGCCAAACGAACTGCCAAACATGCAAGCTTTTGACTATCGCTGAGTTCTCCTTTCCGCCAATTACTGCCAACCAGTCGCTGGGCAGCGAAGTCCACGATGGCCAACTTAATGTCTTGGTCACCATGCTTATACCGAGATGAAATCCTAATGAATGATATCAGTCTTACGGACAATGCAATGACAACTTGAAGGCACAAACATCGGTCGACCCAATGTTACCATATAGGCAATTTTTGCAACATCCCCTATGCTCAGTTCGTTTTCTCTAATCTTCCTGGCGAGTTGGTCGAGCCCAATATCCGTAAACGGAGGAATCAAAAGTAAGAGACTGTCTTGAACTCGGGCCGAGCGATCATTTTCCTTCGACGGCGTAAATTGGAAAACCTGGCCGGTGGTTGACAAGAAGAATGCGAAGCATCGTTGGTTCCGTATAGACCGAAGGGCCCGCCTCATACAGGAGAAAAAAGACCATCCCTGCTTCTCATCACTAACTTCAGTCAAAACATGCGACTCATCAAATGCCAGGACCATGAGTGGTCCATCCTCGCTGCTCATTGGCAAGTCACTTAATAGATCTGTCAGTGCTTGAGCTTTCTGCGCCAGAGTGGCGTCTTAAATAAATGAAGTTAGTAAGCGACAACAACTTGCCAGAATAGGACAGAAGAACAAACATTGAGATGCTTGAGTTGAGCGGGATGTGCTCGCGGGGAAAAAAAATTTCGGCGACTTATCTGGGGTCGCAATTCCGCCTTTGGGTCTTGGTGGTGTTTTGATGTCCTGTGTTGCGGGCTCATGGGTGCTTCGATTGATATCTTCAGTTTTAGAACGTGGTCTATCTTCATGGATCTCGCGCTCGTACTTGAACCATGTCAGCGAGAACTTTGCTGTTATGAAGGAGCAAATTTACCTGGGAAGCCAATCTGAGAACCTCAGCGTAGAACGCGATTCTGCCTTTGCCGTGCATTGTGGCTTGTTGGTCCTTCACCAGATAGCTGCGGAATCTTGAAGACAACGATGAATAGTCATCGCCATTATCACGGTGGTCCTTCACCCAGTTTGCGGTATGGTCGAAGAGAGCTGCCAAGAACGCGAATGACCGTCGAACGCACTCAGTCTCGTCACATTTGGAGGTGAGGTGATCTGCAACACGCTTATCCGGAGGTGGGAAACCTGTCACGAGCAAGGTCAGTCATCATTAACTAAAACAAAAGCGAGCGTACCCGATGTCTCCTTCCTTAAGCAAAGGGGGATTAAAAAAGTATTTTTGCTCATTTCATCAATTAAGCGGGATTTTCCCATCCCCGACGATTGGAGGATGGCGGTGTATTTAGCGTAGTTTTCTGTTGCAGCCTCTTTATGATATTGGTTCATATACGCTTTGAGGGCTTCCACTGCACGTCCGGCATATTTTTCGGTCCACGAGTTCACAGTCGCTATGATAGCAGATTAAGAACGGTCTCGGTGACGACGTGCAACAGATCTAGACCTTCGTGAGACTGCTCCGGCTCGACCAATGCCTCGCCGTATGGTTCATGCCGATGGTCTGATAACCTCCGCGGCATTATTTCTTAGTGTGAAGATTAGAGGTGCCCGCTAAAATGGAAGCGCGACTCACCTAAGTTCCGTATGGGCTTAAAAGACCCACCATACCATGCCTTCTCAAGTAGAGGAACTAGTTGTTCGCCGTGCTCGTTCAATAAGACTGACGCGAATCCGATTGGTAAATCGGCTCGGTATGACCCCAAAATGGTGTTCAGCAGCGGCTTGGGGTAGGGAAGTTTGGCCTGGCGTCCACCGAGGTCGTTGTATACCATTTCGTCCATTTGCTTATGGTCAGAGTCATCCTCCACCGTTTTGAGCACAATCGGTGGATCTAGCTTGTCTGCGGACTGGTCTTCGGTCGGGCTCCGCGCTTCCAAGTCATCCGAGTCCTTATGTGCATCCTCCACCGTTTTGAGCGGAATCGGTGGATCTAGTTTTTCTGCGGACTGGTCTTCGGTCGGGCTCTGCACTTCCGCGTCATCCGAGTCCTTATAGGCATCGTCCACCGTTTTAGGCGGATATAGCTTCTGCCGTTTGACTGCGAGTTCGCCTTCGGTCGGGCTCGGAGATCGCTTGTCACCAGTAACGTAGTCAGACATTAGAGATCGCAAAAACGACGCGAAGCAGCAATCCTTTCATTGATCACGTGATACAAGCTTTTTTTTTTTTTTGAATCCGAATTTATATACCGCAGCAAGTAAGTCTAAGTACTAAGACGCGGTGCTCCTGTACGTGTAGTAATAAAAGCCGTCGGCTTTTTACAATATGTCATTGTCCCGTGTGTTTTCCGTCTATATGTGCAGTTGTCCGTTCTAGAGTGTGAGTGGCGATTGAATATGCATGGTGGATGGCGTTTGGGTATGGAACCCGAAACGTGATACAAGCAGGTCCTGGCATAACCAAGAAGGTCATAATTATAAGCATGAACGCCGGTAAACGGCAAAGCCCGCTACCAGGGATGGGAAACAAACCATAACGCGGCCTTTATTATATCAAGTTGGGTCCATAAACGACATTGTATTAATAGTAGGAGTCAAACAGTGCGAATAGGGACATCAAATAATCCAAATAGTGCTTATACTGAAGTGAGGAAGACCGCCGCGTTGGTCTGATCTAGGCATTTCGAGATCAGTCTATTTCATGCCTTCCACAAGCGCAGCGACAAGCAATGTAGTGCAATACTAAAGACCTCGCGCCCCTCAAACCCATCCGCAGCCGTTCCAAATTCCATCGTAGCCTTTCCTTCGTAACGGCGAGAAACACAGGTGTGCGAACATGGGCAGAGGACTGACGCACTCGGCTCGTCGATGTTGTCTTCGCAGTCTGCGCCTTACTCGTGGATGGCAACAGCTGGGATCTTGGAGCGTCAGGGCAACCGCATGGAAGATCGTCCAATCGAAGACGGCGAGAGCGATTCGGAACTGAAGTCTAGAGCGGGAAGGTACAGTGCAGAGCAAACAATCGACAGTGAGCGATCTGTTTCTTCTTGAGCGTGATGCGGACTGAATTGAGAGGTCAGTTTATATCGTTTAAGATTGACAACGAGGGAGAGAGTGACCTGATGCTTTCCTGCGGAATGCTGTTGAGCATTCCTCGACGTCGGGCCGTCTTCAGTCCGTGTGTAAACATGTTATTCACGATGTTATATCCTAATCGTATTTGGCACGTCAGGTCGAACTAACAAGGACGGAAAATCGCTCACTATGCCTTGTATCCGGCGTCGCTCGATAGAACGGATAATCTTCATGATTTCCTGCACCTTTGACCATACACCCGAGACCCAGATCAACACGTTTCTGGTTTCAAAAAAATGGCGAACGTACGGGTTGTAGGAGTTACTTAGTAACACGTGCGTCGCGTTCCTGCTACTCGACGAACGGAGGGGATGCACCGCTTCTCCCGCGCTTGTACCAGCGAAAAGTGTTCCACTTGATACCAGCACGCAGACAACGGGATAATACGGTGAGATTTGACCTGGGATCCACGGTCCCGTTGAACTTGCTGGCGGATGCAGACAAACTAACCTGCCATTTGGCAAGGACAAATTCAGTAGCGTGGACGGTGTTTGCGAGGATTCGACCTCGTCGGAGTCTGCAGAAGCGGAGAGGTTAACTAAAAGAGGGAGTCGAAGGCGCAGCGGTAATGTGGTACGCGTGCGAGGCATAGCAAAATCCTCTTCGCTACCGATGCACCTCCTGAGAGTTTCAATGACAGTTAGCGTAGTGAATCCGGTGGATGCTTCATTTGAAGTTGGGAAGACACATACGAATACGTAGAGGCATTGAATCCGATATAATGAAATCTTTGCAGCCTTTGGTGTCAGTGAACACGATACCCAGTAGCCTTGCGGCGGGCAAAGCACGATCCTTCGGGGAACCCAAGGGTGTGGATGAGCTTTAAATACAGGATGAAACATCGAGCCTGTTGTTTTCTTCTGAATCATTTGAGATTGCGGGAAGACCCAGGCGCACAGAGCAGACCTACAATTGTGAAACTCGCTGTTGCATTAAACACTATGGAGAGAATTGCTCACAATGCTGGTTATCTGTTTGCCTCGGCCACCCCCTCCTCTGCCTCACATCCTGTTGCCGTACATCGCCGCTTGCTGTATGGATCATAAAAATGGGCAGTTTGACGAAAGCTGGAAATAATCTCACGAGGAGAAAAAGACGACGTATTGCAATGAAGGCGCATACCGCGACGACGGCGCCTGATGGCATACGGGGCAAAAATAGCCTGCTCGAGCCGTTCGTCGATTGAAATTTGGCCTTCGTGCACAGAGGTTCGAGGTAAGACATACCTGGGCGGGATGCGGACGTCTCAGCCATGGCGGGATCCACGTTGGGATGTATCCCCACAAGGGCAGAAACGTGGATTTATGTCAAACGAACTAGGAAGGAGCGTCACAGGAATTTACTTTTATAGAAGTAATCACGTGATGTCACGGAATTTCGCCCCACCAGACCCTCTACGGGTAGCGGGATTTTTTTTTTCCACTTTTGGATTGCCGAGGTGTTCATCATGATTCCGTCGGTACCCCGTTGACTTCCTCACACATGTCGCAATAATATTCCGACATTGTTTTGTTCAAATGACCGCGTTGAGGTTCACACTCGGCTGAATATCATTAGGAAGCCAACACGTGAGTACTTCTTAAGTCTACTCGGGTCATCGGCAAGTTCCAACCGTGTTCGGTATTCAAGTGGAGCGGATGACACACCAATCCAGTGAATCTCCACTAACCGCGAAACCACCAACGTGATCGTCATCAACGTCTGCATATTTCTGGCACTTGGTGTGAGAGGTAAAAATACGCGCGGTGACGACATGTTCAATGACGGCACGTCGAAACGGACTGTCGATCAGGGTCACAAGTTTCCGTACCTCACTTGTCGGCGAAATGGATAATATGCATGTCCGGACGCGTTTCCGGCATGTTTTGATCACCAGGGTGACTTTCAGCATATGTCGAAGTCAAGAAAAGCCCCGCGTTGTGACCACAGTCATTCAGCTCAGCTTCAAAACTATTTACCCATTGTGCCGCTGGCTGGTCCCGTGTCCATGGACGCAGCGACTCTGTGCCTAGGTCACGGAAAAAACAAATCAGAGTGGATCAGTGATGACTTTATGTGTCCACGTCGTTTGCCTTAAAATTCGACAGTCTTGTGCTGAATTTTCAGAGCCCTCCTGAACAGAAAAGCTTCACATAACCATGTTCGCCGTCGCAATTATTTCATCTGTTGCCTACTTCCTCGCTGCACTTCCTGCTGCCTACGCTGCTTCAGGTGTTTCAACTTTTAACAATGTCAGTTGCTGATTCGTTTCCGATGTATCTTACACACTCACGAACTCATTGTAGTATGGGTCGCAATCTGGAGTCGCGTGCTCTGGTGAGATATTTGCTCAGTCTTCCCATAACGCCGTCTCACATTACCACAGGTTATTCGCCTAACAACAGCCAAGGAAATGGCATTTATGCTGCTGCAATGTCAGACCTGTCCCCTCTTTGGACAGGCGCTCGTTGCTCGGGATCCATGGATGCTTCGAAATGGCGGGTACCTCACTTTCCAGCGATATGCATGATTTTGACATATTCTGTGTAGCAATGGAAAGGGTTCATGCACGAACTGTGCAGGACGTATGTTTGGCCAGTAATATGCGCGTCCACCGTGGATTAATTTCCCATTCCAGCTTCTTGTTCCGGAGAGGGAGTGTGCGGCAAAGTGAGTGTTACAATATCTTAATGAATTTCATGATCAATTGTTTGCATGTCTTAGTGCTTCAACGTGAAATGTACTGGGTCCCTTGACGGCGAGTCCGGCAACAAATGCTCTGGCAAGACTATCAAGGTCAAAATTGTCGATGCGTATGTTCATGTTGACTATGAAATGTCACCGCCCACTAACCGAGCGAACTAGTTGCCCTGCCACTCACCCAGAGAACTACTGCAAAATCCCGCAATTCGGAGGAGTAAGCAGGATGCGGCGCTTATGTATCCATATACTAATGGCTTTTTCAGACAATCAACCCGAAAGAGGCGTGCGAGTCGTCTGGCACTAACGCGCTGGATATCGCGACGACTGCTAGGAGCGCCCTTTCTAGCTACGTGAGTCCCCGCTAGGTTTCATGGCGACCTCCTGTTAATCATTTGTCTCAACCAGTCTGGAAACTTGTACATTGACATCGAAGCGACTTCCTGCTGATTGGTGTGAGCTATTATTGCACGAAGAGAACTGCCGAGCCGCGTTTGATTTACTGTTTTGGAGTGAATGAAGAAAGTACTAGTGAAGTGTCATGTGTGTTGAGCTATAAATATGATTAAAATATGTGAACTCGTGTGATGACACAGAAATGTGCGAGGTTTACAAGGAGGTTTATGCTCACTATGATCGATGAGTCGGCTGAGTTCGTTTGGAAGTTTAATCCTACAGTTTCTCAAGCACGGCAGTAAGTGCCAAGGTTTATGCGGTCCAGCTTGAGCATCTAAAGATAGAAGCATTCGTTTTCCCCAATTGGGCAGATATAATGACGATCCGTTGGTCCATTGGTCATGGGTCGTGCCGAGTATTTGTGGCTCTCGAGGTTGGAGGCAATTCAGTGGGATGGGACGGCCATCGAACAAGCCACCAATAAAGGGAATAGGTCAATCCCTTTTCGGCAACGCACGAGCGAATAAACAGCATATACATTCATCGTTACCGGTCGTAAAGATAAGTGAAACAGAGAGTACAAAGGGGAGGCATACCGAAAAAAGAACGGGGAATATTTATGATGTTCCAATCGACGACAATAATGAATGTGCGAAAGCACTCAACAAGTGCTTGCGGAGATACACCGAATCACGGCACGAATCTGTCGCAGGTCTAAGGAGGTGTGTTCCATCTGCAACATGTGTTTCCTATTTTCATTCTTTGACCCGCCACAGCACAGCGGCCGCTGCGACCCCTAGAACGAAGACGCCAACAGCCACTTGGGTATTGTTCACGGCCTGGAAAATCGACCATGTAAGTGTGATAACAAAAATTAAAATTCAGGACCAACCTGTCCTTGATGGGTCATAATTGGAGGTGCCAAAGGGTCCGCCTTCGCCTTCATGTGTAGTAGAGACGATTCCGGTGTCAAAGGAAACTGTGACGGGAAGTGGCCATTATCAGGTGAGGTGGATTCAGAGTCAGTCGGAAGAGGTGGGGTGGAGGACGATGAGGACCGTGAATGTGCAGAAGCGCCTGACGAGGACATCCCATTCACGCTCTCCGGATTGACAAGAGTAGACGCTGGGCTCCGTGACTTTGTCCGTCCACGTCGCGAAGGTGATCGTTTCTTTCGAGGCCGATCTGAGTCTGAGCTCAGACTCCGGGGACTTGGTGGAGTAACCAGGCCGCTTTTCGACACGAAGCCGTTCGCCTTGATGCCAGTGAGATGAGAGGTGATTGAGGCCAAACCTAACTCCACTTTGCTAATGGAGGACGACATGTGGTCCTCCGCACTTTTTACGCGGGTTTCCCATTCCTCTCGAGCCTTGTTCGCACGCTGTCGCTCTGCATCCATGTCCTCCTTGACACTATCCCAGCGATCCTCGATGGTCTTCTTGAAATCGGCCATCATTGCCGTGAGACTTGTCTGACGCTCTCTTTCTCTCTGCTCCTCTCGCGCCACGAGCTTGGCCTCGTCAGCTTCTTTCGCTACTTGGGAAGCACGGACCAGTTCCTCCAAAGCAGTGACTTTGCCTTCGAGGTGCTCGATTGTTTGCTGAGCGACGGTGTGTTGAACCTGCAGATTCCTGGAAAGTTCGAGTGCAGATTCGACTTGATCAGCAAGCATTGAGAGCCGACGGGATACCTCGTCAGGTACCATGGAAGGCTGTGGCACCATTAGCTGCTGGCGTGAGTCACGTTTGTGGACATGCATGGGATCGTGATCGCTTTCGTGATCCTCGTAGTCACCATTCACCATTCCAAGTGAAGATGGTTCAGGTGTCCTCGGACGGCCGAGTTCCTCGCGTCGTGCGCTTCGCTCTTCGTCAGTTTCCTCCATATCAGACTCTACCTCACTCTCGTCTTCTTCCGGGACTGACTCGAGTTCATGAGGTGTTATCGTATGAATGCTCCGTCGATCGTCGTCGTCGTCTTCTTGCACCATATGATCGTGTTCACGCATTGACATGCGCTGACGCTCCCGTTCCTCAATCAAGTCGCGAAGTGCGCTCACCTCCCGCTTCATGCCCTCATGTTCACTGAGTAGATTTTCCAGCGCACGAATCTTCTCAACGTGGTTAGATAACGAGGCCTGGGTTTCCGCAAGCTGGGTTTGCAGCGTTTGGAGGGCAGAAGAAGAGGAGTCGGCTTCGGAATGAGGTGGGTGTTGCTGAGGGGCACGGACGGGGGGCAACGCGTGGGGATACGGAGGCAAATTCGAAGGCTGCTTTATTACACATTAGTCACAGAATTTCATGGCAATAAATGAGGGACTGACTCCTCCACTCATCACATCACCAATTTCGCCCATAGAGCCAGCGACAATGCCAAGCTCTGCACCAGTCTCCCGGCTCTTCGTCAATTCGCCTTGCAGTCGACTGAGGATATGATCGAATGTCAAACCACTTTTGCCAGGTTGTCGGAGACCACCACCCATACCACCAAGCCCGTTAGCTTGTGGCTGGAGGTTCGGACGTCGTTGACCACTGCCATTTAGTGTCGATGCGACTCCTGCACTGCTACCAGGTTGTTGTGATTGGGGTTGAAATTGGTACGAATCACGTGAGGCGGCGACGGCGTCCTCCGCCGTCAAAATACACGTCACTCGAGCCGCGACTTTATGGTGGATGATGGTCTTGTTGTCCTCGCCCACAATGTCGATACCGAATTCCTAAAAAAAGCGAGCAAATCGTCAGCGGAGTGTTACACCAAAATATTGCAATCTAGTTTCATTCCAGAACGGAAGATTAGAGCCTTCAATAAGAATCCAACGGCAAACAATATCGTGCCACGGTATAGTATGACGAGTATCTCCACCCTTTTCTCATTTGCCAACGCCATCGTTCAGTGGGACCCCCGGTCACCAGAAGCCAAAACCGACACGATGCCACCGACGAGCACCCACCCCATGCAATAGACAGCCATGGTGCTTCATACCACTGTAGTATGCTGAGAACGATGTATAAAAACTATGACTCACCACTACGTCGTCCGACTTGAGCTCGAACGGCTCTGACTCCATACCCTCCTGGGATAGTCTTTCGCCGTTGATGAAAGTTCCATTGGAACTTTTGACGTCTTTAATGTATATTTTTCCACTCTCCTCCCACACTTCCGCATGTTGTCTGCTCAGAACTTTGGAATCAAAGTACCCATTTCGTTCTCCGGGGACTGTTTTGTTGTTCGTTTGACGACCGACTTTGACGTGTTGGCCGTGAGGTAAGATGATGTGTTTGGGCACGAAGGTGTCGTTTAAAGGATAGAGATAGAGCGCAGGTACAGGCGGGGAGTGAGAGGGCGGGAATGGAGTAGCTGCAGGCATTGTGATGGACGTCGTCGACAACGTATAGGAGGGAGCGCCACGAGGGATCATACAACAAACAAACGTCCCGTCAACATTGCCTTTTTCGGATACACGCCACCGATAACTTTCATTTACTCTATACGTTACAAAAAAATACAAGGCATCCTTAGCGAGTCCAGATTAGCAGAACCGGTCGCTGGGAGGCATATGTCAATTATTTTTCAGAAAGGTGGTCAAGACGATACCTCTTCAGCTTCGAGCGTCGATCCAACAATGCCTCAGAAAGCCGACCTTCTTTGCGAGCTTTTTTCAGCTGAAGAGGATATGAGTAGAGCAATAAAACAGTAAAACTTCAACTTGCCTCCTTCTTGTCATCTTGAGAAACAACGATTTTTCCTGCCCCCCAAGTCTGGTATATTTGACTGTAAATTTCGAAGGCGTCAGTGGTGCGACTCATCACAATTCTGTAACTCACTTTGTTGCAGCCTCGTCAATAGTAGGCTTCTCTGCTATCCCTTCCTTCTTCTTTCTCTCCTCTTCCGTGGCCTCCTTCTTGTATTTGTTCTGAATCTTGACCCAGAAGCGTTCATTGAATCCGACTGTCTCGCTGTCCCCTCTTAGCGTCAGCGTACCACCGGCCACTTCGTCCACTCCAAGATACTTTTCGTAAACATTCATAAACGCCACCATCCCATCCGGCAAGACAACAGGTGTCCATTCCTCTTGGGGACCTCGTGCTTCACGATATGCAGACACAAGACCATGCTGATCGCATGATAGGAATTTCCCTTCGCCAGTACCCGTCCGGAGATTGATTGTTGGTGAACCCGCAACACGAGTTGTAACCCATACTTGAGATACATCATTTGGAGTTCTGTCGATTAGAGGCTGCGGTGCATCCGGCTCTCCATCCTCCTCGTTCTCCCTGTGTTTATCCAACGAGTTCAGAATAATTTTTCCTCTTGTTGCATCGTAAGTGACACAGATGGGCGATGGGTCGGAGGGATGAACAACGAAAGTAGGCCCACGAATTTCCGTAGCGTTTGCAGGAAGAACCCATGTTTCTCCAGAGTCATCTTCATCCCTTCGGCGACTGGGACTTCCCCCTTCGTCATCTCCTTCCCTTTTGCGTTTCTTCTTTGACTTTTCCCCTTTGAATTTGAGTTTCGTTGGTCGTACGCGTTCAGCCATTCGAGATGTGGCAAAGTGACGATGGAGGTAGATGATTGCTTACGTAAATTATGGACCCTCACGGATTTTGCCGATTGGTGCAAACAACAACACCAAAACGCTACCCTCCAACATCCCCGACGACGAAGACCGGCAACCTCAAGATGAAGTACAATCCAGGTCAGTGTCTTGACTTTGAACGTGTGTCATAGTTCTGCTGTGGATGGAACAATTGTGGAGTTTGGTCTGGAACATGTTGGATGGATGCTGGACTTTCGGATACACAGAGCGACATGCTGATACCACCACGTAGATACCTCCTCCTCCCGCCGCAAGAGCCGCAAGGCCCACTTTGCCGCCCCTTCTTCGGTCCGTCGCAAAATTATGTCGTCTGCCCTCGCAAAGGAGCTTCGAACGAAACATAACGTTTGTCTCTTTCGTTTCTGGAATGTGCAAAGCTCGTTAGCTCAAATTTACCATCTAGACTCGCTCACTTCCTATCCGCAAAGACGACGAGGTCCGGATTGTGCGCGGGAAGTACAAGGGGCGGGAAGGGAAGGTCACGCAGGTGTACCGTAAAAAATGGGTGATTCACGTCGACCGAGTCCAACGCGACAAGTCGAATGGCGCATCGGCACCCATTGGCATTCACCCCAGCAATGTTGTCATCACAACGATTAAGCTGGACAAGGATAGGTGAGTAAGGAATAATTCTGTATGCTTGCGTCGGCTTATGTTCCATCAGGCGTGCAATCTTGGACCGTAAGGACCGAAAGAAGAATCCAAGCACTCGGGCGGCGGATGATGCTATCGAAGTCGACGTGAGTTAATCTAGAGATACAAGGGTATTGCGTAACTCACTGAAATCCCCCACAGTAATTCTGCCGTTGGATCTTTCTCGTTTCTACCATCATTTGCATAAAAACCTCTATGTATCTATGCAATAACACATGAGGTCTACATATGTCGTGTGCCGCGATTAGAACTTCAGGACACACGCAAGACGTCGTCGTACAATGTGAACTCAAGGCTTCGGTACAGTCATCCGAGGATAGCGACAGAACGACTTTTGTCGTGGATGGTTTCCCCTTGGCCTTAAAAATGGCTGGATGCCAGGCGCAACCGTTTTATCCTCGAGCAACAAGATCCTTTATAGCCACTGGTGCTTTCATTACGACAACCGATACTGCGTCGAACAACACGTCGTAACAGAACACTCGTCTTGCTTTGATTCTAATGTGAAGCGAATGGTACAAGATGCGTATATTGTACAGAGATGGGTTAGTCCAGTCAGAAAATAACGTCTTCATCCTTGCTACTCAACAAATCTCCGCCTCCCCCGCCTCCAACATCGTCATCTACCAATTTCTTCTCTTCTTGTTCACCCAATGCCCTCTTCTTCGCCTCTGCCGCCTCTGCATCTCTCTTCTTCTTGCCCTGCACCTTCTTTAATCTGCAAATATGTCGGGTTAATCAAAATAAAGCCATTGGACAATCTGCATTGTGACGTACCGGAAGAACTCTTCACGATCCATCTCATCAAGCTCGCTTATGATGTATTTGATGGTATTGTCTAGTTTGGGAATGACGACGTGCTCGATGGCGTTGACGCGGCGGTTCGTTGCGCGGATGACTTCGTCCAGAATGGTAAAGGCGGTCTGTAGTGATGCGAGTTCTACGAGTGTCTCGACCGCCTTTGCGTAGGTCTCCTTCGATCGTAAAACTTGCTGACCGCCACGTCCCAGACCAGTAAGATTGAAATCTGTACATAATTTAGATGAAATGAATGTTACATTGATCGAGTCGGTGCACGAACCAGTTCCTGGTACTCGATCGACTTCGAAAGCCGGTAAAACGACACCTGATACATTCTCCTGCTTTGCCTTGACTTTGAAAGATGCCGACTTTGCTTGTTCTTGCACGAGATAAGAGATGTCGCCCGTTGCGTAAGTAACCTCCGCGAGCGAGAATGATGCCAGTTGCATAACTCGACCCATTTTCCGTTTAGCCTAACATACGCGTACAGTACCAACACGATTAGCTGCAGGCATCCACTGATTGAACAGATTGACGGACCTCATCGACTTTCCGGAGGATCGCACGAAACCGCGTCGTCAGAGCGTCGCGCTTCTTTGCGAGAAGAGAATGGCCTGTCTGCGCTCCTTTGAGCCGCAGCTTGGTGTTCGTGAGTGCCATGCGTGTCGGAAACACATTTTCTCGTGCGCCAGTGCCCGACATTTGAGTGAGGATTGAAGAGAGTGCAGAAACTCCTGTGCGCCACACTCAGGGTTTGGCACCCGCCCACTGACCAAAATTCAAAGAGGGGATGGCCAGATCGGGAATTTTGCCACTACTTGTAACGGCTGAGGGCGGAGCAACATAACAATGCCCTCGCCTTTTACTAGGGCATTCCGTGTGCCGCCCTCTCATAAAGCCGATTCCCCAATCTTTCGAACTGAACTCCTTCGAGTTCCTCTCTTCTTTTGTTGTTTTATTTTTGAAATTATAAGAAAACTCTCAGTGACGACTATGACGACACGACGGAGGGCGTTTATTTCCTTGGAATCACATCTTGCGCATATCCTTCATGGCTGACCTGGAGAAATTGTCACCCTCGCGGGACTTAGACTCTAGTGAACTCGAGGCTGTATTTATTCATATCTATCGTCGTCTCGCTGCACAGCGAAACCAAGCAGACCTTTGGGCTTCAGCAGAATACGAATATTCTTCAAAAAAGCGCAATGCCGAAACACTGAAGAACCAATTCATGCACGAGCTTCAGCACTGGGCACAGCATTTTCTTAAACATACTTGGGCAATCTGCGAGGAACCAGGCGGCAAAGGTATCATTTATTACCTGATAAAATAATAATAAAATAACAAAAATGTTCCGCAGTCTGTCCACAACTCAGCTCCACATCAGATACATCTACAAATGGCCTGAAACCTTTACCACCACACGATCGCCTTTCCAAAGTCCTCAATGCCGTCCTTTTCCTACAAGTCACCACCTCGAAGCAATATTCCTGTCGAACACGCACCTTCTTAGCCCCCTTTGGAGATCTCGATGAAGCGGTCGTAGCAGCTACACTCAAAGATCCCCACAGCGCTGTCCAAGCCGCCGAAAAGCGGACTGCCCAAACGAAAGAAGAGCATGCGGAGCGCGGCAAGGCATGGAGGAACGCTGGCATCGGTCTCGGAGCTGTCGCCGGAGGCGTGCTTATAGGCGTAACAGGTGGTCTGGCCGCACCACTAGTCGGAGCGGGTGTTACTACAGTCCTCGCTTGGCTTGGTGTCGGTGGAACTGCGGCCGGCCTCCTGGCGAGTGGGCTGGCGGGTTCGTCTGCTGTGTGCGGTGCGTTATTCGGCGCATACGGTGCGAAATCGACAGCAGCGATGGTCGAGAGACATACCCGTGAAGTGCGCGACTTCGCGTTTGTGCCTGTAAGACCAGTGAAGGATACGATGGCGGTCCGTCTGTGTGTGAGCGGGTGGCTATATGCGCCAGAAGACGTCACCGCCCCGTGGACCGTCTTTGCTGGAGATGACACTTACGCATTGCAATGGGTAAGAATTTGCGCCGCTTTTTTGTTGCAATAACGTGAAGGAAATATACCCCTAGGAAGTGGAAGCACTGCAGAAGCTCGCGAACGCTCTGCTAGACTTGGCCAAATCACATGCGATGAAGTATGTGAAGGGCCAGATAATCAAGAGGACCGTACTCGCCAGTTTGATGAGCAGTCTTGCGCCGATTGCGTGGCTCAAGCTCGGACAGATCATTGGTGAGGCCAATTCCTTCGAACCTCAGACCGCCATTTGGTTGACTTCATCGATCGAAATACGAAAGACAACCCGTGGATGAACGCGAAAGCCCTCGCGACGAAAGCGGGTCAAGTACTTGGTACACTGCTCGCAGAGCGAGTCTTCGGCAACCGTCCAGTCACCCTATCAGGCTACTCCCTCGGCGCACTCGTCATATTCGAGGCGCTCATATACCTCACCACCCTTCCCGCTGCACAAACCCTCCACCTCGTGCAAGACGTCTTCCTGTTCGGCGCACCTCTGACGACCGACAAGGCATCATGGAGCGCCGTACGCCGACTCGTCAGCGGCCGTCTTGTAAATGGGTACACAGAAGGCGATTACGTCCTCGCCGTGCTCCAGCGCGCGTCAGCCGCTGAATGGGGTGTCGCGGGGTTGCAGGAAATTGGTGTCGCAGGCGTCGAGAATGTTAAGTGCGAAGACGTGGAGGGCCATTTGAAATGGAGGGGTATGGTGGGTAGGTGTTTGCAGAGATGTGAGGCTCCGGGTATCGTTGGAGAGGAAGTTGAGAAGCAGATGGCCAACATTGCAAAGAAAATTGATGAAGAGATGGAGAATAACGATAATGATAATGGCGAGGATTTCCAAGAGGAGGAACTTCAGGAGTTTGAAAAAGGACATGCGCTCTAATGTGGTAGACATTCTTCTATCGTTATGATAACATGGCTGTGGTAGCATACAGTATCAGATTGTATTCGTCAAATACACATAAGTGGTGATGGAAGCTCATCGAAAACCCGCCAATCATTTTTGTTCTACTATCTTCTTCCGTCTCTGTTACGCTCGCGATCGCGGTCCCTGTCCCTCCTATCCCTATCTCTACGGCTGTCTCTCTCGCGGTCAGACCCGTAATCTCTGTCACGGTCTCTGCGCCTGTCGCGGTCGTAACTTCTATCCCTATCCCTGTCCCGCTCTTTATCACGGCGTGAAGGTGAAATCGAAGATCGCCTCGAAACAGGTGCAGAGGAGCTGCCTTCCACCTCCTTCTTGATCACTGGAACATATCGCCTCTCCGGTCTCGACTTCCCCTTCTTATTGTCCTTGCTTCCGTCATCCTCAAGTACGCGCTCCTTTGCACCGATGCCGAGTAACGAAGGTCTGGCGGTGGGGACCCACGGTTCAGCAGGTCCCGTGCGAGTTCTCGACGCTGCGGTGCCGGGTTTCCAGCCCATGCCTCGAAGGAGGGCAGCACCGAATGCTTCAACGGGAACTCTGTCGTAGTCGTCGAGCGTAGCTTCGTCCGGACGCGTGACAACGTCACGTCGGTAGGCGTCTGTCTCGTCGGCGGGGCGAGTGTAGGCAAGGTCATTCCCTGATGAGGGGATGACATCTATTGTTGGGCCGTCACCGGGTGTTTCGCCGTTTGCACCGGCAAGGAGCATTCGCAATGCCCTTTCGTCGTCGGTCTCCTCTTTGGCGGGTGCTTCCACTTTAATTTCGACGGCAGCAGTGTCCTCATCCACAAAGCCGTCCATGACGATGTCTTCAGTTTTTATACGCTTCTCTCGTATGATAAGACCGGCGACCTGAGGACCTGAGTTGATGGCATCGCGAGTTCCAAGTCCGCCCACACTACCGTCCGCACCGGTTGGCGCCTTCGCGGACGCAGGAACGTACATGTCTGTCGCCTTTCTTTTCCTGGCGACTTCCCGCCAATCGCGATTCTGTAGAGGTGGGATGACCAAAGGACCTTCCTTCTTCTTCTCGATGACCCTAGCGATGACGGAACGAAAGGAAGGATGATAGACGAAGGACGGGGCTTCTGTGAGTTGAGGACCAGAACGCGTTTGGTTTGAAAATATAACACACCGCTGAACACCAAACTGGTCAAAGCCAGTTACCATCTCGTCGACCGCTTCGTTCTCTTCGTCACTTGAGTCTGCTTCATCCCTGCGAGATGGTGTGCGCTTGACCGGGCGGCCATTCCTATGTCCATTGACAAGTGGACTGGTTGGCGTTGAACGACCGCTGTCGGTAAGATGGCGAGGTAATGGTGGAACCTTGAAATTAGACTCCTTGTCCGACTCTGGACCTGAGGAGCCTTGACGGGATATAGGCGACGGGCGTCGTATCGTGAAAGATACTTTCGACGACGACATGACTGCAGGAAACAAGAATGACCATCACTCGGAGCCGTTAACCAACAGGAAACCCTAGCTTAGGGGTTGCGGTGTTCGGGGTTCCTGTGGCGGACACCGCCTTGGACATGTTATGGAGTGCGTGACATAATTTGACGTTTACGATTGTTGCGACCACCATGGCACAACGAGACCAGTATTACAACACAAATCCCAGCCAGCAGTATCACACCCAGTATACAGACACTGCCGAATACGACCCATACAATAATCACCAGCCTCAGTCATACGACACAAGCGTCTTTGAAGACGAAGAATCCTACCCCAAAAGGACTGCTGCGGACACCTCTGGCAAGGAACGCAGCACATACCAGGAACCTCCCTTCCCCACAGCGTTTGTGAGACCAATAAAGTGAATTTCTCTCATGTCTGGGTTGATTCTGGTTGCTGACACCACAGCAGATCAAGTGGAGATTTACGGACATGGCGGAGAGATCATCACGGTAATTTATGGACTGCTGGCTCTCGGGGTAGTTGTATTGGGCGCTTTTGCTGCTGCTCCCTCCTCATCGCCCTGTTCTTGATTGTTAGCATCGTTCTCACTCTCATCGTCGTAAGTGGCTATGTCCTTAATTTCCGGAGCGAATAGTTTGAAACATTTACCATAGTGGGTACGCCCTCCGAATATCGCCATAAATGACGTTGGGCTACCATCAAGCGGAAGTGCTGTACGTTGTCTCACCTCACTTGTGAAGAAGTCCGTCTGAACCTCAGGTATAGTTCCAAGTGACTACAACGTCATTAAACCTGAACCTTGGCGTCAATATCTCGTAAGACCATCTTCGTCAGACCTCCCCCCACTACGCTAACTTCCACGAAGGGTTGACAACCCCAACTATTTCGCCGTCGCGTTCTCCAAAATCAAAGCCGACGTACGACAATGTCTTACCACATGCTGATCACTTGCTGATCGCCCACGTCCACAGCTGACATACCCCATCAACAACACAGCCATTGGTGGCGGGGAGAAGGACGACATAACCTTCGGCTCCCACACCGACACCACATTCGCGTTCCCCTTCACCGTCACGTACACCGTGGCCAACGACCCAAACAAAGCCGTGCTGACGGACCTGCTGACGAAGTGTGGTATTATTGGAGGCGTCAAGTCCGACATCTCCGTGAAGTATAAGATTACGGTATGTCTCCCCGGTCGTGCGATATACACTAGCGCTGAACGCGTCGGGACCCTCTCTATCCCCAGCTTGGCATCAAGGTGCTGTTTGCGACCATCTCGCCGTCGTTCAGCAACAGTTTCCAGTTCGCGTGTCCTTTCTCGGCGAGCGACGTAGCGGTATGTCTGGCCTCTTTTTTACTCAGTGTGAGACTCTTCGGACGGATTTCTCATGACAACCCTCTGTTCAGGATTTGTTGAAGGGTTCTGGGATAAGCATTCCAGGCGTTACAGACGGATCCACGGGCGGAGGTACTACATCATGAGAGACTGACAAATTCTGACCTACACTACACACAATATATGCAACCACCGTCGACTTTATCGCATTCGCATTTCGCACTTGCATTCTGCATGGCACTAGTACCTGGACACCAGTAATTCAACGGACTATTGATTTAGACGATAATTACGGACGACTCGATGTATATTCGCTGGGACATTGGTTGGAAGTGGGACGGGATAGTACATTTTGTATGAGACGAACCGCACAATTTATTGTTCGATCTCCCTGAGGGAGTAATATCACAGAACGTTTTTCGTAGCTCGGCGAACAGATGCCGCAGGATTGCATTTGGGCGCAAGAACAAGCGGTTGTCTGAAATGAATGGTCCTGGAGAGTGTTAGCTTGGTGCTCAACTAATGGCTGAAGGCATATGGGACGGCACTGATATTCCTGTAATACAAGTCAAGATGAGACGATGATTTTCAGTTGGCTCCGTTTCGAAGACGCGTGACAAATGCACCAGCTGCATGCGCAGTCAGTAGAAGTCCTGTTCTACCACAGGCGGGATAAAAGACCGGGGAATTCTCATAAACGAAGGCGCAGCACTTCGGTTCTCGGTCTTCGACGATAAGCTCCGGTTTGGATTATGACCGCTAGAGCTTTCCATCATTGGAGAGGCTTTCCATTCGGACACATTGTGTTTAAGATCGCAGTTCAGAGGTAAAAAAAATCAAACAGACTGGCAGAGGTTGAACAATGGAGGAATAACTTTTCCGAGTCATAGATTTTCCGAGTCAGAGTTGACGATTATGAATGTACCGGATGTACTGTCGTACATCGGTGGATCGGCTTGCAGTTGCTCAAGAGAGAGAGAGAGTTCAACCTCCCAAGATCGTGACGCGGCAGTTACAGTGAGACGGTGTGTCAATTTGTCGACAATACGATCCAGGACTTGAATCACCGTAAATAAACCTCCCAGATGTGTTGGCAGGCTCGGAGCATTTGAAAGGTTGGACCATTGGGCTCCGATTTTTTCGCCCTACAGTACGTTGTACTCATGCAGGTGGCATGCAGGTTCCCACGGCTGACGTCATTCGGCATTCTTGAACACCAACAACACCATCGTCCGGACGGTTGTTGGCGCTGTTCTGGGCCTCTTCGACTCGTAAACTCATACTTACACGCTCTTTTTATTTTATTCTCGTCTCGCCCAGTCTAATCCCAGTCTCGGGGAGCCGTCGAAAGACGGAATTATTCCACTCTCGATATTGACGACACGACGACACTCAATTACCTGACTTTATCGTAACCGCATTCTCACCAACGCTCTCAAGCAGCCAACCATGGAGATGCAGGCGGGCAGCGCCGTTGAACCGCAAGACATGGGCTTCTGGGAGTTCGTGACCTGCGCGAGATGCCATTTACCATTCTCTGTCGTGTCGGACCCAAACGCACCTCCTTGCACGCCTTTCTGGCTCACAGAATGCGGACATGTGCTATGCAATTCACATCTGAGTATTGTATTCCTTTGTTTTGGTCTGGATGACTAGGTTTTGGATGATTCCTCTGATTCTGTTGTTCATTAGGTGCAGATCAAAGCTGTCAGGCTTGCGGCGCGCAGAATATCGTGCTTACACCTCTCCAACGCGACGTACGTGCTTATTTCGGATTGAATGCTGCTGCTGCTGCATCTCATATGTACTGTCACCAAAATGCAGATGCCTTCGCCGTTTTCTGAATGGTTCCAGTCTGCTCCACATCAACTTGACCTCATGGCCGAGACCGTGAAGGCACGTTGCATGATGCTTTTGGCCAGCACTTCTCATGTTGGCCCCTTTGCAGTTCCAACAAAGTTGTTTGATGTCGCTCGTTCGGCATTTTAAAAGCAAGTACATGAAACAGCGCACACTCATGGAACGCTGTAAAGCTCAAATAGCGGAAGTGCAGTCCCTCAGAACGTACGTTCTGCTCGGAATGACTCTATACTCTACGTGGTTATTGATTGCGTCGTCGTTTAGAGAGATAGAGAGTCTCAGACGCGAAAATGATCAACTGCGACAAGCAAGAGGATATGCCGCTGAATATCGGCAACAACCCTTGGATGTGCAGAACAGCAATGGAAAGCGAACTATGGGTGACTATAGATCGTGGGCCTAATTTATCCTAGCCCATGGCCGTTCTTTTTATATTCTCCTTCTCCAATTGCAGGTCAACATCTAGTCCCCGGTCGATCATGACGCCATTGGGACCTCCGAGACTAACTCTGCCGCGGGACCACGAACAGCCGCCTTTGGTGAGCAAGAATGGCAACAGCGATCTTGGTCAAGCGCACACGGCTGGGAATCAAAATCCAAGTTCCAATCGTGTCTTGGATCGGCCGGGGTCAAGACAATTTGCCCAGTTAGCGCTTCGTCCTTAAATATATATGTTAACAGCTCCTAACATCACTGTTGTTGGAAGTCAGTACGCATATATGCCGCAGACACCGCAGCAGGTCCCGCAACAGCAGATTCTCTCTCACGCACAACAAGCGCCTACTCGTATCACCGGGGGACAGCACAACAATGGCGAACAACAGCGGCAGGTGCATGCGCGGAACAACTTCACGATGGTTAATCCGAATCAGCCCGGACCACGCTTGATGCCACCCCCGCCAACTCCTATATCAGGTAGACACGGCGTGACGAGCAAGACCCAAAGCTTGAATGGAAACTCAGGTGATTTGTTCGCTGTCGCCGTGTAGATCCTGTTGAACAGGTTTACTTTGTTTGGCTTGCGCGTACGCCCAGGCAGCCAGCAGAAATGGATTCCCATCAACCAGTCCTCAACATCCACTTCGCAACACCATTTCCAGCAGCAACAGCAAGGGTCAAATGGTCCTAATACCTTTGGTCGGAACGTCACTCAGCAAGCGCAAGCTTCGAACGAGAATCGCTTCCAGTTCCAATCGCGTCCGGGACCGGTTCAAGCACTCCCTCAAGGCCATGCACAGCCTGTACACCGACTTGCCCCATCCACTGCAAACACATCTGGCCCAGGTATGACTTCTTCTGGCAATCGTGTTGTTCCGGCGACACCGTCTGGATCTCGACGATTTTTTCCCCCAACGCCTGTACACACTGCTCAACGCCAACAGCAAGTCAAGCAAAATTTCGGACCTGGTTCCACGTCACGAAAACCCTTTAGACCAGCTGGGCAAGGAGGCTTCGGCTAGATGGCTTTTTTTGGTGTTCCCCGTTTGGTCGATTGCTTCTGTGGTTTTACTTCAAGCTGTGTTCTTTTGTTCCGCCATCGCTCTTCTGTGTTCTCAGGCAGGCTGTTGGCCGTATTCTGGAAGGTTAAATGAAGTTTCTTATCTTAGCTAATCATGGTGCTATGAATTGGGGAATAGACGCTGTTTACTCTCGTATGTCCAAGTGTGTCCACAGTTCTTCCACAGGGCACCGCATGTTCGAGCCTTTTGTATACATGAGTGTCCTCGTGAGCATTCTCATTCGTACGAACCCATCAGAACGAGGCCGTGCTTCCGTAATGAATGATCAGATAGTCACCATCCTCCCAGTCTCCGGTGTTATTTCTCTTAGTTACTTGCAGTGCATGGCTCGTAGAAAGGCGGCGATGTACATGGATTGAACATATAGTACACTGTATAGCCGGCCACGGGCCGAGCCACCGCTTCGCTGAGTTTGAGAGAATTGCCTTTTGAGGATGAGAGGGGACGCGGATTGTTAGTTAGCGCTGAACCTCGTGAAATACCCAAAGAAACTGGTGAGCGTCAACTCTAGCTTCTTGTTCTTTCACCATGGAGTCCATCCGTTCCAGGCTGCAAAGTCAGCAGCATGGTTGGGGCGACCATCCTAACATCTCTTCTCCTCCAGCTACCCGCGACGCGGTTGTCGAAGAGGGCTTTATATGGTGTACTGATCACCACAAGGAAGATAGTGGTCTGTCAAGGAGGGAACACATGAACACAGCTGCGCCGGCACAGGCCCACCCAGTGAAAGTGGCGATTTCAACGAAGGATTGGACCTTGCACAAACTTATTGCTTCGGGCGAGCGTTTCCATGCCGTACCACGGGTCTCAGCGCTCGCGGGGGAAGCACTCATCAAGGATGCCATCAAGCGATACGAGGACGGTGGTGAGCCGATGATAATATCGGACTGGCACAGGCTTGACAGCTGGCCGACCGATATGTTCTCTCCCGAGTGGCTACTCCAGAACGGGGATCAAAGTGAGCAATCGCCCCTCCTCGTCGTGAGCCTCAGTTGATCAAGCGGTGATAGGGGTTAATGCGAGGAACTGCCTCAACTGGACAGACAAAGAAATGACATTGTCAGAATTCATTGAGAAGAGTCGCAATAGTGCGCGGTACGCTGAATCTACTGGTGCGTTTCGAACTGTACTTGATAAGCGTGTTTGACGACATCGCACGTAGATACCGAAAGATTTTATGGCAAGGATGCTACCTGCCCTCCCCAATGGGAGCAATGGATCGAGGATGGTCCGCTGCCAAAGGACCTACTAATCAAAGGACCGCATAATATCATGCAATATCTTCCTGAATCTGTTAGCACTCTCTTCTTTCATGATGAGGACATTACTCATTAATTCACAACCAGGAGAAAATCGAGCATTTAATGTGCTATCTCGGCATCGGGGACACCTTCACTCCAGCCCACAAAGATCTTTGTGGTTCTTCCGGCCACAATCTGATGTGCTACACGGAAAATAACGGGTCATCATTTTGGTTCATGACGGAGAGCTCGTCTGCATCAGCGGCCGCGCTCTATTTCCAATCCCTTAACCATGAACTCGATCATGAACAGAAGGTCATCACACCTGAAGAACTCGCCAAAGCGCCTTTTAAGGTCTACATCACTGAACAGAAACTCGGAGACTTGGTTCTCGTTCCGAAACGTAGCTGCCATCAAGTGGTGAACAATGGTGGTTTGACCATCAAAGCATCGTGGTCGCGAATGACTATCGATGGTCTCGTTGCTGCATTCTATTACGAGCTCCCAATATACCGACGGTGAGTTATTTTGATACAATTCCATACAGTCATCTAATGAATCTTTTAGAGTGTGTCGCAAAGAAACCTATCGTGTCAAGACGTTGTGCCATCACGCACTAATGGCTCTAGGCGATGAACTGCGTCGGGTGATAGAAGATTCACCTAAATCACCTGACTCTTGCACGCAAGACACTGCAGCGGAACCATCCCCGGTTACTTCGAAACCTTCTGCCCCAGCAGAAAAACACACGGAACAGGACTCACGCCTGGGGACTGATGTCCAGAAGCTCCTTGAAGTATTTGGAAAGATCATCAAGGAGGAATATTCAGGACCATCTATGGTCTTCACCCATGGAAGACAAGCAGCCATGTCCGAATCTACTGTTGAATCGGAACCGAAATCGCTGTCGCAGACGTCTGAGGCGACGGAAATGACATATATGGCTTGCGATTTCTGCGGCGCGGATATATTTCAAAGCTTTTTCGAGTGCATGACGTGCGCCACGCCGGAACCCTCTCGAGTTACTGATGGTTCGGTGCAAGTCGCGAACTTTGCGGCCGGCGATCCAATCATAATATGTCCTGGATGCTACATTGAGGGTCGTTCTTGTCTCTGCACCAAGATGATTCCGAGACAATGTCGTCTGACCGAAGACCTGTTCCACCTGCACAATCGTGTTGCGGACATGCTGAACTCAGGTCTCGTCGTGACAACGTTGCCGAAGTGGTACAAAGCTGTCCCAATGAGCTGGATGTATGTTTACACAACTCTCCGTTCCAGCCTGCTGGTTATGTCCTGACATAACGTGCATTGTAGAATCCTGAAGAGTGCGAGCATCAGGCACCCTCGCCTATTCGAGGCTGCCTGTCTGTTATGGGAAGCCCGCCAAAGTGAGGACAATCTCAAGGTTCGCTTCGGTTATACCTATACGTCCATGTTCCTCACTTATGAGCAATATGCACACCTTAGAAACCTGAGCGTTCATGCCTCCCCCGGTTTGCCGGCTCCCGAGGCGGACCGCACATTGTACCCCGGATTTCGGCATTGAGCTGCAAGAAATGCCATAATGCGAAGTGTTTTACACATATCATAGAATTCGGAATTCATGCATCGGAAGCCTTGATCAAGCATGTCAGGGATCCGGAACATGAAGAGTGGCATGCTTTTCACCTGATGGAGAGAGGCAAGGTGGATACCAAGCATCAGGAGGTGAAGATGGGAGAAGTAAAGGGCAAACCGGTGGACGCCAATTATATCCTAATGGTGGCCGCGCAACGGTTTACATACTGTCACCCATTATCGCCAAAAACGGTGATCGGGTGGTACGATGATGGCTATCATAATCCTGAATCGGTAAGCTTTTCTTCATTCGACTTAATCCCCTAATCGAACACAAACGAAAAATCGCAGTTCATACCCTACGCAGTTGACCCGGACTACCCCAATGACCTGTCAACTGTCCAGTCCGGTACCTCCGCAGATGACCCACCACGGTTGCCCATCACCGTCGGACAGCAACAGACCACTTCCGCTCCTCTGGTTTTTGCTCCTGGCGTGGAATCTCCACCTAGGCGGCGCACTGCAAATGCAGTCCTTATTCACTCTCAGACCACGCCAAGGAAGGTCGTGAGCGTCGCCGACGCCGCGGAGACAGAAGGACGTGTTGACCGGCTGAAAAAGAGACGCAAGCTGGAGCCTGTTGTTGAACTGTTTACAATGGCGGCGCTAGGAAAGTCTACTGCTGACTACCACCCAATGGAGTACTATTACCCTCGGCGAGGCCCTCGAGCAGCCCCACGGAAACTAAAACCAGTTTCGACGGCTCGCGCAAAGAGAGTAGTCACCTCGGATATTGTACTTTTTTTCTCGCTTTTTCCTGACTAATGCTGACTTCTGTTCACTGCAGGAATCCGAAGACTCCGATCGTGGGGAAGAACGCTTGTTTTACAGACAGAAACCGCTCCCATCGATAAAATTACTAGTTAACAAACCATCAGCAAATAAACCTCCAATATCACCCCATCAACGACCTCTCTATGAGTCGCAATCTCATTTCGTGGGTGGGTCGAAGGTTTCGGACAAGACGTATGCACCGAACGCTCGCGAAAAGGAGCCGTGGGGACCTAAAAGGTTCGATCCTGAGAAAGGTTTTGGTTCCAAACCAACCAGTACGGCTGGACCATCACGCTCAAGTGGGTCGTCCTTGAAACCGCCAATCACACCTAAATCGGCATCAAAGCAAGTTAGAAACCCTGTCACTTCGACTACCAGTTTTTCTTCTCCTACAAGAGATTCCACAAATCAACCCTCACCGAAGAAGCCCCACTTAGACTTGCATTTCAAAAAGAACAGGTCTAATTTTGAACTCGGTGATGTTGCTGTCTCAAGCGACCAGAGGTCACCAACACCAGCTTCGAAACATGCCACACACAAAAGTTCTCATGCGGGTCCATCATCTAGCCAGAGCCCTACTCAACCTCCACCGTATGGCAGCACGACATCGTCGGACCAGATGACGGAGGTCTTGACGCTTTTAAAATCTTTGCAGCCTGAGGGCGGGAACCACCATTCGGCGAGTCTAGCTCCATCTGACCGGGGAACAGATATGTTGGCTACAATCTTGCCTGTGATAAAGGCTCTACGTCCTGACCGGCGCCTTGAGGATTCTCTAACGATCGAGGGGCAAGCGAGAGAGATCCAATCTTTGAAGGATCAACTGAAGGCAAAGGATGAAATGATGGAGACCTTGAGAAAGGATATTGCCCTTCGAGAGGAGGCATTATTGAAAGCGAACCAGTCCACGCAAGATCTTCAATCGGCCATGAACAACGTGCTGAGGAACACACACCCTCAGGCTCCTGTCATCTTGCAGGTGCACAGTCACGGCTTGTCGCCGCCTATCTCGTATGCAGAGCCCACGCAGGTAAATTTCTATTCTATGGAGGCCAAATGTTGTGCATTTACTGACGGACGCTCCTAGCAAATGAACCAAACGGATTATAACTATAACCAATCCTACCCACATGCCTGGCGTTCCAGGCCTCGGGGACATTACAACTCCAATGGCTACCCCGGACGCAATGATCGGACGGATTATGTGAACAACTGGGAGCGCAAATTTACTCATCCACAGCAACGCCAGACTAGGTTTGGTACGTTGAAATTTGAGATTTAGCCTTCGAGTCTTCTGATTCCTTTCGTAGATCAAAACAACAACATTAACTACAGTCCCCGAACTGCACAACAGAAGCGTCGTTTCACTGATGGTTCTGGCGTAAACGGGGAGTGGATGACCCAACAGAATCGATATCCTGGCCGCCAAACCTCAAGATGGCCGTATGAACGCCACAATAATGACTATGGGTCGTATCCATATCACGCACACCAGTCTACAGACGGTGCCTGGAATGCCACCGGCTCATCCCCATCCAAGGCTGCCGAATCATCGTCATCTGCAAATGTTGATGACGCAAAGCGGGCAACATCGCGAGAACTGGTAGCCGTTCCGCGTGCGCCTCTCCCTCTTCCAGTGCATGGGCGACGGGTGGATGCCGAAGACGAGGACATCAGTGAGTCAATCCCATTTTAATTTGTACTGCATCAGTTTTTCATACGGCATAACAGACGTAGATGCCGAATATCTGGTCCGAGAGGAAGATGAACGCGACCTGGAACGCTCGCCCCTCATGTCTCGTCCAGAGGGTTCAAGTGCAAGAATTCAAGAGGTGGAGGATGACGTGGATGTACATCCCCAACAGCCTGAGGGACAATATCCCCGCAGTGAGCCAGCACGACCAAGCGTTCCACCGAGTGAGATCGATGCCGACGATCATCGCTCACATAGTGTGAACAGGCAACTCGGTTTTGGTGGGTACCCCTTCGGTCATCAAAAGCAACCCGTCTGACAGACTTCCGCATTTAAAGTTCCCAGTGATCAATTTGGCACTGGTGTTTGGGAAAGCGCGCTCATCAAGAAGAAAATCTAACTGGACGGACTACATCAGTTGCTTTCGAGTCACTATAGGATATAATACGGAATAGCATAAACCATCATTGTGAAATACCTTGGATCCTTGTAGCCTCTCACGTTCGAGCATTGTAATTACGTTTGCATGCATTGTGCTTCATCACTTCGCGTACTTAATTGTTCGGCAATCACAGATAATGACGATCATGACAATGCTTTTCAGAAATAGTTCAAATGAGTGACAACGCGATAAATGCCCAATAAAGTGAAATAAACCATGGATGTGTGCGTATTCGACAGGGAATTTCATTAGTGAAGCCGTAAGGGAAAGCTAATAGAGATCCAGCATGTTATGTGTAGGGACGGTCGGTGTAGTAAGAACGGGTCGATGTGCGGCAAAATGAAAGGTCGTGAGTATGGTTGGTGGTATGAGGCGTGACGACAGGCGTACGAACGTTGACAGAAAGGAAAAAACATAGAGCAGCAGGTGAGCATGGGAGACAACGTGGGGTCCAGGAGAAAAATGAAAACAAGAAAAGCAAGTTTTGCCTCCAAGTCACCCTCCACACCGGCATGTCAGGATGCGTACGATCAACGGCGGCTTCACAGGTTCCATCTCGCCGCCGTTATGCTGGTCATACATCCCACCGCCATTTGCCGCACCGACGTCCCCCCCTCGTGCTCTTACGCCGCTCAATGCAGGCGGCGCAGGCATACCTATGCCACCAGTCCCGCCCACAGTTGACACCATCGGCGACGTCCGCCCATATGCACCACCACCAGGATAACTCTCCTCCGTCCCCATTCCGCGTCCATGCGCGTAGTCCGCACCGAGATACTGCCCGCTCGCTGTGCCGGTCCCTGCAGTAGGGTTCTGGCTGATTCGGCGCCCGATCATCTGCGCGGCTGCAGCTGCAGGTGACGAGCCGGGTGCAGCGATGCCGACTTGTGCGGCAGCACTTTGCGGTGTGTTGGATCCGCCAACGCCGCCGGTTGGTTGTAACGGTGAGGGTATCTTGCGGCCTTGTTTCGATCCGTGTCGTACGAGGGCTGGTGATGGCGGGCCGATCCCGCCAGGTTGTGTCGAGCGTCGGCGCGGGTCTTGTTGACGTTCTGCTTCTCGCCGCCGATCTGGAGTTGCGTTATTCGAGTTGTTGGACAGCTGCAACGTAGATCAGCAATGATCAGTTTCGTAAAGTGAGCATAATAGCTACAATTTGTGCTTCCCATCCCCGCCCACCATTGAGCTTGTTCCAGTCGTATTCTTCGTCGTCCACCTCACCCATGTTCTTCAGTACCTTGGTGAATAATTCACGGAGGAAATCGTAATCTGGTGTCTCCTCAAAACCAAGTTTTCGAACGTAATTAAGATAAATGCCGAATTCCTCTGCTCATAATGCTTACAACGTCGTCAAATGGGATGCAATTCATCACATACCTGGAAAGCCTTCACATAGTTCTTTTATCGGCGTGGTCTGCTTTTTCTCCCCGATCTTCTCGTATTTCTGTTTGTTCGTCGCAGCCTTGAGGCCTTGCCATGGAAGACCTCCTCGCAAGAAATACATGAACACATGACCAAGCGCCTCCAAGTCGTCCCGTCTAGACTGCTCTGTGCACAGCCTCATACTCAGCACACAGCGTTGAAGCCAGAAGTGGAAAACATACCACGGCCTAGATGTGTGTTGATGCTCATGTACCGTGCCGTCCCACTGAGGCTCTTGCGTTCGCGATAGGGTATATGCTGCTTTGTCTTTGGGTCGCGGTACTGCTTAGCCATGCCAAAATCGACGACATGGATGATCTTAGCTGCTTTCGTCCCTGGGCGGCCAATGAGGAAGTTGTCGGGTTTGATGTCGCGGTAGATGAGGTTCTTCTCGTGGATCGTTTGCACGCGAGAAATCTGGTGAGGAACGCGTGTGGGTATGCAAGAGTCAGTCGGGAATTAAGTATTGCCGAGGGTGAACTGGGGCTGTAGTGTGAACGAGAAGCGCACCATTTGTCGTGCAGTCATGCAGACAGTCTTAACAGAGAACTTGCGCCCGCACATGTCGAAGAGGTCCTCGAGACTTGGGCCAAGCAAGTCAATAACGAGGATGTTATGCAACCCCTCCTGCCCGAAATGGTATATCTGTGGGATGCCAGCTGCAGATTTAAAAAAAATCAGCGCATGAGCGCGCCTCGTAGAAAATATTTCAAAATGCGCAGAGGATACTTACGACATCCTGCGAGGATGCGATACGATCGGCATTCGTCTCGAAGTTGAGGCGCGTCGGATTTGCGCGGTTCCTGACGTTGGTGGAGCGGTTAGAGACTGTGCGCAACACCAAACCAGAAGCTGCAACTCACAAATTTGATCGCTACTGTCTGGGAGTTGAGAAGGTTGGTTCCTGCGATGCAAACGCTTAGCCATCGTGCTTGAGATTGTTGGCATTGTCAGAGAGGCTACCTTCGAAGATGACACCAAAGGACCCCTCGCCGATCTTCTTCCCGACGCGGTAATGTACGCCGACGAGATTTGCAGTCGACGAGGAGTGTGTCTGGTGAGACATTTGGGAGGCGGGTGAGGTCGTTGGACCAGGACGGGACGGGGGAGCAGGAGCAGGAACAGGATAACCGAGTAAAGCTATTTTATTGACCCGTGGGAATATTAGGACAGCCTAGTCTGCATCTATTATTACGCTACGTGCCCGGAAACTGCCCTTACAACTGTCCTCAGCTGCGACAGCAGCCCGAGTATCACTCCACGCGACTCAGGCCGGGCAACTGCTACACCAAGAGCAGTCACACATACTCCAAGTCCAATTGTCAGCACTTTGGACAACAATCTCTCCTTCTGCCATCGTTCTGCACCGATGGCGCGGTAGTGTTTCCACACTGGCCGCCGCATCCACCACCAATACAGGAGCACAGGTCCGGGGAAGATCACAAAATTCTTGCCAGTGCCATCCATCTGGTACCACGACCGACATGACGTGAACACCGACGAAGCTAGTGTTTTCTGGATTTTGGCGTTGTACTTCGCCGACGCTGATGGCAGCACTTCGAAAGACTTGGCCTTGCGGGCGAGGACTGGTTTGATCATTTGCATGATGTAGTTGATCTGAGAACTGCCTAAGCGTGGATTGGTAAAACACAGACGAGTTACCCACCTGAGCCTCCTCGGTGAAGACAACAGAAGCGTGCCCCGTCGCAGTATTGGGTCCTGAACGAACAGTATCCGTCACTCCCTCAAATGCCGCAAGTCAGGTACACTTACCCAATAGCGCAAAGTAATTCGGGAAGTTGGGAAATGTCGTTCCCAAGTAAGCCTCGGGTCCGCCAAGTTTCTCGAAGTGCTCAGCCAACGTGACCCCTCCAACACCTTTGATTGGAATCCCAGCCGCTAGCTGCAGTACATCGAACCATTAATCTCCGTAAGGATGGGGAAAGAAGCCTCGAAAGACGCACCAGATCATATCCAGTGCCATAAATAATGACGTCCACGGGTATCTTCTCTCCCTTGGTTGTGACGAGTCCATCGCTGACAATCTCCTCAGTACCGTCGAAGTTCACGGTGACGTTGGGTTGCTTCATCGATTTGAGGTACCCAGGGTCAACAATAATGCGTTTGCATCCAACGGCTAGAATGCTGTTGACAGTACTGAACTTGCAGACGAATGGCTGGCTTACGATAATCTGGCACAATTTTGTCCCAATATTTCCGCGGAGTCTTATATTTGATGTACGATGTTAATCTCTGCGCATGTTTTCGTAAATTCGTCGTTCCAGGAAAAAAAAACACTCGCTAACCTTCCGTGCAAAATTAGGGCCTGTTCGGCAACGTTTCCAAATTTGGACCACCTGCCAAAATTTGGAAACATTTCCAAAACTGGCAACGGGAGAAATTTACCTGTTCGGTAACCCATTTCCATCGCCGTTTTCATTTGGAAATCTGATCCAAAAGGGCCTGATTTTAGAAACGGCTCAAACCCGTTCCTAATCTGGAAATCTGCATAGGGGTTAATAAATGTAGGGTTTGCTTCTCAATTCATTAGCAATTTGTTAACCTCGTTGCGTGACAACGGTCGGAGAATAAAGCTGTTCGGCTCGCCGGACACAATTTCAGATTTGGAAATCTATGGACGGTTTCTGCGGGGCTGAGGAATTGCTCCAGCCGGAAACAGCTCCAGATTTGGAAAAGTTGCCGAACAGGCCCTTACTGAGCCATTTCAAGTTTGCTCGGAAAACCAAGTAGCCTATATCGTACTAAATAATTCCGTCAATTTCTACGCATCACCAGTGGCGGGGTGGGTGATACGCACTCTAGCCGCAACAAAGTTCCGATATTGCCTGAGCACGAACGGAACATTTGCGAATGTCCACTTAATCCACTCTGGGTATACATAATTACCCTTTAGATATGAGTTTAGCGACCATTATCGCAAACCAGTAAGCACTCCACTCACGCCAGGAACAAACCAAGATGGTGTCCTGCAAATATTTATGACTTCTACAGACGGCTCCTTCGCGATCTGGGGTATAAGTTGGGCGCTGTATCAATTATTAGCAACGCCTCCCAAAAAATTGCAAAAGGAGACGCACGCAGAGCACCCGTTTCCGATGACGCCAACTCGCTTCCCTTTCAAATCGACATCATGTCTCCATTGCGCGGTATGAAAGCTCACGCCCTCAAACGTCTCTCTCCCCTTCACCTCCGGATACCTCGGCACCAAGAACCCGCCAATCGCACTGACCAGCACCTCGGCCCATTCCTCTCTCTCCTCGCCGCTCTTAACATCCTTCACATTGAGGATGTACGTTTGGGAACTGGCGTCCCATTCGCCGGATTGCACGCGTGTGTTGAATGTGATATATGGTAGGAGCGCGTATTTCTCGACGAGCGAGGACCAGTAGGCGAGGATCTCGGGTTGGCGGACGAAGAAGGTGGTCCAGTTAGGATTGAGGTCTGTGGAGAGGGAGTACCAGTGTCCTGACACGTCCGAACCGCAGCCCTGCATAAGGGATACTCAGTCACTGCTGCGCCTAATGAATATAAGAAACCACTTACAGGATACGTCGAGTCCTTTCCACATGAATCCCAACGTCAAAAGAAAACATAGCCCTCCATGAGTAGGCACACTCACCCTCCAAGTCCCTCCAATGTCATCCGCTTGCTCATAAATCTACCAGCAAAATAAGTGTCACCACGAGTGTAACTGCGCCAAAAGAAGAAAAGGACCAACCACGAAATTCTCGAAACCAAGCTGGCGTTTAAGAGCAATCGCCGTCGCGATGCCAGCGAGTCTAAAGGACAAAAAGAACGCGAGGAGAGCGAGATTCGGATCCTGAAGATCAGACGCGACCCGAGAAGCACAAAAACGACTTACCCAGCGCCAATAATGGCTACGCGAGGCTGCTCTTTGTTCAATGGCATATTGAGTAGCTGGAAAAGATGCTTGGTAATAAAAAAGGAATAGATTTGTTGTGAAAGCGCGTTCGAGTTGATATGTCGTTTACGGAGTGTCGACTGCAAGTTTTTTCAAGGTCTGTGAGCCAGACTCGCAGGAGGGTGTTCAGCCCGATCAGTGGCAGTTTCGACAGTATGGCACGTCGTGTGGGGAAGCCAAAACGAAAGATAGTGCTGAGTTATTGTTATTTGCTGCTGCGCGCCGGTGCGTAGGTGCGTATGGACGCTGGTCATGAAGTAGCCGAAAATTACCCTTGCCCGTGAATGACACGTGACCGTCGCGGAGCGCAAATTTGCTGATTTGCCGAAGGGCACGCTTGCTTCGTGATCTGGACATTAACTGAAGGCGTGGTTTTTAATGAGTCTGAGCGTACATTTATGATAATAAATGAAGAGGGGGGAAGAGCGAATGGGACTTATTTACGCCACCATACAGGTCCGAGCTTTCTAATGGCATCAAACACCCAGTCGCGGCCTTCCGCCTCTAGACAGCCTTCTGAAACACCCCTGCATTCAAGTGAAATCCAGGCAGTGATATCCTCCAAATCCAAGACATGGCCGAAATTCCGCTGTTCGCGCACTTTCCTGGCCACCGGCTCGGGAAGTCTCTGGTCTCGCAAAACGGTCGTCAAGGTGTCCCCATGTATCCACCTTTTGTAGTTGCCCTCTGAGTCGAATGCAGCGTCACCGAACACCATGACAAAGAGCTCCCATTTCCGGAGGCCCTTCGAATGGGGCTTGTCGGAGATTTTTGGGGAGTCAAGGCTTCGCATGTCCAGATTCTCTCGCATCAAATCCGCTTCGTAGAGTTCGTGGATCTTGATGCGAAGATAAGGCCAGATGCGGCTTGGCAATGGGAGTGTGGCATGGTTGGAATATCCATCAGGCGGAGGAACAACACTTTCAGAACGGTCGCGAACACCGGAATTTTCTGCAAAGGCATCGTCGTGCTCCTTAATGCTTTGGAGTAAAGCGTGTGCCCATTTGACAGTGAGGAGGTTGCGTAAGAACGCCTCGCAGCCCTCGGCCGGTGGCAATTCTGTACGCCAAATTTCTGCGAGGTCCTTTCGTGGGGCAAGTCTGGTTTCTCCCTCCGCAAAAACACCCTTAAATGCATAATTCTTTGCAGTGGGAATGGTTTCGGAGATGAAAGCGTTGGCCGACATGGAATGTGCGAGTGACATGCTGAGGCCGAGGCCCGTATGCAATGCGGATGCGATTTCGTGTGGTGCGACATCCTTTCCATCTCGGTTTCTAAAACATATGGTGATGGAACCGGTCAGATAGTTGCTCGATAAGGCTGATTTCAAACGAACTTACAGGTAGCCGTGGTTCGCGAGTGCATTGAGCACTGGACATAAAGAACGGCTATCTCCACTTGTCGGCGCGATGAATGGATGCTCGTTGTCTAGAAGCATGCTGGTAGATGAGATGATAGAGAAGGGAATAAAATTTATGCGACATTGGTCTTTGGCTTAAGTATTAAGAGCAGCGGGTGGCGAGTGGCTTGCTTCATTGCATCGTGTGGCGGGTGGCTTGTCCAAGACACCATGCCGATTAGGTGGCACAAAAGGCAGTCCATCTTCTCTTCAAACCGTTCATTTATTTACCGAGTGGCCCCGTACGCGCGTCTATCAAAGACATGGGTAACAAGGTCCACCATCGCCCCGGCCACTCGCGCTTGTGCAAGTCCAATTGGTAACTGGTGGCAAAAGCTGTGCAATTTTCAGAATACCACTTATTGGCCATGGGTTCAGCAGAAAAGGTTTAATTCTGACGCCTCCGCATTGTTTTGGTCTCTATGTTGGCAGCATAAGACGTTCGTTAGATTACGTTGGCCTCGGCGTGACGAATTTACCGACCTGACAGTAACCATCATGATTAGACTATAACTGTAGAATTGCACGTTCTTCGCTGGCGCTTAAGGGCAGTCACCATCACCATGCCGGCGAATGTATGATGATCAGACGCGACTCGTCTGAAACGAAGAAGGAAAATGGCTTACCCATCGCCGATAATGGCTACCTGAGGCTGACCTTCATCCAATGGTATTAGAAAAATACATTTTGCAAAGAGAAAGGAATAGATCTGTTGAGATGCGGTCGAAGATATGATGTTATATACCGTTTATGTTGACTATTTTCTTGCAGCCGAACTCGCAAGGTGCGGTCACACCTATGGGTGGCCACAGTATGCCAGATAATGTTGTACCTCTTGCGGAGAAGCCAAAACAACAGATGGTACCGAGTTATTTGCTTCTTCGAGTCGGTGGCTTGACTTGTGGTTATGCGCATGGCAGCCACTGAGTAGTTTGGCGGACCCAAATATACCGAAGTGCGCGGGTGCTTCGACATCCTGAAAGTAAGTTATAATTTTCTAATAAATCGACGCATACACACAGTAATGCACTGGGGGAAGGGTGAATGGGTCTCATCTGCGCCACCACACTGGGCCGAGCTTCCTAATGGCTGATAGCATCCGAGTCGCCCCCTCGCCCCCTGCTTCCGGGCTGCCTTCTCTAGCCCTCCTGCATTCACCTAGAATCCAGGTATTCATACCCTCCAAATCCACCAGACTGCCCAAATTCCTCCGACACCTCACTTTCCAGCTCACTGGCTCAGGTAGTTTCTGGTCCCGTAAAACCAAAGCCAACGTGTCGCTGTTTATCCATTTTTGGTTACTTTCGGGTCCAGAATCTGCGAACGCCATGACGAAGAGTTCCCATTTGCGGAGGCCATTCGAGTGAGGGGTGTCGTAGATTCTGAGCTTTTCGAGGCTGCCGTCGTCTGGATTTTCTCGCATCAAGTCCGCTTCGTAGAGTTCGTGGATCCCAATGCGAAAAGGCTTGTCGCGACGGGGAGCATGGCCGACATCTTCATAAGGTGGGGGAGGGACACCTTCAGAACGGTCATGAATACCAGCACCTTGTGAATTTGTCTCGTCGTGTTCCTTGATAATGTGGAGATTGTTAAAAAGCGCTCCGCAGCTCTCTGCAGGGGTCGATGCTCCACTCCAAATTTCCGCGAGGTCCATTCGTGGTGTGGATTTGGTTTCACTTTCGGTGAAAACACCGTTGAATGGATAGTTCTTTGCGGAGGGAATGGTGTCGGAGATGAATGCGTTGGCCGACATGGAGTGCGCGAGTGTGATGCTCAGACCGAGGCCTCTATGCAGAGCGGTCGCGATTTCCTGTGGCGTAACACCCATTCCATCTCGTTTCCTAAAAAAAAAGTAGTAAAAAAAGGATCGACGAGCATAGTCAGTTCATTAATCGAGAAGTTCGCTTTCAAAAGAACTTACAAGTAGCCATGGTTCGCAAGTGCATTGAGCACGGGGCATAACGATCGACTATCCGAAGTGGTTGGCGGGATGAATGGGTGTTCCTTGTCTAAAAGCATGCTGATAGATGGAGGGGATAAGAGGAGTGAGCGCCACTGAAGGAAATTTATGTCTCGGAGGTTGGCTTATATATGTAACCCGAACGGACCTGGTCTTAAGAGTGTGGCGGGTGTAAGATGGCACCAAAGGCTGTGTTTTCCTACAAGCATGTTCTCCGGTATACCGAGTCGCCTCTATGTGCGTCTGTCAGGGGCATGAGTACTTGAGGTTCACCATCGCCCGTGCCAGTGTCTCCCATGCCAGTGCAAGTGCAAGTGACCACAATTGGCAAGGCGGCCGCCGGCCGGTTATTTTCAGAACATTCAATTGGCCAGGAGTTCAGTATGAACGAGGACAACGTCTGATCCCGAAGCCTTCGAGGTTGATGGGCCAGCGTCCCGGTGTTGGCGGCGTAAGAAGAGGTTCGCTAGATTACGGAGACCGAGGTTTGCCGAGTTTACTAACTTGGAAGTAACCATCATGAGCGTTGCATGAGGGTGTCTCGCCAAAACTGGCTTGTTAACTCTGAGGTCTCAGGTCTCATCTATAATACGACCCAACATGCTAAGAAGAACTACCAGTGGTTGTTCGAACCAGCATCGTTTATTCACTCGGTCAAGCTCAACTTGAAGCGTCAGCACCCGTGCTGAGTAGCGCCTTTGTACACTGGATTTCAGTTGGAATTTATCTTCGAAAGCCTGGCGGACTCTATTCGTTGTCATTCTATCACCTGATTAAATCGACAGGGCATTTGAGAGCAACTGAATCAACTTGAATCGCTGTGATATTTGCTGTGGCCAGCACGACAATCCCTCTTCCCTGCTTGCTATACTTCGTCCAACTACAAGACGAGACGATACGTGGGTCGGATTTCATGTTGAGAACTTGAATACCAGGAAGGCATGTTCCATGAGGATGTAAAGAATAGTGGATCGTGCGGATCTCACCAAAACACGATCGGTACACGAAACCGATTCGAATAATTATTACGCAGCGTACCTCCGTCATCCAGCGCCGTATCAGCGCGCATGGGACGGCGGTCCGATTCACAACTACCGTTTCCTGGAAGACAATGACTTCGGTCCGTTCCCTAACCAAGCCGATTTACCCAGCAGTGTATACATGCGTGTCCAAGGCCCCCAGAGGAAGGCCATCTCGGAAACAACAGAATTTTTCTTCATTGTAATAAGTTAGGAATGCTATTGTGTATATCCAATGTCAGATTGGAAGAGTTCATTCCAGGTAGAGGGTCTTGTTCTTCTGAATTCACTTTGGCTGGACACGACGATAAAGCCTACACATTCAAAGACGAGGTTTTATTTTGCAGAAACTGGTACAACATTCAGAATTTTCCTTAACAATCATATTTCGCTTCACTACGCAAGTGCTGACATCCACTTCGCGACCTGCTCGCCCCATTCCTCACCTTGCCCGGAAGACAAGGCGAAGGTTACGCTAATATGATTGTGCCCATACGCTTCAATCCTGTCGACTTTTGTTCCGGTCCTCTTGGCCAACAACTTCGCGAAATCGTCATTTGCCAACACGATATCCTCAGGCTCTTTTTCTGCCTCGATCAAAATAATGGGCGGAAGTGAGGCAATAGTCTCATTGGAGGCCTGTTCAAGCAAACCGAACGGCTCGGATTTGTTTCTTTGCTCCTCGGTCCCATAATATTTGTGGAGAATGCCAGCAGGGACGACTGGTGGTCCACGGAAATGGAATGGACAGGAAAGGAGCGCCGTGCCTTTGACACGACGGTCGAGCGTGGTAGACTGGAGCATGCTGGGCTCAGCGAGGAGAAGACTCGTAGCGTGTGCCGCGCCAGCAGAGTGCCCTAGCATGAAAATTTTGGTAATGTCACCTTCTGTGACGTTTTGAACGACGTATATCATTGCATCGCGTACGTCCTCCACCGGTTGCGGATATACCGCATTGGGTACGAGGCGATAATCCGGAATCACGGTGAGGAATCCGCGAGAAGCAAAGAACGCGCCAACACACGCATACGACAAGTCCTCTGGAGGCGGACCGGAACGATCGCCACGGGAAAACCCCCCTCCGTAAAAGAAGAAAAGGATCGGTGGTTTGCCGTTCGGTGTAGCAGTCGGGTAGTACACGTCAAGCTAAATAGGATGAATAATCGTTAGATTGTTTATTTGTTGGAGGAAGGTGCCTCACTTGATGCCTGTCCGTGTTCCCGTACTTGAATGTATTTTTTTTGATGCTCAAGATCTGAGCTCGGTTCTTTTCGAGGAAGGGTAGGAATGCCTGAACAGCTGAAATCAGCCCAGGTATAAGCATCAATCTACAATGCGAGTGGGTTAGAATAGGCACTGGGCGGCTGAATCTGGCTGATGACAGTTGAATCGATTCCAGCGAGGGCGTCCATGAGGGGAGTAAGGAGCAAGTAACGCGCTGTTTGGCAACATTTGAGGATGGACCGTTCTTATGAGCTAGTCAACTGTAGAGAGTCCGTGGAGCCGGTAATGTTGGCGTCATCGTCAGCTATTGCGAAGCTGCCCAACGAACTTCTAAAGACTTTCTAAAGCCAAACGTTGATGTCACTGTCACTCAGACTCACTGTCACATCTCCAAACTCAAATATGTCGTTGGACGCAGCGCCGCTACCTCTGTCGGATCCTTTGTTACGAGCAAGCACGAAACGAAAGAGAGAAGCCTTTAATTGCCCAAAAAGGTCAGTTTAGTCCGGTGTGGCCGGAGCAGGATAGAAAATGATTACTGCAGGCAGTATGTAACTATGTTGCTTTTCGTTAAAGTTGAGCCCATCTTTGAATAATTTGTCGAAGGTGAGCAAAGAGGGAATGTTCCCCGAACGGAATGCATTAAAAGCAGAAGCAGGCCTCAAGGATATTACTAGGTGCATGTTGGTCGATTCCTACATGTATAGCGGACCTACATGTGGTCAGGAAACGTACCCACGGCAGACAGGGTGTCCCCCACTAGCACGACGGCTATGTACAGTTTTGCCTGAGCTCCATGCCCTCAAAAACGTTTTTACCTAACGAACCTCACACATGATCCGGTCATTGCGTGGAAATTCGGCGTTACTGGAGCCTCGATGAATTGGTGACGGCATTGAGACTTGTGGCTGTATGCGCAAAAGTTACCATTTGTTCCGTAATTTGAGTTCGATGACCTCGTCGGTGTTTTCCAATTCTATGCTGAAATGTTGAAAGTTTACTTCGTCCGGATTTGATGCCGAAGTTCACTTGTCATTGATTAGGTGGTACCCCTTCCCAATGCTAGGGGAGGAGTCATTGTGTAAGCAAAAATTCAACAAATTCAAGGCTTGACAAATCGGTACAGGGGAACAAGTGTTACCTACAACTCGATAATGTGATACAGTCAATACTCAATCGATAAGTCTGCCAATCCCATGTTCCCACTCTCGCTCTCCGACTCACTGTCGCCATCTCTTAAACTTGAAGACTCTCTGGATCTCTCCATTATCTCCTTCCCCTTCTCGATCCTCTCCGCCCAACCTTCAGAAGCTACCATCACCAACCCTCGCTGTCTGACAGAAAAATTATGTTTGCGAAGCGAGAGCTCATGAGTGGTCGTGGTTGGTTTGCGCGAACACCGTGGCGCTGGCACCTGGCGTAGGTCGACGTCGACATCCATTTCCATGCTGTTTTCATTTCGCGGTGTGGTGAGTCGGTGAGGTGAAGCGTGCTGCACACGAGGGTAGTATTGTGTGATAGGCTTATTGAATAACCAGGTATGATTGCTCTTCTCTGCTTCCGTGAGCCGGAGAGCGCTGAGATCCAGCAGGTCTTCCACGGTAGTTGGTCGCGAAGGTCTTCGGTTAGCACGAATTTGAGGGGATTCAAGGCGAGCCAAGGGGTGAGGCTGAGGTGGTTCCCAATCAACGTATTCCAACTCCTCGTCATCTCTAAGCACGGATGCGGCAGGTGCAGGAGAGAGGGACATCGGCGTTGGAAGACTCCTTTCCGCGTCCCCTCCAGAATTCCGTCCGCCTGGGTCTTGTCCAATTGAATGCACACTACCCAAATTTTCTAATTGTCCCATTAGTTCCGGAATCGTTGGATCGAACACCCGGCCTTCCGCGTGTACTTTGCGTGCAATAGCCCTGAAATCTGGCTCCTCATAATTGCGCTCTTCTTGGGCTGCGTCTGTACTTTGTGTGGGTCGTTCGGGTAGAGAATGGTGCTGTGAGGATCCGAACGTTGCGTTTGCTGATTGCATAGATGAGACATTGTCAATGGAGGCGTCGGGACGTCTAGTATGATTACGGTGGCCGCGCATATTACGGGCAGTAGGTGAATGTCCACGAGGCCCATGAAGTCCGTAATGCCCAGTGTGTTCACGGCGAGGCAGTGACATGGGCTGCGCGAATTGACTTCGATTTGACTGAAGAGATGATGAGGGCGTAGCTTGAGGTGTTTCGGGTATGATGATGTTCCTGCTATCATTGCGCTGGTGGCGGTCATAATGATGGCTAAGTGTACGTGCACGAGATGCTCGCGTAGGTGAAGTGTGATGATTCAAGGACCTGGGATCGCGCAAGTTAGTGGCCTCCGGAGAAGAAGGAGTAGAAGGGTCAGGTGCTAAAGCAGCTGGCGGTTTTGGAGGAGGCTTGCCGCCGGGAATGCGCCACCAAGCTACGTCTGATGTCGTGGATTGGGAGTGCGTGGTTTCGTTATTACCTGCTTGATCATTTGAATCTGGGTTGGATATCGCCAAATCTTGAGATGCTGATCATGTTCATCTCAGCATGGCGGTGTCGTAGAAATGTTTGATCACTCACCGGTTGAATTTTGTATCTCAACGAAATGCTCGGTTCTCGTTGACGTGGCTGTCACCGTCACCGGAGCATCCACTTCGTCGTCCAAGAGCTCAATTATCAACTTCTCCTTTCCTGCTGCAGAACTTCGCGTGGGCTGTTCACCAACAGCATCCTTCCCTTTGCCTTTCACACACGGTCCACACTTCCACGCGGCGAGTCCCTTGCCAGGTTTATTCTTCTTGCTGGCACGCACAAGGGAAGCGAGTTGGGCATCGTTCATTGGAGGGTTACAACAGCCTGCACATCACACAGTTCATCCACTCATCAGTTCTGAATAAAACATCGCAGCATACATGAAAATGAAATGATAAAGTGAATGAAATGAGAACATACGGTGATGGTATCCTGTACTACACTGGGAGCAGACAAGGAGATATTTCGTGGGCGGTTGGTGCGATAACTTGCATACTTCACATGTTTGTATCGTTGTGGACATTGACGAAGGTTCGAGGGACACAGCAAGCAAATCTGATCGCGATCACTGACCATGTGAGATATGTAGGGCCGGCGAAAGCGCGTCTCCGCCCAATCTCCGCCCAGGTCACAGGAAACTCGCGAATCTTGACGTTCAGACTAGGAGAACGTAGTGAAAAACATCACTACGAGAGGGGAAGAGCAAAATTGAAGAATTTATAACCATTGCAACCCCATGTACAATCGACGAACTCGGTAAATCTGGATTGATGTTCATTTCCAATACCTTCTGAGTCCCCATTTCTCATACGGAGTCATACATATCCTTTAGTGATCCAATAAAGCGCAAGTGTCAGCATTGCTCATCCGTCAGTGAGACAGCATCCACCGACGCCGATATTTTGCCCAGTAGGAAAGAAAGAAAGCACACAGCGAATCGTGGGGCCGAGCCTTCAGGTTCCCGTTTACTGTATCCTCTGGGACGCAATGTTCTTCTTCACATGCCCCAACCCATTGGCGCTCGTCATCCCATCCGGACTACGACAGAGAGGTTCGCCTTCCCTAGCCAGTTCGAGAAACGTTGCATGGAACGGTCGAGCGGCACGTAGAGAAGAAATGCATTGAAATGGAGATATATGTCACAAGTATCGATATCACATTCGCTCAGGCTCAATATCAGGATCTTCGGCCTTCATGCGATGTCCCTAAAGCAGTGTCAGATATTTAAATCAGCAACTCACTGAGAACTCACCGCTCGCGAAGAATCCCCCTCGTCATCTGGTGAGCGACCACGCTTCAATGTCTGATCGCCACCTGACGCCTCCTTCCAATCTCCACCACCACCCGCGACAGCACCTGGACCATCTTGCGCGTCTGCATAACGCTCCTCCACCTCTCTGCGTCGCTCCATCTCCATGCGCTGAGCCTGCGCTCCCCAGCCGCCTCGCCCAGCATCGTAATCTTGTCTGTGCTCGTCTCTCACCTAAAAATCTATGTCAGGCATTCAATGTAAAATGATTTTGCTTAACACAGACCTGCCCGCCACTCTTTCCTCTCCCAAACTGCCTTCCCTCTTTGTATCCCAAATCAAGGTCACAACGAATCACTCGCTCGTCTAACTTGGTCCCGCTGACATATCGCATGCATGCCAAAGCCTCTGCATTGGTGTAATATTCGACGAAGCAGAAGCCACACGGTGTTCTTCGCTTGAATGAGTACTATACGATGCACTGCGGTGACGGAAGCAAAACATACCGAGTGTTACGATCGAGCCCCATAATTATACGCTTAACGCCTCCCCCTTCCTCTGGGCTGCCACATTTTGAAAATAACTCATAAATCTGCTCTTCTGTCGTGAAGAAGCTCAGGTTGCCGATCTATGAAAGTTAGCGCACTGGTTGAGTAAAAAGATTCACTGAAACCTCACATAAAGAGTTGAAGATTTTGAAAGTAGATCGTTCTGCTTTTGACGGTCGACTCGCGCCTGCGAGTCCTTGTAATTTGAAGGCTGGTCTAGTGAACTAACGACATGTGCCATCGGAAGACCAGGAGAGTGACTGTGACAGCTGTGACGGACACCCTTATGGAACTTCACTTTACAGCAACGTTGAGCATTCCATCGCACGCGTCCACGGTCGCTTTCAGCCCGGCAGGCGGTCTGGCTGTTGGTGGAGGTAACCTGAAACCTGTTTATTTTGAATAACTAAGTCTTGACGCAAATGCAGATGATGGAAGTGTACGCTTTTACAACCCGCCAGAAACCAAGGTCGTGAAGGCTATACGTGGACTTGGCGCTTCAATATCCAGCATCGTGTTCGCACAAGACGAGGTACCGGGTGCTATTTGGGCCGCTTCTGGGAAACAGGTGCACCATCAAGACTACTTACGTTTCGAATTCACCGTTGACACCATTCAAAAGGTCTTTCATTTTCCATTCGACAAGACAAAGCTAATCTACAACCGGGAAGACGCGTCCGTTATCCCCGATCTCGTGACGGCCGACGACGATGTGTTAAATGAAGTGAGTAAATTTCTTCTCGGCATAATTCGAGCGTGCTGAACTGACTTAGTTGGCACTCGATGCATCAGGCTCGTACTTGGCGTTTTCATGCGATTCCGGTGCCGTTGGCGTCGTAGAACTTCAAAATAACCACAAGGTCTCATTTATGAAGGCGTCTCACCAGAGCGTACGATTTTGGTGTCATCTTCCACCTGCCTTCAAAACTTAATGACATTTACAGATTTGTGGTACGGTCAACTTCGTTCATGATCGACCCAGCGAGATTGTTTCAGGCGGTTATGACTGTGCACTACTCCACTTTGACTTCGGGCAAAGAACCATACTGTCAAGACATGATATCAGTACGCCACCGTCCATTCTACGGCCCTAAACCGGAAGAGTATTCTGATGTTTTACTTAAGCGGCACCTACCACAACATCAGGCGTATCACTGTCACCGCCCTTCGTACTCTGCACTGACATCTCCTCGACCGGTTTACTTGCTGTCGGCACAGCTGACGGTCGTATTTTACTTGGTGCAGGCGGCACCAAGGGGGCGAAACCCAAGAAAAAGACTCGGAAATGGGGCGGACTCGACGCAAATGGCATCCGAGAACATACCGTTGCCGAAGGTCCCGTGGTTGCAGTGTTCGTTTACACCTTTCAAAACCTCTTATGGTGTACTAATTTCTTGAGCAGAAAATTTGTTTCTGCTGAATGCCTTTTGTCGTGCACACTTCTCGGAAAGCTCAGTGCATACACAATATCGCCGTCGAATGAAAGCGCGGACCAATTTGAGCTTAAAGAGGTTTGGACAGGAAAAACTCGGTCTTGCGCGAAAGTGAATGCTCTCGAACGTCACGTCAATGGTCGCAATGGCTGGTTAGCTGTTGGTGGCCTTGATGAGAGCGGTGCTAAGGGTAGTGTGGACATATGGAAGCTTGGGCTATCAGCAGGGGTGGGTGTACTTTTAATGCAGTAATTATAGACTGGGACTCCAAGCGTGAATGAGATTAAATACCACAATACTATTCGTCTTTGCTATCCCTTTCTAGTTCGTCTATTCTTCGCTGATGCATTTGCCGTTCTCGCTTCAACTTCTCCAGATACTCCTCATCTGAGACAGGTTTTACGCCTAGCAGGCTGGCCAATCGTTGACCAAACGTCATTCGCGGTTGCTGAGGAAGCGTCGGTGGTGGGGTTTCATCGAAGTCAGTCGATGATGGTATATTTAATGGCACGTCAGAAGCTGAAAGGGTCGAAGACGGGTTGGAAGGTGGATTGGGTTGTACTGTCGATCTTCTGGATACGAATTTGACGCGTGAAATGGATGCTTCGTTCACGACAAACTGCAGAAATGTACACAACAACGTAGCTGTGAACATCCCTGACGGCACGCCTACCACTCCACCTAGGTATTCGAGGGGATCAGATAATTCAATACTTCCGATAAAATTACGTGGCGCACGTTTCCATGCGTTCAAAGCTCCCCCAACGATTGATGCGGTGCAAGCAGTATCGACGAGCTTATGGGTCCTCATGTCCGACCACGAAAGTGGTCTTTGCGAGTATGTCGACCGGTCATGATTTTGCGCAGATTGTAGACATGGTGTCACAAGATATTCACGTACGCCTGGCAATACAATCAGGTCACGCACGACACATGGTTCGCTGATACTCACTGAAAAATACGAATCCAATAATTCCGCTATTCAGAGCTGCAGATGATGCAAGGAGTGGGATACGTCGGCGCAAGCTAATGTTGTGCACGGGAGAGTTCGGATGAGGGTCGCGTCGGCGTGTCGCCTCGTATGAAGCAGTTAAAAGCCCACCAGCAACAGCTGGATCATAAAACACGAATTGGTGAGTTTTGAAGAGTTGAGCAGTGTATGCTTGAACCGGACTTGCATGATGCGATAGTGCCTTTAGCAACAGTGTAAGGCTTCAACGATTCTGACATCGTGGTTGGCGGGAAGTTCGTGAACTGCCTTTTCCGGACGAGCGGTGGCGCGAATACCAGCTTGACTTTCTCCTAAACTTCGTGTCTCTGCTTCGTTACACCGTCTTGTCCTATTGTTTAATTCTTTAACGTCGTTTCAGCGTCGTCTCTAAGTCGCCTATCAATGCTGTTCGGTCACCATTCCAATTGTCTGCTGCGTCACGTGCGGGAAATCTGCTTCCGCAAAAGGATCGACGTCACCTCCGTTGCTTTGTCTCGAGATCCACGAAGACAATTGATATGCCCCCACAAACGCATATAATCCAAGGCCGGGCGTCTGATCTGCACTCCGCTTTGTCGTGCAGGTTCTATGGTCCTCCAACCTGCATACTTTTAACGCCTTTAACGACATCTGAGACGATAACTTAACCAACTACTTTAATCTTCTCTTCACCTCCCTGGCAGGCCAGGCTCCTTGCTATCATCACCAACACCGCAAATCATTTGACATATGGCACCCCGTGAAGCTTGTAATGGCTGCGTGACGCGTTCCGACCGGATTTTACGGTCGTGTAGGCGTGGTCGATGCACATGTCGACCCAGGCGTCCGCGTCGCAAACTGAACCCGAATCAAAGTACGCTCCTTAAACTCTGATCTTGTAGTGAAATTCATGGAAACCAATACTCCCACTACCAGGGGTTTTGTTGGCCCTGAATAATATTCCAGATGGTACACTATTCACCCGCTCACAGATATACTTAGAAGGTAGGTCCACGTCTGTACCGACTGTCTTGGTGCTCATAATTGCCATAGCGAATGATATCGCCGAAAATCGCGGCGACCCAGTCGACGACGATGCAATAAAGCTGAACATGGAAGTGGACAAACAGGTTTGTGCCGAACATTATTCACAACTGGGTGAATTACTGAATGTTGCATTTATCGTGCTTTTACACCGCCAGATCAGAATCCGACACGTTGAGCACATTGGTGTCAGCGACACTGGGGAACCGCTTCTGCGTCTCACACCACGTGGAAAGAGAAGGTTTGCATTGAGTGAATCAATCGTATGGGCCATATTGCTAATAATCATTACCAGATTCGACCGGGCAATGGATGAATACAATCACCTTGACACAAATTCCGCTCGACGGCAGCGGCCTCGAGTAGATCCTCTGCCGAAGATATTAGCTGACCATTTATCGGTAAACGGCGTAAAGGTGATTGCCATCCCATTGTTTATGTCATTATAAGATCCTCATATCGGTGAACAGTTCCAAGAGTATTTGGGCCAAGACGACGATAGAGCTCCTCCTGGTGTCGTCAATATGCAAGATGCGCAGCTTGCTGGCCCATCAATCCCATTCGTGCATAATGATCCCGCGAATCCTTTGTGCGTGTCATCTCAATCATCCCGTGCGCGTTCATCTGACGATAATCCTCAGAGATGACAGTTTTATGCACTCGAATGTCGAAGCTCCTCGCGGTCAACAGATCGTTCCTTCGACAAGCTTCGCGTCGTTGAATGGTCTTCAGCGCGTGCCATCCTCGGTTTATCCTTCACCGTCACCGTCAAACTCATCCAATGCCGGTGACATATCGCCTGCACCCACTCCACAGCCAGCGTCGCCGCCTCCAACTCCTGGCCCATCTCGAATCCGAGCTGACAGTCCACCCCTCTTTTTCCATCTGGAAGCGCCGTACATGAGCACACCCGGGTCTCCATCACCATCTCCTGAACCGAGAGATCAGCAGTATTCCGAGCCTGATCCAGATGCGCCATCTTCCGAATCGTCATCTGACGAACTTGTGGAATGGTTCCAGAATGCAGATTTCGCCGCCCAGGTCGAGGCCTTGCAGGGAGAAAATGAAGATCTGAGGGGCCGTAATCGAACATTTGCGCTCTCATTATTCAGACAGGCAGCTGCAGCGGCTAGGGCGTCTCAAAAGATCGCCGATCTCCAAGAAGAGCTTCGTGACACGACCGGGGAGCTTTCAGCCGCATTGGAGAGATACAATCGTTCAGAGGAAAACCATCAGAACTCACGGGCAGAGGTCGAACGTCTGAACCAGAGAGTAGCGCATCTGGAACGGACTCTGCAACAGAAGATGCAACAGGTTCAAGCACTGATTCCGTCATTGAATAATTTCGTGAGTTGCATATTGCATTACCCTGTCCCCACACCTTTAATTTATCTTCTAGGCGAACGATGGTTGGGAATAGGCAATACAGGCTTCTCTATGTGTCACTGCCCTATGCTCCGCGGTTTCGTTATCTCATATCTTTACTTATAGTAGTAATAATAATCCTGTAAAGCGTAACGATGCTATGCATATGCTAAACTCAAATTTGCCTCATGAATAACACATCCAACATCCAATTGCAACCTGGTTGTGTTGAATCTTTTTCTTTAGGTGAATGAGATGAGATGCAATATCTACAAATTTGAACCAAAATGTGACAATTATAATACATCCCGGACGAATCCCAACGTCCCTAGTGATGATGATAATAGATCTAAGATTCTACTGCTCTCTTCCCTCTGAGCCTCACGTAACGTCTGAAGTGCATTTCGTAACTCTTCATTGACTACGAGTGTCTCATCGTGAAGCCGCAGGAATACATTCATGAATGTTTGCACCGCTTCGAAGTCTCGATGAGACTTCAGACGCTTTGTCAAAGCGTTGAGAAAGACACCAAGTCCTTCCAGGGAAACCAAAGCGTGCAACTCGATATCGATCGCCGCTGGCGATAGAGTTTTGATATACGAGAAAAGAGTTTCGTCTGCATAGATAATTGGTAAATGAATCCATGGGTTTAGGGATATATCGTCTTACAATCTCCCTCAGGATCCTCCGAAATCAACTTTTTGTAAAATGTGCTCTCTGCCTGCGTCGCACCAACTTCGAGGCGCTTCGTGGCTTTTTCGGTCTTGTCCCCCTTCTCGGTTTGCTGCACGACGGCAAACCGGTGTTCGACACCTGGAAGAGTCGGGAGGAAAAACGGAGCTTTTTCAGGAGCTTTCGGCGGTTCTTTGGGTTTGTTTCGTTGCTGCGCCATTGCGTCAGTGATCTATGTCAACTGCATGATGACGACGCAACACACCTGAATGACTTCTAGATTTAACAGTGTTTGCCATCTCGAGCGGGGTAGAAGAGTGAGGGTAATTAGTTCGCCGTCCAGTTGTTCTGGAGTTGCGAACACGTCGGTTGGTTCTTGGACCGTTAAGGAGGCCAATGCTTCAAGTGCTGTTCACAAAATCAGCTTCTTGGCTTTTCGACGAGGTTGTTTGCATATACAAACCTTCATCTTCCGCGACTCCTTGTACAGAGGGCAACGATGCCTCTACGACATCATCCTCAACGATGCCACGAAAAGACACTTCAGCGTACTGCGCTCTATTTGCCCTGGCGAAATTTAATCAATCTGTTAAGTGTCAGGACGATTCAGGAAACCAACACACCATAGATAAACCCCAACACTGTCTACATGGGCGGTTGCTAAAAAGTCATTTGTCGGCGAAAATGTTACACTGGTTGCGATGCTGGATGTCCTGAAGGCATCGATGAGACGTCCGGTTGGCACATCAAAAGTGCGGATGATAGAGTCTAAGGACGTTGTGATTAACCATCTCGAGTCCGGTGAAAACGTGATATCCAAAATGCGTCCTCTGAAGCCGCTCATTTCGCGTACTACCTTCCTTGTTTCGATATCAATGATACGGACCACGAGATCATCGCAGACGACAGCAAGTAAGCCGCTGTCGCGATGTAGTATCATAGAAGCGGCAGTGGCGGGGATGGCGAGGACGTTTTCGAGTTTGGTTGTGTGGAAGTCAAAAAACTAGCGAATACTTATTAATAAATTCCCGGAACGGATGTGAAACAAAACACATACATTTATGGTCCCGTCAAATGTGGACGCGATTACGACACGATTTAGAGAGTCTGAGGCAAGGCCTGTCACAGATCGCTCTCTCCCCGACGATCGAAATTGGGTAGCAACCTCAGGCGGACAAGGTCCTACATCAAAGGTCTTTCGTTTCATCCCGGATTGCATATTCCACATGTGAATGACACCAGTGGACGAGCTGGCGAGCCCAAAGTTGCCACATGCGGTCACACATACAGCCTAAGTTGTTGTTTTCAATGAGTAAGATGGTGTGCGATTGAAAATATGTTTAACCTTGACTGAACCAATCGTTGTTTTGGATTTCTTATTGACGTCGGCTACACTCAAACTGTGTTTGCCCACTTTCTTCTCCAAGACTGTCCACGTGCGAGCGTACGTCTCTTGGTTATGTGCGGTGAGTACATCATCCCAATCCTTCGAACGCGCCGAGGAGAAAGAAATTGCTGTCACAGGAGGAAATTTGAGGCTGGTCAGTGGGATAGACAATGATGTCGCTTTCTTCGCCAGTGGACCTATCTCATAGAAAACATTAGTTGGCGATCAATGTTAGTTATAGCGAATGGGCGAACCTTGGGAGAGCTCAAAACTACGCGAGTCGCGCACAACCGATGTATAGCGTAAACTCCGATCTCTTGAAGCCGTCAACAGTTGCTTGCCATCGTCTCCGTAATAACGGATCAGATGCGGTGGTTCGTGGTGGCCAGCGCGAAACTTCAATAATCGGGGTGCTGAAGATGGTGAGTCAAATAACCATTGCTAATGTGATAATTAATTCTGCATAGAACAAAATTTATTATACACACTTTGACACTGTTGTCGCCACCCGAGCTGATCATGACTGGTTGGCCAGGGATCCATTCGACCGCAGTGACTGCGCTGTCGTGAGCACCGCGGACAATGTGAAGTAGACGTCCGCCAGCATTGAGGTCCCATATAGCTATATGCCCTGTTGAAGACGCGCTGGCGAGCACGGGATGACCATCTAGATTTTTGAAGTTAAACAAGGGATCATGAATGTCATCTTCTGACTCACCATTCCGAAATGCAAGCGCACGGACGGAACCGCCGTCCATAAATATTCGCATGAGCCGTTCATCTGCCCTGATATCGTAGACAGAAATTTCCCCTGACGAGAACCCGATCCCTACTACATCAATGGCAGGCGACTGCACCAAGGCCGTGATTGAACAAGGAGAATTGGGATCAACTGAGTCTCTTAAGCGTGACGCTTCAAATTTATGGATGCAAGTCCTGCGTTCGCAAATAATGCGATTCAGCGTATGCACAAAGTGAGTGAGAAAGGCTGTCACACAAACTACGTATGTTCCAGAGTTGCATTAACCCTTGGCTACTCCCGATGAGAATTTTGTTGACATAAGTTGAAGGATGTAGCATGTGCGTAGCAGTGAAGTTGGAGTCAAAATTTAACGTTCCGGCTAACTCTTCAACAGGAAGACAAATCAGTTAAATGAAATGTCTGACGGATTTTGAACACTTACTTCTTTCTGAAGGCTCCCAAATGAGGAGTCTCGTGCCATCTTCTGTAAGGGCTAATACTCTGTCACCAAAAACTGAGATTATAGAAATATTTCCTTCCAGTGGGTCCGTCAACCTGCAAACCTTTACAATCGATGTCAAGGAAGTTTCATTTAAGGTAATGACCAACCGTTACCTCTTTGCCTCTAATATATTTAATAGCATGTGGTCCAGCAGATACCCAGATTGCGTCTCCATCCATAGCAAGACACGAAATAGGTTCTGGAGCATCAGTACCTGAGGGACAGCATGCTAAGCATTTTTCTGCGCATTGACAAGTGACCTGACCCACCAACAAACAACAGTGTCATTTTCCCTCCCTCCCAGAGCGCCCATGACCTTCCCAAGCAGGTTAAGATATGTAAACGTGGTCCCTCCGTCGCGCCTTTAAACGAGCGTGTCTGTATAGCAAATGGGACATGGTTTGTGACCAGGCCTAAAGCACGAAATGGGGCAAAAAGGCGGGGCTGTGCGGCCCTTTTAAGGGTTTCTTGTGATACCTTTGTCCTGAGCCTTTTCTTTGGCGGGGCTTCTGGTTCCATAACCTCTACGACGACCATGGGATGTTAAGGACGGAAGCAAGCACTTTAGCAAAATCGTGACATAACTTTTTGGGATTGTGACATTGACGTCACGTCTGCAACTATGTCAAGCTCATCGACGACTAAAGTCTTGGTTCAGTCTGTTACTCCAGAGGTACTCTCGGTTGCATCACCTCTGCCGTCAAAAACGGTTTTAATCGCGTCTTTTGCTGTTGCTCTTCTAATTATTGTGGGTATGTCCACCAAGTTATGATATTTGAAGCGGACTCAACACCAGTCCAGTCATCGCCTACGTCGCTCGGAGAAAATCTTCTGCGAAAGGCTCTGCCATCTTGTTAGTTGGCGCATCTGACTCAGGTAAAACAGCGATCTTAACAACGGTGTGTGTGTCATACCATGAAACTCAATCATACGGTACTGAGTATGACTGTGTTCAGTTAGTTTACAATCAGACATTGCAAACACACACATCCATCCAAGTAAACTCTGCTGTTCTGGAATTACCATCAACGAGGCGTTCTTTGCGAATTGTGGATGTGCCTGGGCACCCACGTCTCCGTGGTGAATTCAAAGAATATCTGGGAGAAGCGAAAGCGATTGCATTCGTTGTTGACGCAAGCACTGTTGCGCGAAATGGTTCCGCTGTTGCCGAGTATGTTAAACATTTCTGTGTATTTTGAGCAAACTCATTCTCATACGATACTCAAGACATTTACATCTCGTCTTACATGCCATCTATTCTTTACCTCCAACACAAACGCCTCCGCCACTGTGTATTCTCGCGCACAAGACAGACCTTCTAACCAACACCGCATCGACATCGACAACCACGTCGTCATCACAACTCGCTCAATCTCGCGTCCGCACCATCCTGGAACGCGAGCTGGAGAAACGACGTGCGTCTCAGGCTGGAGGTGTTGGGATAGAAGGCTTGGGTGCTGAAGGTGATGGCACGGAGATGGGGGGCCTTGAATGCAGGAACGCTGCCGGTGGATTCAAGTTTAGTGAATGGGAAGGTGGGGAAATTGCATTCTTTGGAACTTCAGTTCCTTTGGAAAAGTCGGAGAAAGACGAGGGATTGGAATCCGATGGCTTAATGCCCTTTAGGGAATGGCTAGAAGACTTGTCATGATTATTCACTTATTTTACACACCGAATGACCATGGTCCGTGCGCGCTGAATTCCTGGAAAGGCCGGGAAAAAGCAAGGACAAACACCACGAATGATATAAATTCTGGGAACTTGTCGGCTTCTACCTTCACGCGACCTTTTAGACAGTGCCTATCCTCTGCTACTCCACAGACTGGACACGGCGATTCGGTTCAGCGGAGACTGATGTTGGGCGGGATTAAGAACTCGTGGCTTTTGGCTTGCGCTCTTCGGAGTGCGCGTCACAATGAAGTCCTGGGTGTCAGACCTTCCCCATATCCCTTGAATGACTACTGTATCTATCTATGACTCCTCGCTACCGTTATAATGGCATACTTTTTTCTCAGAGAGCCTCAGAAGATTTTTTGGAGAAATGTTTATTGCAAAATCCACACAACAGAAACGAAGGGATAAAACCGATGGCAATGACAGTATGAAGACGTGCTACGAATGTCTCATGTATGGCCACCGTGGTAGTATGTCTATCGAAGGGAATTATTCAAATCTGAACATAGAGATGAGTTAGCAACAGTGTGATCAGCATTATTGAAAGCAAACGTACGTATTGAGACAACCATCGGAAACCTGACGAAGAATGTGTGTAAGTTTAACGAATTCTAAAGAAAATTGCGATACCAACCTTCGCCATAGCCTTGTCTCTGCACAACGGAGCACATGAAGATTTCTATGGGACGAATATCGCTGAGTGGGACCTTGCCCTGTAAACAAGCGTGTCCGGTCAAACACCACCCAACGTCCACGACCGATAAAAACGCACTTTTCCGGTTGTCTGATACAGGCCGAGATGATGTCTGAGCTCTTCCTCGCTCACAGCTCCATTCGCATCAATCTTATTCCCAAGGATAAGGAACGGAACCTTCGACAACTCTTCGATGGAAAGTAGGGCGTCCAGCTCTGCCTTTGATTCTGTGAAACGCTCGAAATCTGCGCTGTCAACAAGGAAGACGATTCCGTCGACCTCCGGGAAGTAGTCTCTCCAGAGGCGTCGAGCTAATAAAATGGCAGTTGAGTCAACCGGTCGACAATCTGATGGGTGTGCCATCACGTACCCTGCTGATGTCCTCCAAGGTCATACGTGGTGAACTTGACATTTCCAATTGCAAGTTCCTCAGAAGCTGTGACAACATTATAATACTTTTTGCGTCAAGAGAGGGCATACGCACTTGGATGGAGTGTTGGCTGAAGAGTCGCGAGTCGGTCGTTCTTCAGCATATGAAGCAGGGTCTATTCCAATCTCAATAACACCAATGTCTTTCGAATGCAAAATACATACCGTCTTTCCGGCGTTATCAAGGCCGAGGAAGAGAATTTTGGCATTTTTATGGAGCAAGCCTGGGTCGTGTGGTCAACGTGGAGGTGCATTTTGAAACGACGGAGACTAACCCAGCTGGGCGAGAACATCCCAGAACCAGTTGATGATGAACATGTCGCGCAATGAGCAGACGCGGACGGTCGACAAAAGCTGACGATAAAGAAAGAGGTAAAGATGATGTCGGAGCCTCCGAGTGTGGCTGAAGCTTAGTGGCCCTTCCACGTGGCGTTTCAAACTTGCGCGTCGAGTACGTGGATGATCGTCAGCGCGCCTTCATTCGCGCAACTCATACTAGCTTCCGTCCTTATCCGCGTCGTCTTAATATTCTACAGCGAATGGCACGATGCCCACTCTGTCGTGAAATATACCGACGTTGACTATCGCGTTTTCACCGACGCAGCGAAGTATATTCTCCGTCAAAAGTTCAACTTTGTCATTGAACCGGAAACCGAAAATGTCGCACAAGGACCGATTGGACATTGGTTTCCCATCGGAGAGTCAGTACATTTTTCCGAATCGATCGTGATAACGCTCATGTGTATCCAAACAGCCCTTACAAGAGGGAAACGTACCGGTACACGCCTCTTCTTGCGTTGATTCTTACGCCAAACATATGGCTGCTCCCTTCCTTTGGGAAATTTATCTTCGCAGCGTGTGACATACTCGTTGGCGTGCTTATACGGCGACTTCTTCTCTCGCAAGTACTTGTAAAACCCCATGGCCAGGCTGCTCCGAAAGACGAGGCTCGTAACAAAGCAGACTTGGAGAAGGCAGCAACACTTTATACATCGCTGTACCTTCTAAACCCCCTGGTATTCTCCATCTCCACTCGCGGCTCCTCAGAGTCCACGCTTGGAGCCTTAGTCGTTGGGACACTTTACTATGCTCTGAATGAGCGTTGGGATGCTGCTGCGATCTTGCTTGGCCTCTCTACGCACTGGAAAATATATCCAGTCATATATGTCGCAAGCATCGTTGGACTAGTCAGCTCAAATAATCCTGCGAGCGGCCAAAATCTACTCTCTTGGCTTGAAAGGCTTGTCAATCGCAGGACGATCAGATTTGCATTCATAAGTGGTGTAACTTTCTTGTTGCTTAGCGGTGCCATGTACTTAATGTGCGTTGAATCGTTACTGCTGTTCTCCCCTCACTGAACCTGGTCATGAAGATGGGGATATCCGTTTCTCTACGAAACGTACCTCTACCACCTGTATCGACGAGATCACCGGCATAACTTTTCGCCTCACTTCTACCCCATATACCTAACATACCCTCCGTACGGCTCGACAAATGCCAATGACAACATATCGCTATTTCGTAAACTCTTGCGATCGCCACTAACATCTTTCGTCCCACAAATGACACTGGCGCTGGGCACGGGTTTACTTTTTGGTGACCGGAAGGAGAGTCTGCCGTTCACCTGGTTCATTCAAACCGCGCTGTTCGTGACTTTTAACAAAGTCTGCACATCACAGGTACGTGAAGTTAAAAAATGGTTCGGATTCAATTCTACCCGCTCATGCATCTGCTAGTATTTTCTGTGGTATTTGACTTTGCTACCACTCGTCCTACCTTCGCTATCGATTTCATTAATGCGGGGCGGTGTGCTTATTGCGGTGTGGATTGGCACCCAAGCGATGTGGCTCAGGACGGCATACGAGCTGGAGTTCCTTGGCAAAAATGTCTACCATGACCTCTGGGTGCGGAGTATAGTATTCATGCTTGCAAACTGTTGGATTATTAGTGAGATTATGGATGGGTTCGCAAAGAAGCAGAGGCAACGCGTAAAGCGGTGACTTTGAAAGGGTCAGTTATCTTTTCGTGGTAAAATACTTTGCAGGGACCATTGGATTGTGCTCACATCTTCACTATGACAGAAAAATACAAATGTCGAAAGCGATTATTACGTCGGTCTATGCAAAACAGCAGCAGCTCGAGGGCAATAGGCGGCGTACAGATTACGAGGCCAACTTAGCATCAATCGCCTCCTTCGTAAGGCCTTCTGCTCCGTCGCGTATCTCGATAACCTGCACATATTGGTCACATTACGCCCTGGGGGGTTCGCCGAGGGAAGGCTTACCTTACTGACGTCAGCCTGAGGGTATAAATTATTAGTGCATTTATCCTGGTCGAACTTAGGAGGCACTCACAGTATTCTGGAAGTCGATGAGTGCGCTTGCATGGAGGGTTAGCATCCCTGTGTCGCTTGACGATGGTGCCCAGTTGATCAGAACGAGCGGGAATGATGTGCGCCCATCTGAGTGAGACAGCGCATACGAAAGCACGACGTATCGAGGAGCGTTCTCAGGTAACTCTGGAAAAGTACTTTTGGATAAGGGGATACTGTATGTCACGGTTGGAGCTCCCTTGCCTTCAGCGAGATCCTCGATGCTAATATTGTCGAACTGTTCGACCTCCTCCATGACCAGTTCCTGCTTGTTGATCTTCACCACGATCGCAGCACTTCCTGCATCACGTCTCTTGAAACGGAATTTGCGCAAGGCGTCTTTGACCTCCTTTGGAATGTCGACTGTCCCTGTCTAATCGTACGTTTCGCGGATATAAGACATTCTGTTCTCAAGTGATTGACGCAGCTTACCATGGTGGCGTATGTCCATCTTGAGCATCGTTCCGCCACATATACTCAGGATAAGACCTCGGAAACTTCAGATAGCATCAGCTTTAACTTGAGAACTCCATAGTTAAGATTTACAGGGAAAGAATATTTGACGAGCATTAATGGGCCATTCGGAGGTGGTTCATCTGCATATAAGCTCACCTTCAAGCAATCGAAGTGTTTATTGCATTTTTTATCGTTAGAAGGACCCCGTGCACTTCAGATCCACTAAGCTATATTTGTCAGATGATGATGTCAGCGCGATTGCTCAAAGTTGCAACGCATGGAGAACTCTCAGGAATCGACGCTGCGGAACAAAATGCTGACATCGTGAGCTTGCTTGCACCTTGTGCTCCTCCGGCCATGGCAGCCCAAGTTCCCTCAGCGCGAAGCTCCTCCCCGCTGCCAAAGACACACAGGTCATCATCCAGATCATCAGAAATTTATTTGCCGCAAGGTCCGGAGGCTCTAATCTACCCTGAGGGGGCGGTGGGAGAGGAGGCTACTGACCTTCTTGGGGAGTTCGTGCATGTCCATCACTCAGAAGCCACTCTTGTCGAAGACGATGGAGAAAATATACGCAAGCCTACACGCGGAGGGGACGATTTCAGTGAACGGCCGTGGTACAAACGGCCATCAGCTGTGTGGTTTGTACTATTGATGTCAAATACTTGGAAATTTTAGATTTATCGAATGAATTCATCAGGTTGCTCTGCTTGATGCCATTTACAGCTATCGCTATGGCTTCTACAATAGCTCCTCGCGTGGAATTATATACTCGACTGGCTTGTCGAGAACATAAACCAGAGTACAGCGCGGGAAGAGGTCCCTCGTCTTCGAATTATCTCACAACAAACGGCTATCCCCACGGTATTCACGTCGACGCCAATATTTCAGAGCGTGCTAGTCAAATCTCAACATTGCCTTACATGTCACTGGCTGCTCTTGGATCTTTTCCAATCGCTACTCAACCATTCTATCGTGACATGCCCGAGGACCCCACTCATAATCAAACATCCGCTGATAAGGAAAGAGAACGTCAACTCTGTGCTTCCGATCCTGAAGTTCAAGCACACGTCGCAAAATTAATGGCCTGTATGTTATACTCAACTCTATGCATTATAGTTACTCAATACAAATTTTGCAGCGATGGCCACGGTTTCGGGTATTCTTACTTGCCTGACTACCGCATGGTGGGGTTCTGTGAGCAGAAAACTGCATTGAGTCGTTGTCAACACTCATCCTGTCGTAGCTTTCCGACCGGCATGGTCGAATGCGTGTCGTTGGAATTTCTGTGTTCGGTACCATACTGGCGTGAGTTGGACGGCAAAAGAAATTCTACCTTTCATGACAACCACTGCAGTGATTTAAATCTCATATTTGTTTCGTGGTTCTCAACGAAACTTCCCGGTGGATATTGGTTCCTTATCGTCGGGCCCACCATTGAAGGAATATTAGGAGGTGTGGTGTCGTTAATCCCAACAATTTATCTCTGAATATTTTTCAGGTACGGCGTCTTCCATTGCAGCGATGCACGCATATGTCGCAGATTGCACTGAGCCCTCGGCACGCTCTCGAATTTTCTCCATGTCACTCGGACTTATGTTCACTGGGTTTGCGATCGGACCTACTTTCGGCGGATTCCTCATCCACGTCACAGAGACTGTTTTATCCGTCTTCTACTTCGCGACATTTGCACACGTCCTCTTCGCATTTGTTGTCTGGGTCGTCATACCAGAGTCCTTATCACGCCGGTCGATGCAGGAAAGTCGCCAAAGACGGGTCGCTGAGTTGGCTGAGGCATTGGATGCGGAACGAGCGGAAGCTGAGGCGGGGAGGAGTACAGGAATATGCCTTCTCATGAGATTCAAGCGCCTCTTTGGCTTTTTGAGTCCGTTGACGGTATTCGCACCGAAATCACTTGACAAAGACAACGCACCTGGTAAGCGGCGAGCGAAGGATTGGAGTTTGACGTTCCTTGTTTTGAGCCTTGGATTTAATATACTTATCATGGTGAGTTTTCAAACACTGCATACATTATTTATTGACAAATGATATTTCAAGTCTTCGTATTCATATAAATTCCAATATGCTGCGGCGACATTTGGCTGGAGCTCGGAAGTGGTATGCTTTTCAAGTCAGAATTAAAATCGTTTTTGATCCACTGCACATCTTTAGATGAGCTACTGGTTGAGTCTTATCGGTGTGTCGCGGGCGTTGTATCTAGCCATAATTCTACCCAGTAAGACACATTATCTGGATCATTACTTGAATTTTATTTTACCATATGCATGACAGTCACAATCAAACTTTTCATGGCTGCTAGGAAACCTGCCATTCAACTTCCCATCGAACCAGCCGAACCTCTCCATCCGTCGCAGTCTGCAGCAGCGCAAGATACCCCTGCTCCCGATGCCGCTCAGTCACAGCCGACGAAGGCGCAAACAACTCCAGCAAAGAAAACGCCCCACTCCCCCACGTTCGATCTCAACCTCGCCCGCTTCTCTCTCGTAATCGAAGTCGTGTGCTACACGCTCATCCCGCTCGGCCCCTCACCCTTGACATTCACCGTGTTCAGCATGCTTGCCTCCTTTAGTGGGGGGTTTAACCCAGCCGCTCAGTCTCTCGCATTGGTTCTTTTCGCACGAAGCGGGGAGACGGAGACCGGAAGACTTTTTGGTGCGCTTAGCGTCGTGCAGGCGATGTGGTAAGTTCAATCGTTTATCTCTCGACCAATAAAAAATTATCACTCTTTTTTTCCATTTGTCTGTGAAGTCAGCAGATCTTGGGACCAGCCATATTTGGTTTGACATACATGAAAACCGTCGCGACATATCCGAAGACTATATTTTTCCTTTCTGCAAGCTGTGCAACTGTGTCTCTTCTGTTTATCTCCTTGGTTCGTCTGCCGAAGGACTCTCCCCCCGTTCCACAGGACCCAGAAGTCGCCCATCCGCCGTCTGTTGATCGCGAGCAGACTTTAGTACACATAGATGAGTGAATGCCTAATTTTCTTTGGAGAGGTGAATCGCGTGGCCATAAAACACGTCAAATGATGCCAATTTGTAGACTCTAGTATACCTATCACCATGTATCCCTTTACATTTCATCGTATTGTGCGCTCCCCAGCGCTCACTATGTTAGCTTATTCCTCCCCATTTGTTGAATGTATTTTGGACGTCGTCCATCCTGGACGAGCGTCTGCCATGTCGCATTCGACATTTTGGCAGGTTTGGATCAAGCATGTTATTCAACGTGTTGTGCAAGGCTCTGAAACCATTCGGTGCTTGATTGGTGCCAGGCGAACAACTCCTTCGAGGAAGGTTCCAATTGGTGAAACGCCAGAAAGTCTAGACTACTAGGATCCGCCGGACGCCGGCGGCGTCCGCCGGCTGCCGCCGGATTTCTCTTAAGTGAATGCACTCCAGCATATCGCCTTAAGGCGTTCTCCTTAAGCGCTTGACCCCAGATTGTGCTGAAGCAATCCCCTTGGTGGGGTTCTTCCGAAGCATTTTTGCTTTAACAATGTGCCTTACGTCGTTCCACTTCAGTACCAATCCATGCATTTGGCCGAAGCATTCCTCCTTAAGGGTTATCCTGAAGTTTATTTGCGGTTTATTCCTGAAGACATATTCCTTCAGAAGATCACCTTATGCATTAGCGCTTAAGCGACAGTAACCAGATCATGCTGAAGCAATCGTCTATGAGGGGTTGTCCTGAAGCAGGTTTCGTCATTCGCCATTAATTCCTGAAGGTATATTCCTTCAAAAAATTGCCTCATATAGTAGCACTTAAGCAAGAGAATCGGATTGTGCTGAACCATTTCCCATTGAGCAGTTATTCTGAAGCGGCATTGCGCATCTGCCGGTCATTTTCATTTCGAGCGCTTAAATCACTGGCAAAACTTTCTGCGCGAGAGATACATCTTCACGAAAGTCAGAGACCCTGAGAGAGCGGGAAATGGGACAAGCCTGACGAAGATATCTGTCGCTGGTATGGACACCATGATACGAAGGCAGTAGCGAGGCATTACCATGAACCACAATAATATTAATGGTGGTGTCAATAAGGATTTCATCTTGAGTAGATATGCTGATGGGATTTTTGAGAAGGACAATGCCCTAAGTATCTCAGTGGGAAAGCGCAAATTGAGTACAGCAGGGAAGGAAGTTCTATGACAAATGGCCGTATGCAAATCCAGGGATCCGGGAGACAACAGCTGAAGCATAAATCGAGCAGAATGATGTCTGAAGCGGCATTGCTTCATCGCTAGCCTCAAGGTACATCGCGTGATCTTGAAGCGAACGGCGTGAACAGATTGACGTTAAGGACAAGGCATTGAGCATTGTTGGTGAAGGCAGAAAAGTTGAGCATGAAAGTGGATAGTGCGACGATGTTGCTTCAGCAATCCGCGTTCAGGCGTTTTACTTAAGCCACATCCGGCGGCGTCCGGCGGCCCCAGTGATTCACTCGCTCTCTGAAACGCTGATTCCGGCATGGCATATAACTTAGGCCAAATACCATGGCATGCTATGCACACCACAGAGTGCACTTCCTAAGAAAGCGGGTATAGAGGGAAGTGGAAGTAATCAAACAATACAATAAAATAGTCCATGGAGGTAAGCCTCCAACGATAAATAATCATGCAGCTACATCAATCTGGGGGGACCTCTTCTTGGCCCAGGACCACGCAACGAGAGAGAATATAAAGTTCCCCATACCCAGAACGGCATTTCCGAACCCGATAAACCAGAAGAGTGACCATATGACTCCAATTATACGGTCGCACGCTCTACCAGCGTGTCGCTTGAGAATCCAGTATGGATCGGGTTTAGGCGTGTAAGAGGATGGGAGGCGGAGGAGGGGAGGACTGGATGTCGAGCTCGAGCTCGATAGAATCGATGTGGGGACTAGGAGGACTGCCACGATAGGTTTCTGGTTTTTTGTGTTATAAGCATCAGAACGATCCGCGGATTGTAAAGCGAGACGTACATGATCGGATGTCGTGTAAGACGGAATAGAAGTATACAGGACGTTTCGGATGGCAGATTTATCTGGGGAATCCGATGAGTCCGAGTACGTGGTGTACAATATACGATCAGTCCATGACGGTGTGCGTTTCGTACTACAAGTAACGGGAATTAGACCACTCACACGCACAAAAAAATAACGGAGGAAAACAAACCTGTAACTATCGACTTCCTTTAAGTGGTACTTATAAGTACATTGGAATTGCCAGAATTCACCCTCGCGAAATCCAACAAAAACGGTGCCTTTGCGACGTTGGATAAGTAGCTGGTCGTGTTCCTTGAGCTCCTCCCGTTCTACATTTTTCTTAAGAGCATCCACGAGAGCTGTCTGCGCTTCTGGGCCGGCAAGAGGGTGCGTCGCGGGGAGCTCGAGGCGGAAGTTAAGGTCACCGAGGAAAAACAGATGGGAGGTGGAATACATTGTGGTGAGTGCTTGGCTTGAGGACGATGGTATTGGGGGGAAGAGAAGTGTGGCTACAATGTGATGGAAATCGGCGATACGGTTCGCGAGTTTAGGTGCGTGTGCGGTAAGATGCGCATTGACAAATCTGAAATGTGATATTACTGAGTGAAAAGTTCAGAGTGGGGAACAAAATGGTCGCACGTAAATATCTCGCCGACGTCGTTGCTCTTTGGGCCTGCGAGGCGGAATCTGACGCCAACAGCTCCTTTGTTACCCATCCATGCGGGTCCACAGCCTGTCCATTGCGTCTGGACATCGCAGACCTTGCCACTCAATGCCTCATCGCGAACGTAAACAAGGAGTGCAACGCCAACGTTGCACACCTTCGCCACCAGAGAGTACCGGTCTTTGTTTGGAGAGTGAGCTTCGATTTGAGAGCGAATCAACGTGTCGCGAGACTCGATGACTTTCTTCGACAAGCCGGTCACTGTTAAAAGTTTTATGGTCCATTATTAATGAGGTCTGAAATATGTAACGATACGGACAGCCTAAATGTAGAGGCAAAAGTTCTTGGAATCCGACAGCCACGATGTCCGGTGCTTGTTTCCCGTGAGACGACGTCAGGAAACTTGAGACCTGCAAAGTCGGCGAGAGCCAGTCGACAAGGTCTTGAGGTAATCCAAGAGTTCCCTGCAAGTTTGTATTGTACGACGCAATCTGAACCAGCAAGTTCTGGTTTCCAACGTTGGCAGACATGTTGTGGTACTACTGGCTAGCGTTGGCCTCAAGGTCGATCAGTCGCGTCCAAGACGCGTGTGGCGGTGGCGTTCATTTCCTCTCTCCTTGATCATGGACCATGCCTGCTGAAGGGGACTCTTTCCTCCCTCGCATTTTCTCTGTCTTCTATGCTGTATTCGAGGACAAGCAAGGTCCAAAGATTGTTTACCAAGTTCCAGAAGGATTGATCGGTTCCCCACCATCGGGGAATGTTCCATTTTCACCAACCACAAATGGCGCGAATTCGCGTGCTTCAAGCACTTCCAGGCGTTCTTTGCCACTGGACTCGCGCCAATCTCGCGCATCGCCCCAAGTGCGGTCGACATCCTTGAACACAGTCTTGTTTAATTTCGAGGACATCTCTCGATATGTCATTCCTCCACAATCGGGCTTTGGTCGCTTGGTCGTGTGCGCGACGCGAAAACATCGCGTCATGGGGTTTCCTGTGGAGCTGGACAACGAAGAACGGTACAAGAGACGGTATTTCAGATACAATTTATGCTTTGTATTCGACCGCCGTGCAGACCTGAGCTGCTATGAACCCATTGTACGAAAAATTGGTCGTGTGTTGACGGCGTGTGAGGTATGCCAGCTTTTTCTCGGACGATGGCTTTTGCTCAATAACACCACTGACAGGAAGAGTCGTGCTTTCTTTCGTCACCAGAGACATCGCTTACCATTCATTCAATATTGGAGCAGCTGTTTGAGGACTTAAACTCCTACTCCGAAACGTCCATCCCAATCAACGAGTTTAACTCGATTGAACTCAAGATATTTCCTTTCTATCCAAATCCCCCACCTGTGCATGACTGGGCAGTTCCAGTCGCTCTAATCAACCTGACAAAGCGCATTGAGCCGAACTGGGATCTGACTATGGCCAAAGTATGTGTCTGTCCACACTCTCAAATAGCATATATCCATATACTGTAAGGTCTGTCCGTTTATTGATGGGACAAATCATGTTAGTCGTATTGCCCACCTCGCGGACTGCGACATGGACTTGACACGCAAAGCCATCTCACACCTGCTGTGAGATCATATTTCTTCGATGCATGGACGCCACGCTTTTCTCACTACGAATGCCAGGTATTACCAAGTGATCATGATGATTGATATTTTTCAATACAGCAATATGTACACCCTGTGCAAGTCAATCCAATGGCTTGCAGATGAGGCGAATGTACGCGAAGAGTGCGGTTCCTACGTCACAAAGCCTGGTGAGTGATCACCTCACTACGGCCCGAGGCTGTTCTCAAAGTAAAGAAGATCGTGAAGTGCCGCATTGGCCACAACTATTGCATCTTTACTCAAGACTGAAGCAAGGAAAATCTATATTCGAATGGATGCAAGAATATGACGTTGAAGACCTAGGAGTTGATCCTCGCAGATTTACGAGCTTTGGTGTTATCAAAGTTTGTAACAGTACCCTCCAATTCGCGTGCCATGGCTAAACATTCACATTCACACAGGGATTCCTTCGTCGTGTCCATCGCTGGCCCGTGTTCATCCCAGAAAAGGAGAAACCGGAAAAATCACTCTCCCCCAGCCGCAGACGCGGAAAGAGTCTGACGAATAGCTTCGGCACCCTCTCACCGGATGGGCTGGGAAATAAGCTGCCAAGAACACCAGATGCGCTCCCGAGCCAAACGCGTCCCGCACTGGTCTCGGACAATGCGTTGACGAGTTCGTCGCGCCGCGCGAGTGCTGCCGAAGTGTACTTGGAACAATTCCGTCGGGACCTCGATGCGTCGAATGCTGCAGGCGTCCCCTTCCCCTTGACAGGTCCAAGCATAAGCCCGCGCGTCGCTCGTTTCTCCCGACCCCAGATAATTCCGGGCAGCCCTATGCAAGACCCGACTCGTCGAAACTCTCTGCAGCAGCCATATCCTCCCACCACCACCACGTCTACGACTGCAGGTGCTCCGCCTCCCTACGCTGGGCTCTTCTCCATGCCCGAGTCAGCCGAGACGAGGAACGGCGCCATGACACCCTCAAGGCCACGCATTTCGCGATCGCCGTCTGGCGTGACATTGCCTGTTGCGGCGTCGCCAGTGATGTATCCGTCGGAATTGAAAGGCTTGTTGGACGGCACGCATCATACGGACGAGCTTAGTGTGCGCCTTGAGGCGGGGTGGCCGCTTCTGGAGAAATTTCTTGTGGCAGTCGGGGGCGGGAAGGGGAATGGCGATTATGGAACCGTGGAGATAATTTACCATTGAGTCTATATCACGACGTTATGTAGGAGGATAATACAAAGTAATTACGGTGTTTTCGCAATGTAGTACCATGTCGTGCACACTGAACATGGCTCCAGCCGTCCCAGATGTACAAATTAAACTCGCAGATATTGCATACTTTCCACCTCCGTGCCAAAATTAACTCTCTGGACATAGTAGGCAGCGCCTCGTGCGTTTTGGCCTTATGCAACTGATTTATTGATGTTTACAAAGCCTGTACCATAACACGAGAAGAGCAGTTCAGTTGATTCAGGATTGTCCGGGTCCGCAGGCACTATTTTGAATGAGGTGCCGAAAAAGTCCCGCACATCACGAAGAAACTGCACGCTGTCGATCGAAGTTAGGATCTAAAGCATGTCCAATAAAATGGATGTCACGAACGTTCGGGGTGTTGGTTCGCCTAGCCTGCAACGACCAACGTCTTCACTCCCCAAAACCATCATGAGGAGTACCAGGCTTTGGTGTTTACGATCTACACAACCGCCGTTGCTGATTTCAGCTAGTAAGGATCGCGTTGCAACTAAAGCAATATCCTCCGGGGAAACGCCAGGTTCTGAAATCGCCTCTGCGCAGTGAAGTGCTGATGTGGTCGATTCTGCGACAAGGGACAAGGCATAACCTGGTGATCTAAAGAACGCTTAGACATTGATTGAATTCCACTAGGAGAAATAAACATACTTTCCACTGTCCTCTCCTTTATAGACGTCTGAGTAGAGATAGATGTCCGGGACAAAGCGATTAAGCACCGAGCGGCATGACTCTATCATGCGATTAGAAAATTGAGGACTAACGCGGACTGCATGGCTATTATAAAATGCGTAAAATGTTCTACTTTTTTTGTATTTTCGCGACACTTACGAGATTCCACGTATCCGTTTTATCTTGCCAGGATCCACAAAATTGAGTGTTTTGACGAGCTTGATTACAGGACATAGGAATTGAACTTCTCCGCCTCCTAAAGGTCGTGCACCTCTCTTTTTTATCTGATTTTTGTGTCAGTGCCATAAGCCAATTTAAAATGATGCGAAACGGACTCGAAGTTCAAGTCCGTCAGATATTCCAAATAATTGTAGATGCGGCAAAGTGACGGTGCGTATTAAATCAACCTGTATACACGTCAGTGGAACAGAAGGTAGCATACGAGAGTAGCCGTCGTACCGACAAATCTTTATCGTCTGAAGTTATGCCCCTCAGCGTTAAGGTCATGGGTTTCTTGGAAAATGGCGCTAACATTATTATGGTCTCCAAATAGTAGCCGACGGATCGTGATAGCGGACAATCGTGTGTGAGATTCCCTCCATATATGACCCCAGGTTTGACAAGAATCGAAGTACCTGGCGAGTTTAAAGTTAATTGTGACCTCCACGATGCATCTTGAACCCACCGGTATATGATATCTCTATTACAGTGCCATTTGTGACCTTTTCGAGGAGCCGAAGAAGGCTGACTTCAAAATCTGGTCTTGCCCTCAGCATAAAGTTCAAAATACATACAAGGATATTTCACACCTCGAAGACCAGGATTCTTGTCATTGGAACGGATTTTGTCGATTCGTACAGGCTTTCCACTGAGAATAGACAGCACTAATCTTTGTCTGAGATAATTATGTCCGCTGAAAGTGAGCACGGTGGGGGCAGGCTGTGCCATGGATGGTGAGCAGAAGAACTGCAGTTACTGCACAAGAATTTCGCGAATGGCCACGTGACTTTACGCGCCTTGACTTGCTTCGCCACATCTGTCCAGACCACACTCAACGATGGCCGCCGTCAACGGAACACCCAGCTCAGGAGATTGGCCTAATCGCTATTTTCACGTCGACCAGATACTCGATAAACCGGGGCCTCGCACAGATCCCGCATTCAGCGCTGGGCCAGTAGTGAGTCGCGTGCACCGCGTCTAAGACATTTGGTGGTACTGACTGGGTCTCGGTGAAGGTTAAGGACTTCTTACGGAATCAATGCAAAATCCTGGTTATTGGTGCAGGAGGATTGGGTTGCGAAATCTTGGCAAACCTGGCGTTGACTGGTTTCAAAGACATTCATGTAATTGACATGGACACGATCGATATCAGTAATCTGAATAGGCAGTTTCTCTTTCGGTATATTTAATGCATCCTATTGAAACATCCATCCGTTCTCAACTATTTGCAGGCCAAGAGATGTCGGGAAACCAAAAGCAAATGTCGCCGCTGAGTTCGTCATGAAGCGTGTACCTGGTGTCAAAGTCACACCGTAAGCTCGAGTTTCATAGTTTATATTGTGTAATTAAGACAATATTCGCAGATATTTTGGCAAAATACAAGACAAGGGTGAAGATTATTACATGCAGTTCCAGCTTGTTATTTGCGGCCTTGACTCTGTAGAGGCCCGACGTTGGATCAACGCCACATTATTCCAGATGGTCGATGATGACAACCCTGAGAGCACGAAGCCTCTCATCGACGGAGGAACTGAAGGTATTCTGCGCATTGATTTTCTCCTATGTAACAGATTTTCAAGTATTGCAGGATTCCGAGGGCAAGCTAGGGTGATTATACCAAACATGACGTCTTGTTACGAATGCTCTCTTGACATGCTCAACAAACCTACGGCCTTTCCTATATGCACAATCGCAAATACACCGCGTCTCCCTGAACATTGTATTGAATGGGCATCCGTATTGGAGTGGCCTCGGGTTCATGGTGGTGGGTACAATTCCTCCTAATGACCACAATTTTTATTTATTTATTACAAAATCCACATCCCCAGACAAAAAAATGGATACGGATGATCCCGAACATATTGGATGGCTATACGAAGTAGCGTTGAACCGTGCAAAGAATTTCAAAATAGAAGGCGTTACGTGGTCTCTGACACAAGGCGTCGTGAAAAACATTATCCCTGCGATTGCATCCACAAATGCGATTATTGCCGGTAAGATTTCATTTGCCCTCGAAATTCGCCTCATTTATTGAATTGCTTTTAAATGAAGCCTCTTGTTGCAACGAAGCATTTAAATTTGCCACAAGTTCTGCTGCATTCCTTAACAATTACTTCATGATGATCGGCACTGACGGAGTCTATTCATACACTTTCGAGCACCAAAGACGCGATGACTGTCCAGTTTGTGGTGGAGAGGAACTAGCTGTCGAAATCGGTAAGGAATGGACTGTAGAACGCTTGATAGAGATGCTAGTAGAGCGTCAAAACATGTGAGCGAATGGTTACTCTTTTAGCCGCCAACTTATTGCTGATCCTCTAGCCGCCGCAGACAAATCAAGAAACCTTCATTATCATCTGCAAACGGAACCAAACATATATATTTCCAAGCCCCACCACAATTGGAAGCAGCCACGCGACCGAACCTCGAAAAGAAAGTTTTCGATTTAGTTGGAGATGCAGGCGATATTCTTGTTACATCCCATTCACTCCCATTCAGTCTCAACCTGCGTGTTTCATACGTGTGAGGGAAAGTTATTAATAATACATCAGCGGCAGTGTACTTTCAGTATGTGATTGCCCAATTTTACAGTAAATTGGAAACCTCGAAAGCAAGCAAGAAGATGTGGTAATCTAAAATCCAACAACCCTCTTCTTCGCAGGCTTTTTCTTCCCAACAGGTTGCCTACCTCCAAACGGTCCAGGGAGGACCTGTGTGCTAGTCATGAAATCCTGTGAGGAATCCGGTGGATGGTGTGGGTCAGGCTGACTTGCGCCATGAGAAAATTGGAACCCTTGAGGACTAGCAAGCGGCTGTGATCCAGACGTCAGCCGCTGGGATTGGATTTTCGGTGGTTTGGAAGGGGCGGGTGGTTTTAAAGACGATGCAGGAATGACGAGTGGTGGTTGGTGCGGTTGAGGTGGAATCGTGGATTGACCAGCGACACTGTGTTCTGGAACACGAGGAACTCGTGGATTTCTGGTGCCAGACTGACCGATCCCTGCATGGCTTTCCTCTGCGTCATATGGATCCACATATTGATATTCATCAGGGTTACTCCCAACGTCCCACTCCGACAGAAGGAGTCTGACACCCATAGGCATATCTACGGCCTCTTCTTCGGCGTCGCTAGGTGCCTCCACTTCGTCGTGGTCCTTGTACCGCTTCCTGCCACCTTTCGCATCCTTTCGAACTGGTTGGAAATATCCGAAATCCACGGGGGGCGGTTCGGTGGTTCGAAGCGATAATCCCTCTGCAGCTTGTGAGAGCATTGTGCTTGCCTCAAATGGATCGTCACCTGCCGCTGCGTCTGCAACTTGTTGTTTGGACTTGATGAACGGCGACGCGGAATATATATCGGCAGACAGTGCAAGGTCAAGTGCTAATTCATCTAGGGCTTCGGACTCCCTTTGCAGAGCGAGATGCGGCCTTGGAGATGTCCCAGAGTCTAATGTGTATGGCAATAATTCTTGCGGATCGGAGGGTATACTAGCTGGCAGGTCAGGAGTAATGCGATTCCATATCGGAGGTAGGTGAAGATGCCAGGCCGCCTTCGCAGCTAATTCTTTGACTGGGATTCGGCCATCCTTGTATGCGCGATAACCAGAAGGCGAGTTGAGAGCTGTGCCGGTTAGAAAGTCAGATCTTGAAGGCTCAGCTGGATCATCTCCTGATGAGGAAGCAATATCGAACCTTCGAATACAAATAAATCATGATTTAGAGGCTGCTGTCATTTGGCGGAAATCTTACGTTGTGCGGAGGTAGTCGGCTTCAATTTCAGGACCTCGCAGAGAGCTCGTCATGTTGTCGAGTATATCGAACACCTCTTCAGTGAGGCGCTTGGCATCGTCTTCACTGACCTCAGGCTTCTTGAAAAGACCTGACACAGAGACAGGGATACAAATCCACAAAGTTCGCATTTGACTAAATGGTACTCACGTTCGTAGAGAGGTAACATATCAACCTCCTTGAACTCTCGTTCACCGAGTTTCCCGATATCAGGTCGGAGCATAGCCGATCGTTTTTCGAGGTCTTCTACCTCCTCCAACCACTCGTGCAATATTCCCCGAACTCCGCTGACATGATCTTCAGACGATTCTTCCTGATTAGAGAAGTAGCGCACGTCAGTGCTACGCAGGTTGCCCTCAGGCGAGAGGCCAACAAGACTGAGAGAACTGTCAGAATGCTTGATGAAAGTGCTACTTGTCACAATGCCTGTCGGGTGCAAAGGACCCAATGCGCTAGGTCCTAGAATGGCGCGTAATGGTTCGTTGTTTGCTTTCGAAACGCCGTAGGCAGAAATAAGCCCATTTTTTCTCGTAGATAACAACGAGAGTGATGCTAACGGATGGAAGTCAGGTGTGGATTTAAGGAACTGAGGAATGAGGACTTACTGCCCCCCATGACTACCGTTCGGACTCGCAAGGTTCTGTCGAAGCTGCGATGATGTCGCCACCCCATTATCGGTCGATTCAGATTTCTATTATCAAGCCATAGAAGCTCGGCAGTGGTTGACGCGCAAAATATATGATTGTCTTGTGATGATTCTACGGACGTTACGAAATCCTTTTTGTTCCCAATGACGTATGCAGGTACGTTTGAGTCCATTGCCTGCTATAATTCGAGCCGAATCCTCCGAGCAGACAGGGAATGACGTACCCTCACGTCGTACAATTTTATAGATTTCTCAGATGCAACGATACAATCATGCTCTTGCGCGCCTGCGGCGAGTCGGAAGAATTTTCCGGATGAATCACCCAACGACGGCTCAACGAGCCGAGTTCTGCTGAAAATTTAAGCATATTGTGTTGGGGCGAAAAGATCAGTTGCTGACACAATTTTTCGCCCAGCGCCTGGGTTGCACTGAAAGACGGATCCAAGCTCGTTAACTAGCCACAATATGGGCGACTTGGATGCTGTCGGTGGGGAAAAGTGCATATCCATGATGGGACTGTTGTCCGTGTCGGAAGATTCAATGGAAAATATCTTTGAGACAGTGACAGGGCATGCACTTTGCTGTTTTGATTTTGACGACGGGTTGTTCTTGATGTCTAGTAATGTCACTTGATTGAAAGTGCGTATTGCTAATACATGAACTACAGGGGATGCTAAATTTTAAGGGGTTGATATCCATGGAAAAGGGGAGAGACGAACGGATCTTCTGTTGAGTAGGATTCATCGCAGGAGACGAAGAGATAATTTGTTGGATTGGTGACTGAAATGACCATGACGGTTTCGCCGTCGGCTGAAATGTCATGTAATCCTTCCCCGATAGAAATGGTGATATATCTGCGACTGGTTGACTCTCGATTCATATGAAATTGCGATATGAAAACCTTACTGAGGCGTTCAGCATTTTCGCCCATCGGAAAGGCAAGCATAACGCAACGCTTCCGCGGCCCGTCTGGACAATGCATGCTTTCGATAGTGTTTCCAACGAACGGATCGAATGCCTGTTTATCAGCGGTGAATTTCTCATTTGCGATTAGTTCTTCGTTGATCAGCTCGAATGGGATGTCAATGTCGGGATAATGTGTTCTAAGGAACTGAGCCTGCGAGATTGTACATGGTTAAAAAAATTCAATGGAAGGTTACAATATTTAGGTGTACCCCTTGCTCTGCTTTTCGTTTGCTTGTCAATTTCGATGGCGGAGGAGGCAAGGCGCGAGTTGCAGGGAATATTTTCGTATGTTTACCTGTTTCCTGAACTCGTGCGCCTAAAGCATAGTATACACGTCCGATCAACGTCGAGACTCACTACAAAACAGAAACTTACCCCTACAACGATCGTTGATAAATTTCCATTCGAAATCTGGTCCTAACGTCGCAGCTGTAAGCGCGCCATAGTCTAGCACCGGGTAATGCCAATGATTTGCATTCTCTTTAGCTTTACGCTTTCCCCTCGTGAATGAGGGAGCATGAGATCCATTTCTGTAGTCTGCGGGCCAAGATTCCATTCCATTTAACGGTTTCTGGGCACATATGGATGGGAGTAAGATAACTTAGCAGCGACGGAGTCGGATGAGAAGGTCGGGTTTGCGGACCGCATAATCCACCCCCGAACACCGACGTCTTCCTCCCCGATTTGCAAGGAATGCTCAACTCATGGAGCGTGGCGAAACAATTCGTCAAAACACCAGGATGTAGAGGACTACTGCACTCCTCTTCGATTCTAAACGCAACAGAATCACCCGTTGCGTCCGCAGCGTCTTCTTCCAAATGGACTCCACATTCTTTACGGACCGGGCTTATTGCAAGGAAACGCGGAATGACCGCGATGTGGGATGAGAAGTTTGGTGCTCGGTTCCCCGTTACCGTGCTTCAGGTTCGTTTTTACTATCCGAATGATATTAAAAGCGTTGATTTGACGCGTTGGTTAGTTGGAAAATTGTCAAGTGACTGCGAATATTACGACGGTGCGGAAGGACAACACGGAGTATCATGCGGTTCAGGTGGCTGCGACGGATCGATCGCAGAGGCGTACAACGAAAGCTATGAAAGGACATTTTGAGAGGGCCGGTGTTATGCCAAAGTCCATTGTGAGGGAGTTTCCTGTCACCGCAGATGCGCACATACCAGTTGGTACGTGTCCTTGCGCCATTATTTTCTATTTCTATTCACTTTACATTAGGCACAACGTTATCTGCTATTCACTTCGTTCCAGGGCAATATGTAGATGTAGTGGGGAAATCGTGAGTGGCCAGTTCCTTCAATTGAATCTGTATAAATATACTGTCCCACAGGCTAGGGAAAGGTTTTCAAGGCGTAATGAAACGCTGGAATTTCAAAGGTCTGCGCGCTAGTCACGGTGTTTCCGTGTCCCATCGAAAGGCTGGTGCGATTGGTGCCCATCAGGCAAGTAATTCCCTAGGGCCAGCAATATTGTTGGCTGATTTCGTCTGAAGGATCCTGGACGAGTATGGCCAGGTAAGAAAATGGCCGGCCGTATGGGCGGCAAGCGAAGGACGGCGCAGAATCTGCAAGTAGTGCGGGTGGACTCTACGCTTGACCTGATCTTCCTTCGGGGCTGCGTTCCGGGATTTGACGACGCACACCTTCTCGTCCGTGATGCGAAGAAAAAGATGGTGGCGAATGCAGAGGTGAACTATGCGAGAGGTCTGGATGATAAGCTGCTTCCAAGGGATGTGGATGACCTACCGTTCCCTGCTGGGACCAAAGAGTTGGCGGCGACTCTGCCTGCTATCGTAGAGTCGCCTGGTGCTCGTGTGACCAGTCCATTTGTCGCTAGAGAGTAATAGAGTAGCCGGGGTCTTGACTGTGGCTGAATTCGATCTCTGACCGGCGTTCCATTCTCTCTCGGTGCTCTCTTCTGACCACTGCAAAGACATCAACCATTAGCGACTCCTCAAATCGACTTCATCACGGACACCACAACACTGTCCAGCTCGTGCTTTGGCACGAAACTGGTCACTTGGACGGCCGGCTAACACTGCTCTATGGATGGAAAAAGGCACTCAAATTATAATATTCTATGCTCCGAAACTGTAGTGACCGTGCTCTGCGTTCCAGGCCGTTCCAGTCCCTTTTTAACACCTCTGCTATCAACGAATCTCTTCGCCGTGCGTTATCGATTAGTCTCGTATTCGGAAGACAAGTGTTAAATGATCCGTGTCACCAGAAAATAAAGCTGTCGTTTGTGCCATCACCGCGAGTTACGTCTCGACGTTCGCCGGATATCCTGTACGGTTCTTCTCATCACTCGCACACGGATGACCTTAATTTGGCATGGTAGCTGGACTCTCTCAAATCGCGCCTCCAAACCTCCAGGAATCCCATATCAGTGCCACGTCTTGCAGCGCGTGTTTTCCAAGAAGAGGGCATCAAAGGCTTCTATCGCGGCCTGTGGATCCCGCTGTTTACTATTTCATTCGTTCGTGCGTCGGTCAAACTCTGGTCGTTTGGAATGACGTCGCTTGACTCACTCTCCACATACATCCAGGAGCCGCCTCGTTCACTATATATAATGGAACCAAGGACTACCTACACCAACGTAATATTGTAAACCGTAATAATTTAATTGATGTCGCGAGTGCTGGGGGTTTGGGTGGCGCGATGGCTGGTGCACTTATCTCATTTGGCAGTGCACGTGAGTTTTCCACTCTACCTACGATCCTCTTAGCGGACGGCTAACACTTCCGTTAGCATTCGAACTTGTCAAGGTGAATCGTTTAGCCTCGATTCGTATCTTTATCTAAAACCCCTTTAGGTGCGCCGGCAATTGGAATATTCGATCGCGGAAAGCAAAGGCATTCGCCTCGAAAAACCACCAAGTACTTCACAGGCCGTAGTCGATATTGTTAGGACAAACGGGATCAAAGGTCTATACAACGGCTTCCGTCTCCATCTTCGTAAGTGTCAGCCACTCTCTCAACTATATCCGACTTGATGACGGAAATTTAGTGCGAGACACGTCGGGAACCGCTTTGTACTTTTTGGAATACGATGGCATGCGCCATATGCTCGGCCGCTTGCCTTCAGGCGAACAAGGTCCAACTCCATCTTGGCTCCCGATCCCTCAGTCGATCGTGCCATTCTTTTGTGGATCACTGTCTGGGGTGTCATCATGGGCTCTGATTTATCCACTTGACGTGTCAGTGTCGAAGCCATACTACATTCTTGATCAGTATACTGAATGCGTATTTAACAGTGTGAAGACCAAAGTCCAAACAAGGGCTTTGGCAGGAGAACGAAAACGCGGTGTCTTTGAGACATTCCACAGGCTCATACGAGGTAAAAATATTTGAAATGCGCACCTTTCCCAATTCTGAGCGAGGCATTCTGCAGGACCCGATCCGAACAATCCAAGACCGTTCATGGCGGGGATAGCACGCATCTATCGTGGTCTCGGAATCAGCGCCTTGCGGAGTATAACGACCCACGGACTCCTCTGGACGTTCTTTGACATCGTGGCTGGGTACATCGACAGGCTTCCACCACCAGATGAGGTTTTCGACAACCAAAGGCTTGTGTAAGAGGCAACGAACGAAGTTTGTTCAGGTTTCTGCAGAATTCAAATCAAGCACCTCTCGAAGTTATTTTTCATAGACCAGCACACACATGTAGCATTACCGCAATCGTTTTTCTGACAAGTAACATATCTTTCAAACTTCAAAGTGACTGGTACGTGTGACAACGCGTGACCATACGCGACTCTGCTTTTCACTACGATCTTGTCGCAATGTCTTGCACGATGCTAAAAGGCTTCAAAGCTCTACCACTGCCAATGTCGCAGCTCTCACTCGCTGCCGTCCTGAAATGCGGACAATCGTTTAGGTGGACTGCTCACCCCCTCTATCCAGCAGGCACCACGTCAATCGCAGAGCCGACTCACGAGTACCGATATTGTCTTCGCGATCGCGTCGTCTGCCTGCGCCAATCAGCAGATACACTATTCTATCGCTCCGTCTATCCAGATATATTAAATGGAATCTCATCCGCACCGGAGTCGTCTGGAGACCATGAGAAACGCGACTTGGAGACGCTCGCGTTCCTCCGCGATTATTTCCAGCTCGACATTGACCTGGCTACCTTATATGATTATTGGAGTAACCGCGATCCTGTATTCAAGGGAGTGAGAGATCGGTTTACTGGTTTGCGGATGCTGCGGCAGGATCCATGGGAGACTATCGTCTCGTAAGTCTGCTTAATTATTGCATTACCACCTGGAAGATTGACGTATCAGTTCCAGTTTCATTTGCTCTTCAAATAATAACATTTCGCGGATAACCAAGATGGTTCAGTCTCTGAGCACACATTTCTCTCCTGCATTGGTATCAATTTCCACTCCCACAATACAAGGGGCAACCGATGTCGAGGGCGAAGAAGATATCTCGTATCATGCATTCCCACCTCCATCCGTCCTTGCCGCACCATCCGTTTCAGCGAAACTACGATCCCTAGGATTCGGGTATCGTGCAGAGTATATTCAGCGTACAGCTGAGATGCTGATTGACGAGCATGGATCTGATCGAGAAGTGCAGAAATGGTTGCTCGGATTGAGGAATATGAGTACGGATGACGCACGTACGGAACTATTGAAATTTGTTGGCGTCGGGAGAAAAGTGGCCGATTGCATTTTATTGATGTGTCTAGACAAAGTGCGCATTTTCACTATTCCTTTCATTTCTTGCAATTTACCATATTTTCGTTGTTTCATATAGAGAGAGGTTGTACCCGTTGACACGCACGTACATCAAATAGCTATGAAGTACTACGGAGTACGAGGGAAAGCTGGGACGAAGCTGCCCATGACTCCTAAACTCTACGACGAAGTAAACGACAAGCTCGCAAATATCTGGGGGGACTTTGCGGGGTGGGCACATTCAGTGAGTGGTCGTTCACGCCTAATTTGTTTTTATCATCTTATGCGAAATAAAGGTCCTCTTCACGGCGGATTTGAGGTCTTTCTCGTCATTCGGCCTACCGAGCCCATCACCGTCTCCGATAAAAGAGATACGAGAATCGACTGTCAAACTACCACCGACGCCGTCTCCTTCGCCCAGGAAGAGAATGCGAAGAGATCGCGTGGAGGACAATCTTCAGAAAGCGGAAAACGTATTGAGTGGACTCTCAGAGTTTGCAGACGTTTCGACGTTGGATGGCGACATGGCGGACAGAGTGAAGAAGAGGCGGAGAGTTGCTGCCATTCGCAGACCAGTGACGATGAGCGACTTGTCTGAATGGTAGTTATCGTACTCGAGTAGACCTATAATTTGTGGCTTTATTTTATTTTATGGCTTAATTTCGTGCCTGAGTAGCAATTGTGACGCGTGCTGCACGCATCTGCTTTCCATTGCACGCCTCGTAGTCTTGGGCTCAAACTCACCATGTCATTGTCTCAGAATGCTCGCATTGAGGAAATCGTAGATGCCCATGACTCGGACGACTCTGAACACGACTCCGACAGCGATGGCTCAGCCGATCGGGATGGCGAGCAGTCACCCTCCCCGGAACCCAGTGGTGGCTCTTCCTCCCAAGGCAAAAAGAAAAAGAAAAAGAAACGATCCAAGGCCGCAAAGCTGCTGAACAAGCTGAAAGGGAAGGAAGTCCCGCAGGAGCTCGTGGACAAGGTTCTCGTCAAAGTGCGTGAGGAGCATGGGGAAGGCGCGCCGGGCACGGATGAAGCGTCTGTACGTGCCGTGCTCGAACAGCTTAAGATCACCGATGTTTTGAAGGGCAAGGCGGGCATCGGTGGTCTGGGCAAGAAGGATTTGGGAACGCATAAGGTATGATCGTGCGTACGCTCTGCGCATTGGATGGCATGCTGATTAAATGCACCATTTCAATTAGTTCTGGGGAACGCAACCCGTACCTCAACCAGGCTAGTGAATAAACTGTATTTGCGAAATCAACGGCCTCACATTTCTTACCCCGAATGACAGGCGAAGGTCCTCCTATTGACGATGGTTACATCGAACCTTCTGTCCCTCCGGAAGAGGTCAGGCAAGAGCCCTACCCCCTTCCGAAAGAATTCGAATGGGTAACGGTAGACCTGACGAATCCTCAAGAGGTCGGGGGTGTTTCACTGAATCACAAGGCACGTTATAATAGAGCTAAATCTGAACTAGACAACAGAAGTGTACGAGCTCCTTTGCGCAAACTACGTGGAGGACGATCAGGCGTCATTCCGTTTCCAGTACACGGCGGAATTCCTCGAGTGGTCAGTGCATGTCCACTATACGATCCAAGTGAACTTCAGGGCTTAACGCAGTCCATTCCAGGGCTCTTAAACCACCAGGTTATCACAAGGAATGGCATGTCGGCGTCCGCGTTTCATCCAACAAGAAACTGGTCGCCTTCATCTCGGGGGTCCCCGTTACGTTGCGCGTTCGCGAAAAGTGAGTCTGTTTATTAACAATACTCATTTGGATCAACGAAGTTGATGGTTGGTTATCAGCGTGTTTCACGCGAGCGAGATCAATTATTTGTGTGTACATAAGAAGTTGCGATCTAAGCGGCTGGCGCCAGTCTTGATTAAGGAAGTGACACGGCAGTGTCATCTGAAGGGTATTTTCCAAGCCATATATACCGCTGGGGTTGTTATCCCCACTCCGATTACAACATGCAGGTCAGATAACTTCCCGCCTAATTCGGTGTATATAATTTACATTGGTTTCGTGTATGCAGATATTACCACCGTCCACTGAACATACCAAAACTCGTAGACGTGAAATTCACGTACGTGCAGCGAAACATGACACTCGCGCGTATGGTGCGCCTGCACAAGCTGCAGCCCACTCCAAAGCTAGCAGCAGCCGGTGGCGGCCTTCGCGAGATGGAGGACGGCGACATCGTCGCGGTGGCGGAGCTCTACACGCGCTACATGCACCGCTTCACGATGGCGCCCGTAATGACGCTCGAGGAGATGAGGCACCAGTTCCTCAGCGGCCGTGGCGAGGACCCGGGGACGAAGGACGGGTGGATGGGCCGGAGAAATAAACAGGTCGTTTGGGCTTATGTCACTGAAGTATGCACTTATCACTTTGGTCTCTCTTTACCATATCGTGCTAATTAATGAACGATCGACAGAACCCGCAGACGAAAAAGATCACGGACTTCTTCACATTTTACTCCCTCCCCTCTACCATTATGCAGAGCACGAGATACCCCCTCCTTGAGGCGGCGTACATGTTCTACTACGCGACGGACGTTGTTTTCGAAGACGGTGCAGAAACGGACGGACGGTTGAAGAAGCGGCTGCAGGAGATTGTCGGAGATGCCTTAATAATCGCAGATCAGGTATTTATTCCGGAATATTTAATCTCCCTGGGAATCTTATCAATGCTCTCTCTCATAGGCTGGGTTTGATGTGTTCAATGCCTTGACTTTAATGGACAACTGTGAATTTCTCCAAGATTTGAAGGTTCGCACCATCTCGTCAACTGATGTGCATTACGAGTGATAAACATTAATCTTAATGCAGTTTGGAACCGGGGATGGCTTGCTTAATTTCTATTTGTACAACTGGCGTACTGCTCCGTTGGCAGGTTTCCAGGAAGCAGATGGTGTTCCGCCCGGAAAAGGCGTGGGGGTAGTGATGTTGTAAGTTAGACACATCTGCCTAGACTCACATTGCACATACACGAACCTTCTATACTGTCGGTAACTCAATTGCAAAACAATATACATGACATCTGATACCATTGTGAGATCGATTGTTACATGTCCGGGTTCATTGAGTCCAGATTATTGGGGAGGTCCTTAGATTTCAGTCACTATCAATGAGAATGACGTCGTCATCATCGTCCACTCCCCAGTCCGGCGTTGGACTTCTTTCCTTCTTCTTCTTCGGCTGAGATGACGTGTCGCGAACTGGTGGCCGTGGTATGCGCGCACCGCCCGCGCCAACCGGTCCATTCTGGCTCTTAACACCCGCCCGCGAAGAAGTAGTGCTAGACAACGTCTTCCCGGTTCCCCACTTCGCACTGTCAACCTTCGACTTGTCGGCGACCGCGGAATTCGCAGTGGACTTCTCCTTCTCCTTGCCCTTGCCCTTGGCTGAACCCTGCTGCCCTCGACCGGAGAGCGTCTGGCCGGACCCGGTAAATGATGGTGGCTGAGGTGTGCTGCTGCTGCCAGAAGAAGGTCCAGGAGATGAAGGCGCATTAGACGACGAGCCTTCTTCGGGTTTCTTGAAGGGTACCACTTTGAAGCCAAAGAAGAGTTTGCCGGGGGGTAGATTTAGAGCCGCTGGGGCATGTACATCAGATTCCAACATATCATTTGACACAATGAGCCGTTTGCTGGCGAACGAGATATCAGTTTACGTGAAACAATTGAGAGGGGTCAAATTCACTCACTCCGTTCTAATGATCTTGCTGCCATCCATGTGATCTTCTATCTTACGGTGGCTTACGCCTCGTCCCTTTGTCTTGCGACCGCTGAGAGTCTCGCCTTTACCCTTGAAGCTCTCCCACTCATCACCGCCTTTCGAAACGGTCGTGCCAGCGCCTGCAGCCGAGCCTGCAAACGCACCAGAAAGACTGGACGACGGACGACTGGAGCCAGGCGTCTTCGTCGATGAATTAAGGTCGATTTTCAGCTTGGACGCCATTGTGGCTGGAGGTGCGGCCTTGGGTCGCTCCGGTTCTACGTAGCCCTTTGGTGCTGCGAAATCTACCTCCAGATCGGTGTCAAGAACGCTTATACCACCTCCACCTGGCGATGTCTCCATAATGAGAAGTTCGAAGATGATGCTATTGTAGCTGATCTCGATAATATCTCCTTGCGTCAGCGCTGAGAAATTTCGCAATGCTTGTTCGAGTCTAGAGCCAGAATATTAGAGGGGAAAAATGAAATCAACTAGCAGTAAACTTACACAGCCTTGGGATCCGAAATCTCGAGGAAATGGACAGATTGCGCCTGTAACTTGACTAGCTTCCCTTTCGGGAGCTCGGCACCGGTGATTCGAATTGCGTCACCCTCGTTGAGGCGGAGGGTTTTCATCATCCAGTACGGGAGGTGCACCACGCCTTCGTCTGCAATAAATTCGAGAACACCAGCGTGCGTTGAGGCAGCTGGATTAGCGGGATTGCTGAGCTTGAACATCCAGGGTGACTCCAGATCGAGAGCAGTCAAATTTGCCAGTGCAGAAGGCGGCATTATAACTGTGAATTATCATGACACATTGTTCACACATGCAAGGGTGACAACGCACTCTTGCCGCCGTAGCTTAAATTCGGCCGCTCCTTCCCTGGAAGCATTGCCACACTGTAGGCTTTAAGATACTCATCGTACGACCGCGGTGGTCGCCTAAGTTGGTGTCCACCCATGGCACCTCCAAATCCACTGTACGGTCTTGTTGATCGATGCAATAAGGATTGGACAATTGAACGACTCACCCAGCAAGCTGTGCGAATAACCCTCCAGGTCCACCAGCTCCAAAGGGGTCATTACCTCCAAACTGTGCACAGAGATGAGTATCTGACATACATATTTCAGTTATTCTGCATACCAAGTCCATTTGAGAATGAGTAAGTGGTGGTGGTTGTGAGCAAAGAGTAAGGAACGCGTAAGTCACCGCGTTTGCCCTACGCACATGGCTTACGTCACTCAGATATACAGGGTTAGGGTTAGACGCGTCCTTCATTCTCGAAGTCTACACTTTACTGCAATTACTACAAAATGGCTTCAGCACCTCAACCAAAGATGGTCGCAGGATCGGGTGTTGGCCAAAACTCAAACGCTTCATTCAATGACAAGGTCTTATTCATCACAGCTGTTCGACGCAATGTCGTTACTGAATAACGCGTCCGCAGAGCAAACCGCAGGAAGTTCGACAGTCGAACATGACTGCTGCAAAAGGTGCGCTTAGTTACTCGTACACTAACCTAATCTAATTTCATTGTGTTACAGCGATCGGAGATGTGGTACGGACATCGTTGGGCCCAAAAGGGATGGACAAGATGGTATTGTGCATTTCTCTCCCGTCGTGCAATTATCTCACAGCCGCTTTAGATTCAAACTTCCAAAGGCGAAGTTATCATTACGAATGATGGTGCAACTATTCTCCGAAGCATACAGGCTCTTCACCCCGCTGCCAAAATGGTGAGCGCTCTTCAGCCTAATTACAACATTCCGTTTCACACCATCCAACAGCTCGTCGATTTGTCAGTTGCACAAGACGTCGAAGCAGGAGATGGCACCACATCCGTGGTAGTATTGGCTGGCAGCCTATTAGGCGCTGCAGAGAAAATGCTTGCAAAAGGCATGCACCCGACTATAATCGCGGAGTCGTTCTCAAAAGCAGCCGCCAAGTCGGTTGAGTATCTGACCGAAATTTCCACACCGGTGGATTTGAATGATCGCGCTAGTCTCTTGCGCGCAGCAAGCACGTCGCTTAACTCCAAGGTATTTTGCATTTGTTTGTTTTTAGCTTTAATAAATTTATGATCGTCATCAGATCGTTTCTCAATACTCCTCAACACTTGCACCCATAGCAGTTTCAGCGGTGACGCGCATTGCAACATCTACGTCATCAAATGTCGATCTCCGCGATGTGCGCGTCGTAAAGAAAGTAGGAGGAACAATCGAGGATACCGAGCTTGTCGATGGTGTCGTCCTCAACCAGAATGTTGTCACGACAGCCGGTGGACCGACTCGCATTGAGAAAGCAAAGATCGCCATCGTTCAGTTCCAACTTAGCGCACCCAAACCTGATGTAAGACGGTCCCATTATTTTTTGAAACGTACATGACTCAATTGGTCATTTTTAGATGGACAACACAGTTGTTGTGAACGACTACCGACAAATGGATAAGATTCTGAAAGAAGAACGACAATATCTTTTGAACATGTGCAAGAAAATCAAGAAGGCGAACTGCAACGTGCTCCTCATCCAAAAATCCATCCTCCGAGACGCCGTGAACGAGATTTCGCTCCACTTCCTCTCGAAGCTCAAAATCCTCGTCGTGAAGGATGTGGAACGTGACGAGATAGAATTCCTGTCGAAAAGCCTCGGGTGCAAGCCGATCTCGGACATCGAGGCGTTTACGGAGGACAAGCTTGGGTATGCGGAGCTCGTGGATGAGGTGAGCAAGGCGGGTGCGAAGGTTGTGAAGATCACCGGTGTGAAGAACCGCGGGAAGACTGTCAGCATCCTTGCGATGGGGTCGAACTCTCTGGTTCTCGAGGAGTGCGAGCGGAGTCTGCATGATGCACTCTGTGTTGTGCGATGTCTCGTGAAGAAGCGGTGCGTTGACAAATCCACGGGAATTCAGTGATCATATTAAGACTTTTATTTAGCGCACTCATTGCTGGCGGTGGAGCGCCTGAAATTCACGTATCCCGTCTCCTTTCGCAGTATGCACATACGTTGAAGGGAATGGAGGCGTATTGTTTCCAGGCCTACGCGGACGCGTTGGAGGTGATACCGACAACACTCGCCGAGAACGCTGGGCTGAACCCCATCGCGATCGTCACGGAGCTACGGAACCGGCATGCGCTCGGTGAACGGAACGCAGGGATAAACGTTCGCAAGGTACGTTCTTCTCATTGATGGATTGGATTTTTCTGAAACAAAAACTTGCAGGGTTTGATCTCGAATATCTTGGAGGAGGACGTCGTTCAGCCACTGCTCGTCTCTACGAGTGCGCTAGAGCTTGCGACGGAGACTGTCTGCTTATTGTTACGGATTGATGACTACGTTCAAGCACGGTAGTTTGTACATTAGATATCAATTAATGAACAAGAATGTCTGCCATGATAGTGTGAATGCATCGATTTAACTGGTGACAGGGACACTGCGCGACGTCGACGCCTGTGGCGCTGCTGGCCGCCCTCGTCCCCATTTCACGGTGACACGTTCGCCGTCTAAATCCAACCCGTTTGCCCATGCTTGTGCTGCGCTCTCCGCCGACGCACGATCTTTGAAGTTGACAAATGCACATCTGCATACAAAGTTTAAAAGCGAACCAAAGAAGTGTAAGGATGTGCGAACCTAGATTTCGCGACATGTACGACTGATTTAATCTGGCCTGGGTCTACGGAGGGTATGCTCTGAACAACCTGCGTCCGGACGCTTTGTTCCGTCGCGGATTGGGGGAGCGATGATAGGAAGAGTGACGTCTGCTCACACAGTTGACTTAAACCAGGCTATGGATTACGAATGAACGTACGATTGACGTGTCCTCTGGAGGCTTCAGTCCTTGCGAATCTGCATGCCCAACCATGATCTTTTTCGCGACAGGGTCGTTCCGGCCGTAATATCTGTCCTGTATATTTTGTTTTGACAACTCGTTGTCGACGGGCTTCTCGTGCCTGGGGCAGCAGGGTCAGTATCGCCCGTGTGCAAGAGCCGACGCGAAACGCACCGGTACGGACACTCGTCGCCTCGCGTACATTCTCCTTTAACAAAGAATGAACAGATCTTTGGTCTGTTGCGCTTGTAATACGGATCGGTTCGCGCCAGCTCCTTCAACATCTCCTTTCCCGCTGACATTGCTCGCCCAGAATCCAAAAGTGTCTTGTTTCCATCGAGCTGAAATCGCGTTTGTCAGCGGTCACAACTCCACAATGAAAAGCGTACCTTTCCGTCCATGTTCTGCGCATAGTACTCGCGATTGATGTCGCTGTTTGGCGCCTGCATTTTGAGAGCCAGCGCGGTGTCTCGCACTTGCGTGGGGAGGTGATACTCGAGATCGAGCAGGCAGGTTTGGCACACGTTCTTGATCTTTGCGCAGGTCTGGCAGATGACGGTCGACTTGAACCTCATTCCCGAGCCTGGATTCCAGCGAAAGACCGTGAATGGCCGTGCACACGCTCCGCATGATCGCGCATACTCTTGCTTGGACTGTGTCAATGGAATGAGTGGTGGGTAATGGCCATGGTTTCAGAGCACACACCATTCGAACAAACGCATTGTCGCCGAGACCTGGAAAGTGTGAGTTTTAGGGAAACTTTGAGGCAGAGATCAGACTCACACGTCTCACACAGAATGGGAAACTCGCTCTGCTCCCAACCAGCTTTGTTGATGTCGGCCTTTGGTGGCATGGCGGTCAGTGGTTAGTCGGAAAGCAGTGGTGTGACTAAGCAATTTGAGGTAGAATTTCACACCACCGAGTCAGCGCGCGGAATAAAAATATCCGCGATACGACTAAATTATACAAAAGTAATGCCATGAGCCTGGTTTGACGCAACCTTTACTCCCAACTGAGCATATCGGAACTATTTGCGACTGACACAAAACGTAATGCCATGATCCTGGTTCGAACAGGCGATGCTCTCCCAACTGAGCTTATCATCGGAAAAACAATAAAAATACTTGCGGCACCCGCACCATCGCAAAACAAATGCCATGAGCCTGGTTCGAACAGGCGACCTTCAGAACCTCAGTCTGCTGCTCTCCCAACTGAGCTTATCATCGGAAATAAAAATACTTGCGACACCCGGATGGTATGACTACACGACAAAAAATATATGCCATGAGCCTGGTTCGAACAGGCGACCTTCAGAACCTCAGTCTGCTGCTCTCCCAACTGAGCTTATCATCATAAGTTCGGCCGAGTTCGCCGAACATGTGAGCGGAGTTCGAAAAACTTAGAAATAAAAATACTTGCGGCACCCGCCCCCCCGCAAAACGAATGCCATGAGCCTGGTTCGAACAGGCGACCTTCAGAACTTCAGTCTGCTGCTCTCCCAACTGAGCTATCACGGCTTAGGATATCACGAATGTGCAACATATTTATGCAGACTTTTTTGGTCGGCGTACATGAGGAAACACGGAAAGTCGAAGAAGAACGAGAAAAGACGAAAGTGGCGAAAAGCGGCGGGAAGATCCAAACTGACACACATCAAAACACGTCAAAACATACCTGAAGACACTGGAAATAGAGCGGGGAGTTGCGAGAATGCTTGGGAGATGTTACGAAGGAGGAGAGGGTAGAATGTGGCGGTGGCGGTGAAACAAAACGTCAAGTCGCATTCCCCGTTCTAAAACTATGCGAAATCACTCACACATAAGCCCCCCTCCATTGTATATCACTTTGATCAAGTCCCCCTAACGTTGAGCAAAGAAATGAAGTGATGAGTCGACGACGCAGGGCCGCTTTGGGAAGAGAGGTGACAAGTGTGACAAGTGTGACATGTGAATGCATGGGACACGATCATGCAACTTCAACGAACCTCACATGTAATTTGAACATGTCAATAGGTAAACGTACCATTTCTATAACTTCGTGCACTTTCCGCTTTCCTTAGCATTAGGGCATTCTCGAGATATTCACCTCAAATCCCAATTTGGATAGGTCATGTGATGCATTTCGTCAATTTCAAAATCTCGTCACCACAACACTCACACCGTCAACGTGTCAACATCCACGGCATCGACTCGACGCACCAACATGTCCGCGACACCACTGTGCACCCCGTTGGCGTGGCAGACGACCTGACCGGAACCGGAGTGTCGGACGCTTGGCTCTGGCATGTGTGAACACGATCAACGGACTCATGGAAGCCATTCAGCATTCCCCGTAGTCGCTTCAAGTTTTTGTCTATCGCGGTTCAAAAACCACCAATTGAAATATTTGTCCGAATGATTGGGGTGAGTAGTTGTGATGTCCGCGTGTTCGGGGTAAGTCTATTCATCTTTTGCATTGATGTGCGCTTATTATTTGTCTTCATCAGATCTCACAAATTCGTACGCGTCGCCACGACTGACACGTCTACCGTGTGCTCCCCCACTCACTTAGAGTCAGTGGTGGATTAAAACATATCCGACTCACTCAGAGTCAGTCGGGTACATGTTTCACGGACGGCGACCACACACTTAGAGTCTGTGGTCAGCCAGAGCACGTTGCCCCACTTGTCACCAATCTGGACCCATGCTCAGTGCTCCATCCACGTCCCTCCGCGAGCCATCTACCAAGATGCACCACCCCCGAACAACCAACCAACTCGTCGTCACCACCAGGAATGGCATTCCTTCGAACTCGCGCCGTCATTCCCTCGAGATCTAAAGTCTTCGAGTGAAGATTTGAAGTCTTCGATAGCCTTCTAACTGTTCCTTGTAGATCTTCAGAATGCCATTATTTTTATCGCATCTTCTCTCGAGTCTGATCACCGGCACATTCGGCTTCGACGGCTTCGACGTGCCCAGGCCTCAATGCCTTCAAGGAAATCGAATTGTCTAATCCAGACGTCAGGGTCCAAACACCCATTGACGCGTCTGTTCGTCGACGTCACATATCCCCAACGTCTTTTGTCCACTCCCCTCACTCACATTTTCCCCTCCTTTAAGCTCACCCACTTTCATTTCGAAAATGGTCTGTACTCGCGTCAATTTCAACGCGCTATTCACTGACGGCTTCAGCAGCACCACTCTGACCGCTGCCAATCTTTTGCAACTGTATCAAATGCTCATGAACGCGCTATTACTGATGATCTTGACGAACCTGTACGTTCTACACTCATACACTCACCACGTACTCATTTACAACTTAAATCTACGCGCTCCTACGTGTTCCCTACGCGTCTTGCAGGCGACCGCTGAACCGAGTCGACTACCTACGAAACGAACGCGCAATGCTATTCTATCTGATGACGAGGCGAGTTTCGATGCTTCGTACCGTGAATAACACCAAACATTCAAGCAGGAATACGACCTGGACTCCGCAACCACCACTGTACGTCGTCCCGTTCTCATTCGTTGTGCATATACTCACGCCTTGTAGGCTGGCCGAATTGCTCATAATAAACAATCCATCATTATTGACTCAGACGACGAACCCCACTGTAACACCAGCAAGACGTTGGCGACAAACCCTGCACCCCAACAGCGACATTCCATTGCAGATTATTTCGGTAAACCCGTAAGTCGTCAAGATGAATTCTCAATTGTACCAAATTAACCGATTACTTAGGTGCAACCTATCGCCAGTTCAAGCAAACTTACGAAGAACGCGACCAACCACGTAGCAAAGAAAATTAAACGCACGGAAACTGTACGTACAAATTTTGATAGCACAGATTAAGGGCCGTTTAACGAAGTGTCATTTCGTTCAAGAATTCTAATGATATCATCGACCTCGTGAGTGTTGAATTTGCTTTCCAAGTTCAAATATTAATCATCTCGCAGACAAACTCGGACAACGACATTGTAATACCAAACAAGAAACGTGTAACTCTCATTGTGAGTTTCGATTTCATTTCATTAGTTAACCACTAATTGTATTGCAGAGCAATGACGACTTGGGAGACCATCACGGAGACGATACCCCACTAAAGAAGACAAAATTATCCAAGGTAACTGTCATGTAGGCTTCACGGTTCATTACTCATCGTTCAACAGAATAATAATGACTCTGCTAATCATAATGCCGGGTTCATCAATATATCCACCGTTGAGACAGCGTTTGGGGCTTCGAGCAGCAAAGTCACACTGGAGATGAGCAACCAGTCCGTGTTTGAACGTGATGCAGTGAGTATCATCGCATTTCGATTCCACAATCTATCTCAACACTTCATCAGAGCACGAATAACTCTCTTGGCGAAGAGACAGGACCAAAACAGCCCGTTGAACGTCGGAAAAAGAAAATACCCCAGGTTTGCGTTCTCGTACAGTCGTTTACACTCACCTCTTAACACCATCACTCAGACCCAAGGAACGCGCGATCGAGCAAATCAGAAACGCGTAGCCGCCCGCCAAGATCCCGCTCACCAGAAGAAGGTGGCCGAGCAACTCGCGGCCAAATTAGTGGAGTCTAGCGGGATGGATGCGACTGTGCTCGCAAACATGTTTAAGCAGCGTGTCGCCCACCAGACTGCGATACTGTCAGCCACGTCTATGCCTTCGCCAACCTCACCCATCGCAATCGTCAAATCTATTGTTGCTGCTGCACGGCGCGAAGAACAACTCGACGGCATACCTGCGAATAGCCCTGTCTGGCGTCACCTCAAACCTGTCGCACATTTTATGGTGGATTGTACGCGCAACCCCTTCTCATTCGACGTCGCCAGCTACGTCTCAAGTGGAGTCCTCACTCAGCAAAAACGAGCGCTCAGTCAACGACGTGCTGAATATTACGTTCGCATTGTCCCCTTTTCGTCCACCGCTGATTTACGATCGGCAATCGTGGATTATATCATGGCCTTCCCGGCAGATCTCCCTATGGCCGTCGTTTGGCTCTGTAGGCTGGGCATGTCGCCTTGCGACGCCAAAGCCGTAGTTGCGTCATCACTCCAACGTGTTGGGTGGGGAGACGCGGCGAATATCTTGATGGACCTTCTCGATGACAACGTGTTGCATTCACTCAACCTCGGTATACCCGAAGACACTATTGTGCATATGCCCTACGTCGGGTATAGCATTGCTGGTGATCCAGAGTCACGATTGGACAGTGACACAAATGGCGGACTACATCGACGATTCATCAACTTCTGTGCAACAACGAACACAAAAGCTGCAACCTATCGGTTCAAGATGTTGGATCTGGCCGTTGAAGGACCTCTCGCAGTTCGTACTGACCGGCGCGTTGGCGATGTCGAGGCGTGCCTGATACATTGTTTTGCTCTCAATACGTTAAACTCTGCGCGCGGTGGATTTATGCCTCATTTCACTCCTCGTCCCGACCATCGCTTGATCGTAGACGCCGCCCTCCGCGCTGCCGGTCCGGCAACATTTCTGCAGTCGGTCTCTGCTGCTCTTAGCAAAAAGGTTTCGGCATTGGTTGACGATGAAGTCGATAGTTGGCAAGGGACAAGTTCTTCCGTTGAAACCATTCATGACAATGCCATCGCAGACATAAAGAAGACATCGGCCTCTGTCGCGCGGCAAACAAATGGCGAGGTGGTAATGGTGACTTTGATGAAGGATATAACGAAGGAAGCTCACACCGGCTCAGTGGGAGGAGTATACGATGCTACGGCTGGCCGAGGTCTACGTCTCCATCGTCACATCGTCTCTCTTATTTATCCGGAGGTCCCTGAGCATGGGGATCTTGGCGTTGAGCAGATCGCGCAATGGTTCGGTCCACGCCTTAGTTTTTGGCGTGTCATTCTGGAGCATATTTGGTGGATGTGGTCGGCCCTATTTCTTTTCAGATATCTCTTCGTGCTCCGACCACTTCTTATCGTCACCCACTCCAGTCAAATGGCGCGCTTAATTCGCGAAAATACCCTCCCCAAAGTCTCTAAAGCATTCCTGGATGAACAAGATGAACACGCTCGGATTGACTTCCTTGATGGCCGGAGTCGAGGCGCTCAAGACCTCGAAAATGCATTCACATACGACACCTCAGTCAGCGATAAGAAGTCACTGAAGGAGTATTCAACCTCTGAATACATTGCCTGCATTGCCGTGCTCTCGATCATCCGCTATGGGTCCAGACATGGAGATATTGCAATCAATGTCCCCAGTCGTCATCCAGGAAGTATTAAGTACGACCCAACATTTGAGGTTCTACGCACCACCCTGCAGTTCCTCACTCAAGCCGTTATAGAAGTGACAAGGATCATTATTGCGAAGGCCCAAATGGAGGATCCGTTTCAGAGGGTTAAAGGCCAGGACTGGAATTGGATGGAGGCGCGAATGGCAGAGGCCGAACAAATCATATCGGAATCCGGTCTTCGACAGGCAGTGGACAAAGTCAAGATATGTCTTCACGCATTAGAGTCCACCATCGTGCGACTCCGCTCAGCCGCGTCTAACTTGAAGAAGCGCGAGAATGGTAAATATCTTGTATTTTGTATTGAATTTTTGGTACTGACGAGACCATCAGGTGATGGTACGTAGTTGAGTTATCACAGGTTAGTTTAGGCTTGACTGACCGTATGCCAGCCGCTCTGAGGCCAACTTCCAAAAGTATGTATTTACTGCACAATGTCGTTGCGAACCTCTGACGCAATTCAATGCAATCTTTAGCAAATACCGCAGGGAAGAAACGTAAGCAATTGGTTACAGGATATTATATTGGGCTGACACCCGTAGCAGCGTACCAACGCTCCGCTGCGACGTTCCTTACCGCACCTAGTGGAAAAGAACGCGAGGAACAGTTCGCCAAACTTCACCAAGACGAGTTAGAACTCCAGCGAGGCGGGAATTCGACGAGGTTCATTCCGTTCGGGATGAGTCTTCATGACAGGTCTTTCAAGACATGGTTCTTTGAGCTCGCCGATGGTACGGACGTGGTCAGGGCCGTCAACGCGCTTGGGAAATCAGTGGAGGCTCAGAAAAAGGTACAAGCAAATTTTGCCAACGTTGACCATGCCAGGGAAGTGAAGGATCAGAAGCAGCATCTGAACAGCCGCACGCAAGAACTTGCATCTCGTCCGAAGCTGCTCGCATCTGCCGCCCAGAATCTCTCAAACCCCATCTGGATGCGAACATTCAGCAACAAGACACCGGAAAAGTGGCATGAATATGATGGAAATCTGCTCGCGGAGTCCTGGCGCTACGCAGTCTGTCTCATTTGTGGAGATATTGTCATTGGCGAAACAAAAAACTCCAAACATTATTGCAACAACGGAACAAAATATGTCGTCAAAACCGACAACTTCCCTGGCTTGAAAAGGCTACTTTACGCTCACGACAGCTTTCTGTCACCCACTCTTGTTGAAATCGGCGGCGCGGATCTTCTTGCTGTTGGACTGAAGCAAGTCAATGTTCGCAAGTTCCTCACCAGCCATTACTCCGCCCATCTTCCAAACTCTCTCTCCTCTCTAGATCCAAGTCTATCCACCTATGTTGCCTGTTCCGCCTCATTTAATTTCACCCTGGCATGCTGTCTTGACCTTTCCATTCCACACTTCAGCACTTGTCCAAACCCACTTACAAGTCATTATCTTGCAATTCCGTGGAGACAGCATACACTGGAGATGGTTGTCAATGTTCTGTCTGGCCAGGATCCATCACCAATCTGCAACACCAACTGCACTTTTGGAACAGTGTTTGTAACGAAGGTATTGAGGGACACTGACAAGACCTGCAACCATTCGTGTCCATTGAAAACCAGTAACAAGAGGTACTGCGGGACTACCGAACAGACTCGGGTCAACACATTCTTCGACCTTCCAGTCCATTACTGTCGTCGTATCATATACCACACGAGGTTGCAGAGTTCGAGAAGAGGTGAGGTGGGTTGGAAGGATGGCGGAATGGATGTTAAATGGGAGGTTTAGGTTTTAATCCAGTGTCATTTAATGTGTCTCACTGCAACAAATATCACGAAAGTGCGACGTATTTATGCAAACATTTTTGATCGCTATACATGAGGAAACTCGGAGAGTCGAAGAAGCACGAGAAAAGTCGAAAAGAGCGGAAAGTGGCGGGAAGATCCACACTGAAACACATCAAAACACACTAAAACATACCAGAAGACACAAGAAGTGGAGTGGGGAGTTGCGAGAATGCTTGGGAGATGTTACGAAGGAGGAGAGGGTAGAATGTGGCGGTAGAGGCGAAACACAACGTCAAGTCACATTCCCTGCTCTAAAACTACGCGAAATCACTCACACATAAGCCCCCCTCCATTGTATAATGCTTTGAGCAAGTCCCCCTAACGTTGAGCAAAGAAATGAAGTGACGAGTCGACGCCGCAGGGCCGCTTTGGGAGGAGGTGACAAGTGTGACAAGTGTGACATAGTGAATGCATAAGACGCGATCATGCAACTTCAACGAACCTCACATGTAATTTGAACATTTCAATAGGTAAACGTACCATTTCTATAACTCCTTGCACTTTCCGCTTTCCTTAGAATTAGGGCATTCTCGAGATATTCACCTCAAATCCCAATTTGGATAGGTCATGTGATGCATTTCGTCAATTTCAAAATCTCGTCACCACAACACTCTCACCGTCAACGTGTCAACATCAACGGCTTCGACTCGACGCACCAACATGTCCGCAACACCGCTGTGCACTCCGAGGGCGTGGCAGACGTCCTGACCGGAACCGGAGTGTTAGACGCTTGGCTCTGGCGTGTGAGAACGCGATCAACGGACTCATGGACGCTATTCAGCATGCCCCGTCACTCGCTTCAAGTTTTTGTTTACTGCGAGTCAAAAACCACCAATCGGAAATGCTCAATATTTGTCCGAATGATTGGGGTAAGTAGTTGTGAAGCCACGGTGTGAACAGGAGAGGTGCTTGAGATCAACTCAGGTCGAGAGTATTCTCTTCTTTTGAGACGCTCGGCTCGATTGGGTTGAGTCGTCTTGAAATCCAATAATGTCCGCATGTTTTGGGTGCGCCTAATCATCTTTTGCATCGATGTGCGCTTATTATTTCTGTTCATCAGATTCGTACGCGTCTGCGGGTGCTCCCCCACTCACTTAGAGTCAGTGGCGGATGAACAAGTATCCGACTCTCTCAGAGTCAGTCGGGTACACGCTTCACGGACAGCAGCCACACTCTTAGAGTCTGCGGTCAGCCCAAGTTGACGTCAACCGTATCACTGGCACCGACACGTCTGAAACAACATCGTGGACGCGTCGACAGACTCTTTGGAAGTCTTCTTGCGACAGAAATTCAAGCTTAAACACGCTCCTTGTGTATTTTTAGCTCTGGCTTCGACGACGATCACAGCGACGATCATCGAAGGTCTGTGCAACATCACCCTCAACCCATCACCTTCTCTCTGGGCGACTTCTGGACTAGATCATATCCATCAAAGAAACCTTTCTGATAGTTCTGGGAGCATGATGGACTCGGAGTAGCTCGGGAAGCGTTTGCGCGTTATTTTATGGCGAGTGGTTTTCATCCCTTATCTACCTTCAAGCCATACGCGCATGACTGATTGGTTAAACGCCAGTAACAAGTGGTACTGTGGGACTCCCAAACGGACTCTAGTCACAACATTCTTTGACTTTCCGCTCCATTACTGTTGTCGTATCATATATCACGAGGAAACAGAGTTTGAGAAGAGGTGAGGTGGGTTGGAAGGATGGTGAAATGGATGTTAAATGGGTTTAATCCACCGCTGCATTGAATATCATTCGCAACGCATCGTATATAAAGAACAGGCGGACCACACGGACTACTTAGTACTTAGCATGCCTGCTATGTATGTACAATAACTTGGCGACAAGACATCGGAACACGAATGCAACTGGAAAGGAAATCGGGGAGAACGAATGCCTCAGTCGCTATGAATATTAGTCTCCAAAAGCAAGCTCCTTCCACCTTAACAAGCAAGTCAAGATTTTAGATTTACACATCTTTCGTGGAGTTTTTTTTAGCCTATTTGCACGCCATTGAAGAGTGGTAAATGACTAACCTCTGACCTCGGTTACGCCCCTCAGCTGAAAGTCTGCTATGCAATTTTCATGCGTCATGGCAGGCTCACGGAACGCGTTAGCCGCCGGCCATCTGTCTCAAGATGTTTCAAAGTTCCGCCGCCTACCAGCCGCGCAACCCTAACACTCCGCAAACGTCCCCGAAGGAAATCCCTCAAAGCCTTCTCGGGGAATGAAATCAGACATTGTAGGAGTAAGGAGAATGAGGACACTTGCCTTCACCACGTCCTTCATTGATCGTTGCGAAACTACAATAACGGACGGGGTGATGTCCGGATGGATGATGGCTTCGACGGCATCATTCACCGGTAGAGCCGCATCTTCGTTTTCAGAGACAACCGTCTAGTTGCTAGGATTAGTAATGAGAGAGCCAGATCGGTGGAAACACGCACAATTTCGACACTTGGATGGTACGCCCGACTCTCTATTAGCGAACCATTGGCTCCCTGCACAATGGTATGAGGGAAACGGGTATTGGAGTGGGCAGAATTAGAAGGACAAACCACAGGGGACAAAACATTGAGAGAATCGTCGAGAGGAGTTAGTCGACGAGTAGGACTGGGAAGCGGCATTGTACGCGTAACGTCATTGGAAAGAATGTAGCTAAGGGATGGATATCGTCGCAGAACTCCCCTAGTGGCAGCCATGGTTGGGATTTGAGAAGTGGCTGAAGCTATGCGAGCCTTCCAGCCGTGCTTTTGTAGCCTCCAGACCCATGCAAATTTATGCGGAGGAAAATTTGCAGAAACTTTGTAGAAGATCCCAACAAAGATCCATTACAATTACCAAAACGCGGAGACAGCAACGAGTAATAGGATTCCAGGGTTCTGTCGAAGAGTTTAGCGCTTGCCCATTCAGGGTTGGAAACACGCGACAAAGGCGTGATCTCGATCTGCTTGGAAAATTCACTGATCAATGTTGGTCCCTCGGTACGGTACATAACCTCGCAGTTCTCTTTCTTGACGGTTTCCGGCATGTAAGTTCTAGATTGTTGGCACATCAAGCCTGCTGGAGACGTTCCATGAAGTTTCATCCAACCCTGCTTTTCTGCGAGGCGTTGATATCCCGCTCGGTGGACTCCTCCGTCGGGCTAATGTTGTCGACTAGTCGCTGTCAAGTTGGTCTTCTCATGGCTGTGGGCTTCGCGGACGTCCGAAATGTGCAACGACCAGCCACCTTCGGCTCTTCAAAAATTTCATTGTCCTGCATCTTGGGCGCCGCTCAGGGCAACTAGAAATTACCTAAATGACCACAGTGCCCTTCCATTGGCTAATCCCGCTTGTTCGGTGACCACGGAGATCACAAGTGTTTTGAAGCTTCGCGCCAACCCGAACGTATCCTGGGCTTTGGGTCCTGTTGCATTGCCCCGCCTTCGGTGGGTCTATTCTCTGATGAAATGGTCCTTTGCAGGATTTCTGGCCAGCGAGTCTCGCGAAGAGTCTCAGCCGACAACGAAGCCCGTTCGTGACGTTATGTCACAGTCACAGAATCCACGTACAAGCGGAATGTGTTCTATGGGCATTCAGTGCTTTCACAGCTTGCATAGTTCGAACATCACCCATTTGCATGGGGTACTGTTGAAAGTCGTGGCCCGAATATTCAAGAAGTCGGCAAGGTGGGAGAAGTCGGCACACTCGAAGTCATCTTGACCAATAAGATGGCCGACGAAATCGGCCCTGTTTGTTTCGTGGTCTGACAGACTTCCTCGAGGGAAAGGCCTCATATGCACCAGTGTGACTTGACTGTCCCGTTTGCTTAGACGATTCTCTTCAAAACCAAGCGGTCTTTCGACTAGGTGATGACTGACCTTCCGTCGGCATAAATGGAGTAGCAAAACGTCTGCAGAGGTAATCCCCCACGGCGACCAGGTATCAAATCCCTGGGTATAGAATCTGAGAATTGATGTAAGTCCTTCAAGGCTATTGGAGGCCGGGGGGACCTACTTATTGGTGGCCAATCCAGCCCATCGTTCCAATAACACCGGTATTCACCACCACGGATAGACCGTGTCCGATTTAGCTCCCCTTCTAAGAAATCGACAATCCGCGCAAGCTTTTCGTTTGGTGGAGGTATGTCGCAGTGAGAGAGGTATATTTTTTGTACGCCATGTGCATGACTGGCCCCCAAACGGCTCGGACGGGGAGGTTTGGGGTTAGCGTTGGCCCCTCCCGCCCTCCTTTCTACAAGACCATCGGTCTCAAGGCCACTTGGAATGAGTGTTCTCTGTAGTTTAAGAGCGGGGTGGCACAGGGTTTGCGACAACCAGTTTTTCCGGAGGTTCAATACCAACATCGGCAAGGCGCTCGGCCGGCAGACAACTGTTTCCGTCCCTCAAAATATTCTCTCTCGCATCATGGACCGTCTTATGACACCCACCACAGTTCACGGATTTCGACGATTGGGGAGCATTATTCCGTCGACTCACGGCGGTCTGCTGATTAGCCAAGGCGGTGAGTCTGTTTATCTCTAATTTATTTTGCCCAAGGCAATGACACCCATCTGCCCCGTTCTTCTCAGAATCGAACCCTCCAGAAACATCCTCGCAAAATTCTGGCGATCTGTAATGTGGTGGCCAATCTTGCTAGTATTTTTGGTCACCAAGCCACCATCGACACCCTGAATGCGCAGACCGGGCTGGAGGTCGTGGCCAGAATGGCTTCGTGACGTCGGTGAAGCATCCTACACCCACGTTTTCATTTCTTCCGTCAATCGAACCGTTTAATATCATGGATGGAGGCATGTTAATCCCAGCATGGAAGATGACATCACTCACCAACAATTTGACGGTCGAGTACCGATGTTATCCGCAGCGTCAGCCGAATGATCTGCAGGTGTGATCAGTATTTTCTTCCTCTCGAGCCACAATTCATTGGAATAACAACAGCTTGCATAGACAAAATCAAGGATATTATTTCGACCTTGGTAACATCGAGGATGAACAATTCCTGTCGCAACCTTCAATGGCCCTCTGTGTTCTTTGCGGTGAATTGTGAACACGGGGAAACGAATGAAGGTTAAGCCTTGCAAACTGAGTCTGAGTGTTACCTTGGCGGGTACGGGTTATCATGCAATCCGCCGTTCACAATGATACTCGGGTATTAATTCTAGCCTAACATGGACCAACAAGGTTTCCGACATGTGTCCAGCTTTGGATCAGTGCTACCTTATTTCCTGATTCTGTCCGATCACCACAAACGACACTTGGTAGAAGATGCTATCGGGGTTCTATCGTCCGTACCTACAGCGACCGTTGGGCTTGTCGAGGGGTTTCACTACACGCATTGAAATTCAGGCGGTCGTTAAAGAATCTGGGGTAATTACCCCTAGTATAGAATATTAAAAGGAGCTGCTGTGTAGCCACAAAAAATACACGCATTCTGGACAATCAAGCGTTCCACGGATCCGGAATTACGAGATGGTAAGATGGATAACATGAAAATTTCCATTGGAAGACGATGGCCGCCCTAGATAACCACTTCCTTCACCTCGTCATCGACCGCACCCAGGACGACCATCTGACCATCATTCTGCTGAAGAAAAATCGAGTCATAGCAAGCAGCAACGTTGTTCAAGACCTCGACACTGGCGGTAGGCGGAAGTTTTGCCACCACATTTTCTTGCGCGCTGATCGCACTTTGGTACCGTAATGGTCCAGCCACCTACATTGTAGACCGTCGATGTCGCCAAGAAAAAAAAAATTCCTGGGTCGTCGGGGGATGCAGAAGCAGTGTGGGTTCCGATCTTTGAATGGTGTGCAGCCCAGAACGGGGGCAGAATGAAGGAGTTTGCGACCTTCGCTACGTGATCTCATCGATGAGGCAGATGGTGAGTCGAACCAGCCGAACCTTTTCGCGCTCCGTAATTAACCATTATCCCCGAGAACCTGGATAACGTTGTGGGGGCAAAGCGCCAAGTATCGGGGAAAGGACACCATGCATGTTACCTGTTGCGAGTATTTTACCTGTTTAATTCTCGAAATGTTTTGCCAGCGGATTTCTAGGTTTCTTCCGATGTCTGCAAAATTCAATTTGTCTCGCAGCGAGATGGCCTGACAGAAGTCAAGAATAAAGGCCATTTCTTCCAACATGTTTTATTCAATTTCACCTGCAGCCAGAGGGCAGAAGTCAAGAATGAGAGTCCTGTCAGAATAGGCTTTCGACGAGTTCCAGGTCGTGTCGTCAAGGATTCTAGACCAACTATCAGCAGCTCCATCACCGGGAAGCAAAGTAACAAGACACTAATCTTGACAAAGAAACCCTTCTCAGTCTGATGCTTGAATGGCTCAAATGTTCGCGAAGACACAACGTGAGCGGCGGACCTGACACACTGATTCTTCTGTCCGTTTCATCCGCAATACGGCCCTTGCTGCATTGGCCGCCTTTATCCGTGATGTTCCCATCTAATCCAAGATCACCGTCCCATCCGGTAAAGATTCACTGTCGAATTTCTTCTATGGACGGGGACACAGCTTGACCACCACCTGACATCAGACTTCCTCTGCCCTTTACGGTGAGATGTTTAGTAAGGGGTATTGACCTTGGGTATTGATTATACCGTCAGTGAGGCTCGCCTTGTATGGGGTACGATCTGGTGATCGACGCTTGACCTTCCCGCGACAGTTCAAGCACGTACGGCATTCCCGCTGTAAGCCGTTTGTTTCAAATGGGCATATCGTTCTGCGGTGTCTCCTAGGACGCCACCATTTCACATCTTCTTGCCCGGACTGGCCTACGAAACCATCCCAAGGTCGCCGAGTCCGCGAAGACACAACGGAGGGGTTGTCTCGATGGTTCGAAATCTTCAGTCTCGTTCAGAAGCATTGTGAAAGCTTCACTGTATGGGTGTCATCTGTATCGCTGTTGCTTCCAATCCATTCAAGATCACCGTCCCACCCGGCAGAACCCACTGTCAACTTTGTTCTATAAATGGGGGCACAGTTTGAATCCCCACCGCTATGATACTTGCCTTGCCGTATATGCTGAGCTGTTCGTTACCGGGAAATCACCTTATGCAATTGATTCTTCCCTCAGGGAGGCTCGCCCAGTATGCGGGATGATCTAGCGATCGTCGCTTGGCCTTCCCGCGATAGTTCAAGCATGTGCGGTACTACCGCCATATGCCGTCTATGGGAAATTGATTGACAATTGCGGTGAATCTCCTAGAACGCCAGCATTTCAGATCGTCTTGCCCCGGACTGGCCGATGAAATCATCCGAAGAAAGCTGCGTCCCCAACATATCAGTCATGATGACAGTCGAATAAATTTGCATCAAATTCAGCGAAGGCGATTTTTTTGCATCCAGGCGCCTACGAAGCCACAGAAATGAACCATGGCGTTCTCCCCCGTAACGGCGCCACTCCCATTGGCCTGCGAAGCGTCAACAGACACAGTTATTTACCTGCTTTCGAGTGAGATCGGTAGGGGAGAAGGCGGTACTATTTTCCTGCGAGATGGGAACGCCGACCACCAAAATCGATTACGAAATTTGGCAGAAGAGCCATTCAAGGTATGTCGGCGGAGTGCTCTTGCACCCAGATATTCCAGATATTCCAGCCTTCGAGACGCGGAAGCATAGCCTTGGGACAGTTTCAGGGTGGTTGTGGTGTAAGCCGCGCCGCAATTGGCGTATTCCCATTGTGGAAATGAGCTTGGGTTGAACTGCAGCGAATGCCATAAAAACGTTGTTGTTCGCACTACCTGCGCTCAGGTCCCCCACATCTCTCTCTGTGCACTCAATCATCCAGTTGGTCGTCTGACGGGCCTCGGTGGGGCACTTCTGATAGCCATGGGTCGAAGCCCATCAGATCACGTCTACCCGTCGTTCAGTTTGGCGCTCTCCAAGGAGCTCAATCGCCAAAAACCACGCAAACGACGGGCGACTACACACCGCCGTACAGGAAGCGTCCCTGCGGCGGAATGGGGCATGGTAGGTTGTTGTTAGTTTTGATCCCCAGCAACTAATCGATGAACGACAGGTCACATTCGATCACCGTTACAGAGAAGCTCCAAGGCTACCGGTGGAGGGCGGGACGCCGACGGCTGAGGTTCGCATTAAGTTTTCTATCCTCACGCGGCCGTTATCAACTCAAACTTCTCATATCAGTTGGTTAGGTTGGCGAGTGACGAGCCTCCTCCAAATGGGACAGCTCAACCGGAATGCAACTTGCCTACGGACACCAAATTCCTCGTTCTCAGAGACTCGAAAGGTGGGGACCTCCGAGTCAAAGAAAGCCTGCTGCGCAATCTCAGGAACGCGATAGCCGTACGTTCAATTAATATTTCGCTACAACCTTCGCCTTATTGACGCACATATTTGATTGGTCGGTCGCAGAAGTTCTGCTGGCTATCTCGAAAGTAGGGACCAACCCGGATAAAAGCTAACTGACCACGAAGGGGACTTTAGTTTCGTTGCCTAACTGTTGGACGGATGCGCGATGAATATTCTTTTCCACTATGCCTTTTTTTGCGGCGCGGCGCGGCGTTTAGTCTGTTTCGATAGATGTTGCGTTTTTTTTGAATACTTTTTGTTTAGCCAAATGTTATACCTGCGGAGTTTTTTCAGACTGTACAGTACTCTCACTGCCTCCCAGCGACTGTGACCATCTCCAGAGAAGAGGTTAGGGACATTGCAATCACGCAGTTTGCCGATGTCACCACAGAAGACGATGCAAGTGCTATCGGATCTCCGAAGCCCAAAACCAAGTACATGGTGTGTACTACACTTCCAAACCTCATGTCCTCTAGTCAACGCCGATCTATCCACCCGTCTTCAAGCGATCGTATATTTTCCATAAGTCTTCTCTGGATCGAAAACCTGTGAAAAGAAATCAGGCATGGTAACTACTCCTCAGGTCATACTACTCACCTCCCATCTAGATGCGGGGAAAATGTGCTTGTTGCGCTGGTACCAACTGCGCTCAACCACCTTGCCGGCGTGGGACTCATCTTTCTCGACGGTTGCGTCCGCAAGCAAACGCACATCATCGTGCACGTCAAAATTGAAGAGCGGTCCCGATTTACCACGCGCCTTGTTCACGATGAAGTCGTAAAAGGTATGGTGCTAAATAGCAATACGGTATCTGTGAATATGTAATGAGTAGATTGCGCTGAGAGAACTCACGTGAGGAATAATCAGATCCTCCTGCGCAGATTAAGATATTTGGTGTGTCCAAGATAGTCATCCTTTACTTACCTTCACATACATCAGGTTGTCGGCGCTAACCCCTCGAAGTTCCGGAAATTGCTGCCGGCACTTCTCCAGGAACGTTCCAATTTCGTCTCCTTTCTTGCACTTATCAAGAGACAGATGTGTGGGGTGGCGTGAAGCAGAAGGTCTCGTATAAGCTAATGAAAATGAAAGGACAGTAGTGCAGATCATACTCACAACGACGCTTTTCCTATGGCCGCTGCCATCCCAGTAAGAGTATGTAATTTCAATCTCTTCCTTCTTTAATTCTTCTTGCTTCCGTAACCACTCTTGACGCAATTCCTCTCTCTGACGTCGCTCAGCTTCCTCTCGTTCTCTATCAGGGAGGAAAGACGTGTCCACAGTAGGATTCTTGCGGAACCTTTTCCTCTGTGCATTTGCGTCGTCCTCTCCTTTTGGCGTCGCAGTGCCGGAGTCGTCAGCGGTCTCCTCGTCATCGTCGACAGCAAAGGAAAGTGTCGACTTCGCAATCTTTTTCCGCTTCTTTAGTCTCTTCTGTTCATCTCTAAACGCATCTCCACGATCTGTAAGTCACCCGAGGAAATAACGTCGCATGAAGGACGATGTGAGGAACATACTTTAGATCATCAGACTTCGCAGCTTCACGCGCTTTCGCTTCCTCGAGCTCCTTCCTCTTCTGCTGAAAGTCCTCCAAGCGCACCAGACCAACAGTGCTCTTTTTCAAAGAATCTTCCATTGAGTCGTTCTGGCCTACAAACCGCGAGGTTGATGGTCGAGCTTTCTCAGTCTCGCTGATGAGCTTTTCCTTCTGCCTCTCGAACTCTTCGCGCATTTGATTACGCTGTTTCGCAAGTGCATCTTCGCGACGGCCCTCTGGCTTATTTGTCGACATGAGTTCCAGCAGTTCACGTCGTTGATGGTCCAGAGAAAGCAGCGGAGTCTGAATTTTCTTTTGCGCCACAACGTTCTACTTTCCGTGAAATATTTGCGGACCGCAGAGAGGGGAATGGTCTTTATACTTGGCGTGAATCTACCAGATAGAAAGGTTGCGAGAGTATGTTTTCTCACCCAAGTGATTGCAAATGCGCGTGTGACTGACTTTGACTGAAGTATGCCCTCCTTGCATTCTATGGCATTGGCCAGCACACCGCCAAACGCATTTGCGCGAGGTTGAATATTCACGACACTGCGCGAGTAGGCTCACTGACATCCCAACAAATTACTGGTCTCGCGTCGTTCCTGTCTTCTCCAGCCACCACACCACCTCCACCTCGATACGCACTCGCTGGACCGAACTTCGTCCCACCACCACCGAACTCCGTTTCCACTATTCCTCTCAGAGGGAAAGCACAAGAAGATCCTTTAAGAAGCGTACGGATAGAGGCAGAGCTGAGGCGGGAGGTTCGGGAGAATATTGCACACCAGAAGATGATCGGCAGTTATGTTGGTCGGAGACACGCGATGGGTTTACCTGTTCGCGGACAAAACACTCGGAATAATGCTCTAACGGCGAAGAAGTTGAATAGAGTTTCAAGATATGCATGAATTTATTATACTGCGGAGTCAAACTCATAAGGGGGGATATGTTCATGACATGGATTGAGTACAGTCTGGATGTCCGAAGGTATTTCGGTATGCGTTTAGTCCCAATTGCGAGGTCTACATTGCTTCAGAATCTTCCCGATCATCAAATCTACGCCTCTTCATGAAGTTCATGAGTCGTTTCATTGCCATCCGGTTTCTGGCCATCTTCATCAAGTTTTGGGTCCCCTTCACACTCCCGCGTCACTTCTTCAATCTCAGTCGACGAGGGCGGCATAGAATTCTTCTCCAAGTCGGTGTTTGATACGTTTTCAGTTGTTTCACCTGGGCAGGACCTCCGAACCACGACACGCCGCAAAGTATAGCTGCGGATGAGAAGCACTGGGATTTGTTCATCCCAAATACGAATCTGAAATTTTCGGACGGCCCACGTACCCATGCAAAATCCAGCCCCTAAGATCGGTGTCATGACGAGCCAGATATTGGCTATCGATCGTGTGTACGCGTGAATAACTTCGGCACGTTGTTTGGGATCCTGCAAATATGCACAATGTTAACTCAAAAATAGGAAAAGACGGTGGTTGTACTGACTGGAAACACAATTGGCAACTGCCGCGCCATTTGACTGAGGGCAGCTGGAGATGTATCGAATTGTATGTCCTTCATCTTTCGCGCCCGTTTACGTAGCATCTATGTCCGATCTTAATAACTGGAGCATATATGGCGGATATTCGAGGACTTACGCCTGAATATATCGCCTGTCCAGCTGATATGCCCACTGTTCCGCCCAGTGTTCTGTTGGAGATATATTTGACCGTGGCTAAATTTATTTCGCGGACTGATATTACCTGAGGAATCCGAAAGTAGAAGTGCTCGTCGCCATATCTTTCAAAGGCATGGCTGCTTGCAAGCCAATCAAAGGCGTCTGGTAAATGAGGGGTGCAGGTTAGCAAATTGCACCAAATTTCTGTAGAGAAACCCTTCGTCATACTTGGAACAAACAACCAATTCCTAGAGCCGCCACGAGTGGGAAAAGTGCACGCTCCGCACTTGAGTACATCCAATCAGAACCTGGGCACACGCGAAATGTATATACCAAACGCACACGTTCGAGCGATCGTCCAACTGTGTCATCAGACCGTAGCCTACGGTCATGATTCCCCAAGCGAACCACATGATCTCGCGATACTTTTGGAGGCGTGACACCAGGATGCCAGATAAAGCGGATACCACAGCACTCCCGAGCGAATAAGGGAGCATCCTGTTCACACATATCAGTTACGTTGAAGTTAATTAAATCGAAAGTCACAGAGATATCCCGCTTACCGTACTCCTGCTCCAGTCGCAGACGACCCTAGAACTTGAAAGAATAAAGGTAGATAAAACGCTCCTAGAAGCGAGGGGGGGGACCAAATCAGTCTTAATTCTACTTATGCATCAAGGGCGGGATTGGAAGCATACCTGCGAAGAATGCCACAGCATGAAGGAAGACAGAGACAAGAATAATAGTCGTAGTACGCGTCTGTATCCGATTTGAGTTCAGTATCTACGCGAAAATCAAAGTGGAAAATCAAATTCCTTAAATAGCCTCGGAGGCACTATGGCTGAGCGACTTGTGTAAATCTCGTTTACCGACGCGGTGATGAGAAGGACAACGCCAACCACCAATAAGACGAGCGTCTCGATGGAGGTCCCTGGGAAAACATAGTATGTCAATTAAGCCAATGATGGATGAGGCAAAAATAGGCTCACAACTTGTCTGACTTTCGTTGAAACCGATTAAAAGGCATACCACTCCAACAACGATCAGAATGAGGCCAATAAAATCAAAAGTTTCTAAGTGTTCTTGGAGGGTTTTCCCTTTGTGTGGATTAAGGTTGAGGAAAAAGAATAGGATTAGGCCTGCGATTGCGCCAGTAGGTCTGTCCAATCAACAATCAGCAACCGCATGATTGCACGTATGTAATGCGACAAAACAGACAGATTGATCCAAAAACACCTGAATGACGTGTCAGTACTGTTCCCCCTTGTGTCAGAAGCAACTACGTACCAACGCCAAGAAACATGATCAGTGAAAACCTGTGATTAAAATAGCCAAAACTGAATGGGAGGATCGCCAGTGAATTAAAGTTCACTCACGCCACCAATGAGCGGTCCCACAACGCTTGTGGATTCGAAGTACGATCAACAGTTGGTACCAACCACCTTGAAAGCAATTTGTAGTACAAACCTCGCTATTCCCCAGGTCGCCCCGATAAAACCTCCGTATTTTCCTCGCCTGCAGGGTGAGGGTTTCGAAGCTCTGTAATTTGGAAGTACTCACTCTTCCAGAGAAACTATGTCGGAGATGGTGATTTGAACAAGCTGCTGTATGCCTCCACCACCGATGCCCTGGACGGCCCGGCAGACAATAAGCCAGGTCATATTTTGAGCCGCACCACACAATGCGGAGGCAATCTGGGAACAATTTTAATTAGGAGCTGCGCTTCATGCTTTCAGGAAAATTACCAGAAAGATGGAGATCGACGTGAACAGCACGGGTTTTCGACCTGCAGAAATTAGAATATAATAAATGGAAAGACGAGGATATTGTACCAAGCAGGTCAGATAGCTTTCCGTAGACAGGAGCGAGAGACGCGGCCGCCAGCAAGTAAGCACTGTTAAGGAGTCAGGATTTGTCCATCCGCTAGCACGAAACGGAGCACCTCCCGACCCAGCTGTAGTTCTTGCCACCACCAAGTTGATGAACAATGGTAGGAAGCGCTGTGGCGACGATTGTCTAAACGTCGTGAGCCATCAGTACAACGACAATAAGAAATTCGTTCATTAATTTACCTGATCCAACGCCGCAAGGAAAACTGTGAGCATTAAGCCAAAGAAAACCACAGGTATTCGATTTTTTGGAAGGACATGTTGCTCGTTCAGTTTCCATGATGCGCCCGGTTTACCCTTGCATTTCTTAACTTTTAGACTGATCTCTTCTTCGTCGCCACTCATAACGCTATCTCGTAGGACTTGGAGCGTCAATAGCGTATTATTGATCAATATTGTGACCAAACTGCAAGGGAACGAGAAGTGGGGATGCGGGGGGCGTCGCAACTGGACTTCATATGCCTCCAGACAAGAAGATGGCGAACAGTTAAGAGGAGTCTGCCGCACATTACGCCGCAGGTCATGGGAAGCCGAATGCTTCAGGAAAATAAAGGAAATCCTAAAGCAAACTTTAATGCCGAGATGCCGACCCGGCACATCGAAGCCGACAACCCGCCTTCTACTGCAAATGGCCTATTCTGGGAAAACAACCCGCCGGTGTCGTCTATTTTTTTTCGGCTCGAATCAGGCAGAGCGATACGAAACTGTGCAACATGTTCTTCTAGCCGCACGGCTTGGTTGCCGGTGACAACATCTTGTTCGGCACTGAACTATATCTGGTCCATCTGAGCTGAGGAGAAGGACCAGGCTATGGTTTACCATGATGGCATCATGTCATAGAGCGACCTGTGTCATGGTAAAATTAGCTTCAATCTTCCTGGACCGGTCGATGATGCTGACCAGCGGTGCCGCGTCTTGGCGCGATTGCCAAATACTCTAACGATGCACAAGCAATATTTTAGGAAATGCGTTGCGCATATCCACGCGTGTTGCGCCGTTGTCAATGGTAGAGGTCTAAAGGGGTATAGTACATTGGGATAAAGGTTACGCTGAATTCCGATAACTTCAGAAGGTTTACGGAGCCTTAAAGCATCATAGTGCCTTTTGGATGCCGAATTGCAATGGAAGTTGCAGAGTCCGGCGAAACAGAAAGATCGCTCGGCATGGGGGTTAATTACCCTGTCGATGCGGCGGAAGAGTCGAGCCCAAAATGTCAAAGCTGAAATTTTGCGGGGAGCACGAGACTTCCAATCGGCAGTATTTCCTCACGAGACAACCTCCCTGGACGGAGATCAATTCTGTGTGCTACAAGAGACAAACAACAATGCCAGACAGATAAAAGTTGACATCTTTTCTCTGCAGCTGAGAAGTTTATCGTCTATGGATCAGAGCAAGACAGTCCAAGATGTGCATGTGTCATGATCGTCACTGGCAGCGGCAGATGATTATTTGATAGATCCCAAGTCGGAGGGTACACCGTCCCACTGCAGAATGCAGGTAGTGAGTGACTTTCCACGCATGCTCAAGTCAAGCAATAATTCGAACAGAGCTTGCGGTGCATTTCTTCTGCCCCAAGTGTGATGACTGGTTTGTGGCGATGTCCCGATATCCCGATGAGGAAGGCAACAGTGTGTGCTGACAAACCTTAAAGGGACCCTTGTGCGCCGACTCACCTTGCTCTTGCTTTGTGCCATCTCCATCCTCATTTCTTTCTGTTAATTCTCATTGATCCTAGACATCATGACTGAACAACCTCAAATTCCGACCTTCAAGCTCGTCCTTGGTGCGCGTTTTCATGTCGCCACGAATACGAACCATTCTGACTTCGTTTGTTGAAAATTTCTGACTAACTTGACGATCTGCTATTAAATGTGTTCTTTCACTCCTATTCACCTATTCTCGATCCTCCGTGACGCGTCGTCGACCATATACCAGTTGGTGATGGTGGAACCGGCAAGACTACCTTTGTCAAGGTATTTTTCTTTGCGACTTCATCGAGATTGATCGCGTACTGATTGAGTGGCAATAGCGTCATTTGACAGGAGAGTTCGAAAAGAAATACATTGGTGCGCTTTTGATTTCACTTTCACTCTTAGATTCATGGGGCTTGACTGCTGACTCTCTGATCTGCTTTGCAGCTACCCTCGGCGTCGAAGTGCACCCTTTAACCTTCTCCACTAATTACGGCACGATCTGTTTCAACGTATGGGACACCGCTGGGCAGGAGAAGTTTGGTGGTCTTCGCGATGGCTACTACATTCAGGGCCAGTGCGGTATCATCATGTTCGACGTCACTTCCAGGATAACGTACAAGAACGTGCCAAACTGGCATCGGGACCTGGAGCGCGTCTGCGAGAACATTCCCATTGTGCTGTGCGGTAACAAAGTTGATGTGAAGGTTTGTAGTCGTGCCCAATCTCGCTTTGTCCATGTTTTAACATGTCTGCAGGAGCGAAAAGTGAAAACCGGAGCCGTCACTTTCCACCGAAAGAAGAACCTCCAGTACTTCGAGATCTCGGCAAAGTCGAATTACAACTTCGAGAAGCCGTTCTTGTGGTTGGCGAGAAAGGTCGTTGGGTATGTGCCGATTCGAATCACACATAATTTTTTAATTCCTTATCCTACTCGCGAAGCAACAACCAGCTCGAATTTGTTGCCGCCCCGGCCCTTGCTCCAGCTGAGGTGCAGGTCGACGCTGCCCTCATGGAACAATACAACAGGGAATTGGCCGCTGTAAGTTTATTTCAGAATTTTATTCCCATATCCAAAATACTTATCTCCACCTCCTTAGGCGGAGACTGTACCTCTTCCGGAAGAAGACGATGACCTGTAAATTTTTTCACATATCTCCATCGGTCCCAGTCGACCGTTTGTTACAAATACAACTCCATACACCGCGACTGTATCTTCGCGAAACCTTTATGTCCGCTATGACAGATGATATACGTTCTATGACTCCCTTTGACCGTCGACGCGTGATGTCACATTGTCACAAATTTTGAAAAGCCGGCGGAGCCGAAATGCGCGTTTACTTCCGAACATTCGTTTGGTACCATTATAACGCCTGAAACTTTCGAACGGGTTGGATTTGAAGGCAAATGGCCTCAGAATCGGATGGGACCCTTCCCGTCAGTTCTGTTACTCAAGAACGTCTGAAGGAGGCGGTAAACAACGATGTCGCGAACAAAACACCGTCGGCTCCATTAGGTGGTTTTTTTGGTGACAAGTACGTTATTGCATTGCGCAAGACGAATGAAATGGATGCTTCGAACTGAATGTCAAATATATCAAGCGTAGTCCTTACTTCAATGCGGGATTCGGCTTGATGGTGTGTCAAACTGTGCAACCGTGCACTCGCAGAGACTCAAAAATTCCAAGGGTGTAGGGGTGTTGCTAACAGCACTCCGCCAATCAGTCATGCTAGGAACAACGGTCCTTCGTCGCCGGATGCTCGTCTCGGTAGAAATACCGAATAGGGATCGAGCATATGAATGGGTCCTTGCATGGATGGCGAACCAGGCTCAAGCAAGCGCGCTTCGTACGCGGTCTTTGACTGGAAAATCCAATTGGATGCGTAGTCACCAGTTGAGTGTCGAGACAAGCGTCCAACAGCATAAGAACGGGAGCTCGTCGATTCTTTTCAACCTTGTCGCTGGTCCGGGGATACATTGGTTCAAATACCAAGGTGCTTGGATGCAGGTATGATCTCTGTTCTCTGCTGTTCATGTGTATACTTACTGCTTGCATTTGTTTAAACTTTGGAATAGGTAAAGCGCGAAAGAGAGACCAAGTCTATGCAAATGATGACAGGCACGCCATGGGAGACAGTAACAATCACAACCTTATCGAAAGACCGCACGCTCTTTCCCCAGTTACTATCGGAGGCGCGTGACCTGGCTTTGCGGGAGCAAGAGGGAAAGCTCGTCATTCACACCGCATGGGGGACGGAGTGGAAACCATTCGGCCGACCGCGGCGGAAAAGACCGCTGCACAGTGTCGTACTCGCTGATGGAGTGGCAGAGCGCATTGAGCAGGACGTGCGAGCATTTCTGCAGCGGCGGAAGTGGTATGCTGATCGAGGTTGGTCTCCTAACCAACTTTTTAGCCTATTAGAGTACTGATTGAATGTCTTAGGCATCCCGTATCGCAGAGGATACCTGTTGCATGGACCACCAGGTTCAGGAAAATCATCGTTCATCCAAGCACTAGCCGGGTCTCTCTCGTACGACATCTGCCTTCTCAATCTTTCAGAAAGAGGTCTTGGCGACGACAAGCTCAATCACCTCCTGACAAATGCAATGGAACGAAGTTTTATACTTATCGAGGACATTGACGCGGCTTTCAACAAAAGGGTGCAGACCAGTGAGGACGGGTATGTCGAATCCAAAACACAATGCAATCCATGTTGACGCGCAAAAAAAAAGATACCAGTCGTCTGTCACATTTTCGGGCTTCCTAAATGCTTTGGACGGTGTTGCGTCTGGCGAGGAGCGGATAATCTTCATGACCACGAACCACGTTGACAGGCTCGACCCTGCGTTAATACGACCCGGACGTGTGGACTTATCGGAACTCATAGACGACGCATTGCCAAGTCAGGCGAAAAACTTATTCACTCGGTTTTACGAAGGTGGTGATGTTGGTGTTGAGTGCCTGCAGAGCCTTGGAGATGCATTGGAGCAGTTGGTTGCTGATGAGAGACGAGCTGGGCGGAGAATCAGCATGGCGGCGTTGCAAGGCTTGTTCATCCGGAACGGACCAGAAGATGCCATCCGGAACTGCCCAGATTTCTTTGTGTCCGGGGAAAGCCAGTATAAATTATGAAATATATGGATATCTAATGTAGGACACAGTGACGAAGAAATAATGGCATCAGAACACCGTTCGTCGTTTCCGACCTGTGTATTTTGAATCCCGGGGTACGTCTTCCTTACCCCGTTGACGGTATAGCTGCAATGGATCAGTATCAGCGTCACCCCATTTACAAGGTATAACTTTGTAACGTACTTCTTTTTTCTTCAATATCCAGTCCTTCGCCTTGACGTTCTTCCGCTTCCCACTTTTCTCCCGTCTCCGTTCCCTCTCGCGTCTCTTCTCAAACTTCACAGCATTCTCATCGGCCACATCGCCTTCCAGTCCCTTCGGCACCTGCTGCCCGCCCCCGCCGCCAACATACAAGCACAAAAACACCTTCCTCGCCTTCTTCGAGTTGGGATAATCCACGACCACGCCTCCGCCGAAACCCGCTTTCTGCGCGATTGAGGTGATGAGTTGTATTTGGTCGTCGGACGTGGGGTAGAATTGCAGTACTGCGCGAGAGGGATTTCGGAGGGCGGCGTAGAGGGTCGTGAAGAAGCGTGTGAGTCGGTGGGGAGGAGATGAGGTTGGATGTGATGTCTCGGCGTTCAGGAGCCATTGAATGACAGATATACTAAACGAGGAACACACTCAGGCGATTGCGGAGGGGTCACGGTGGATTATTGAAAGCGCACCTGACGGCACCGTCAAAACTTCCCGGACGAAACCCAAATCCCTGGCCAATATCCTGCAAAAATAAATCCCCCTGGACATCCCGCTCCAGCGCAACCTCTTCTCAACAGTTCAGAATACCGCGCATGCAACGACATGTATGGTTTTTGTTGACTCACCTAACATACTTGGAGCTATGTCCACACCCACCCATATATGTCCTTCGTCATCCAGAATCTCTCCAGAAAGACCTGAGCCTGCGCCGATGTCCAAGAGAAATTTAGGCTCGTCTGGAGGGAGATTTAAGAGCTCTAGGGCGCGGTAGGTCATGTCAGCTTGTATTTGCTGTATTCTCGTGCTGTAATTTCATCCTCAGCGCAAGTGCGAGCTAATGTGATATACATTTCGTACTTGGCAGTGTATTTTTTGGCTTCGGTATCGCCATAATACTAGAAAACGGACTGTCAGTGAGATATCAGTAAATTTGAAGATTCGCACAATTTCTGGAGGTGCTTGGAGCTCAGGTCGTGACATGTTTAGACCACAAGTCGAGAGCTAAAAAGTGTGTTCCTAATCCGGACTTCCCAAAATATCAACAGCTTCAACTTCCGAAGAGCACACACAGGATATGGCCACAACGAGCAAGCAATACAAAGCTATCGGCGAGGACCTATGGAAAGGTCGAACCGAGAAGATCGTGCGTTTATTAAGCTATTCGACTCATATTTAACTGCTTAGGAGATGACATGAAAGAATGCAGAGTTGTTCGCGATGACATACGGCGCTCTCGTCGTGCAGCTCATACAAGACTACGAGGACTACGCGGAAGTTAACAAGCAGCTGGAGAAAATGGGGTATAACATTGGCACGCGGTTGATCGAGGACTTCTTGGCGCGCAGCTCGCTGGGTCGGTGTGCGGATTTTCGAGAAGTCGGGGAGGTCGTGTCGAAGGTACGTGTACCCAAGCTTCATCGAATCAATCAATTTATTTATTCATTGCGGACAGGTTGGATTCAAGTCATTTCTAAATATCACACCAACGGTGACCCACGCGACACCCCCGCCTCCGCCAGCCAGCAGCCGCTCCGCCCCATCCACGCCGCAACCACCCCAGTCCCAATCAGGGCCGTCATCATTCTCCCTGACATTCGACGACAACCCCCTCGCTGAATTTGTCGAGCTCCCCGACGACGCATTGTCAGGTGGGCTCTGGTACAGCAACGTCTTATGTGGCGTGCTGCGCGGCGCGCTGGAAATGGTGCGTCGTCCTGCCCCGTGATCGTTTCTACTTCGCGACAACAACTGATATACCGCTTTTCCTTTCCCGTGCTAAGATCCAGATGCAAGTCGAAGCCACGTTCATTTCAGATGTGTTGCGTGGCGACGAGACGACCGAGATCAACGTCAAGCTTATAAAGTACTTAGACGAGGAGCTGCCCGCGGGTGATGACTGAAAAATGGAGAGTAGAACAACAACATATGTTATTGTAACAATATAATATTGCAAAAGCCGAATGAAAGCGACGGATAGACTACATGGTGTGGGGAATAAAGTAGCCCGTGATGAACAACAAATTGAACCAAAGCGCTTGCAGGAGGAATGAGGAATCGTAATGCACATGCGTATCGGAAGAGTGCGTGCGTGCAAATGTCTAGAGGTCGTGCATGTCATATTGTTACAACGTGTACCATCAATATGATAACATGTTCCCTGCCAGGGGTAAAGGCCATCTAGACAATAAGCCTGATCAGCAAGGCCAAGATAAACGTGATGGCAGGGCAATATGCACCAGAATCCACCGAGACAACCATCGTCGTTAGGCACTTCCGCGAACGAGGAGCGCCCGTATTTCCTCTCCAGATCCGGCCGGGACTTTCTTGTGCAATCCTTCTTTTGTTGCTTTCTCCGGTTTTTATCGTCCTCTGAAGGACGATACTTAGGGGGTGATGGAGGGTGCGGGAGGAAAGACAACTGAGTAGGAGTCGATGATTGCGAGGATCGCATGGCCGACGTGATTGAGAGGTACGCGAACGGCATACGCTCGGGGGAAAGAAATCCATCGGATTCTTCAGATTCGGACGATAAGTCCGGTATTAACGGTGGGAGAAGTGTACGATTTGGTATTAATGGAGGGGCCACTGAATGCGTCGGTGTATGGTCGTCATCTTCGTCATGATCTTCCTCTTCTGAAGACACGTCAGAGACTGTGGTTCTACCGACGTGTGAAATGAGGATAAACTCACCCTCTTCTGTGAAACTTGAAGTGATGCAGGCTCTGGGATGGACATGGCGACCCTGTCTGCCATGATTTGTCCTGGAGGATGTCTCAGGTACGTAGGTGCGACCTGGGCATCCGCGTTCTGGCATTGCACAAGAGTTTGTGTGTACTATGATTGGGGAGCGGTCGTATGAGGTGGGACTGTGAGCCGAGAATGTGCGGCTGATGAGTGTCGGAGATGGGGGAAAGTGGACCACACGGGGAGGAGAGGTTGCCCCCGACGAGGAAGACCTCTTGAGGATGGGTCTCGGAGTCGAGGACATTAACGGCGACGACGAGGAGAGGGAGTGCGGGTTAACAAACAAGGTGCATAGTTGCGGGCTGAGAGGTGGTTAAAGAGAAGAGAGAAAGTCCACTCATCAAATATCCCCTGCCACAAGACCCCAGTCACTCCATCTCCTGTCACATCTCCTGTCACACAACAACACAACCAGTTGAATGCCCCCGCTTGTCCAGCTAACATACATGCGGACTTGCATTCATCTGCCCGGTCACCCGACTCGCCCGCCTACCATTGTCCATTCCGTTATCTTTCCCCCAAAGGTACTCTCTCCTTTCCGATTCCCGCATCTTTTCTCTACACGTGTCTGCGTGAATTTTGCCACACGGCGCACTTGAGCCTGATTGAGTCCTTGTTAGCTGACAACTGATGCGGCTGATGCTACAAAGCCACAATCTCAGCACACTTTTCCGCCTCGTGCAGGCTGAACAAGGTCTTCCCCGCCACCATGCATCGATTCGAAGCTCTTCGAGAAGATTAATTTCGAAATTTCATATCGACTACTGCCACGCTTCACCACTGGAACTTGGCGACGGACCTTGAGACGCACACAAAACGATCACTTGCCTGCGACAAATCTCGAGCAGTTACCAAAAGTATTTAGTTCGAACGATGGTTCGTTGAACCTTCAACTATTTTGCAAAACGCTCGGAGATTAATACAAGACGATCACACAAACGAAGCATAGCGAGGCACATCCCTAGCACGCGAGAGGAAGACAGGAAAGACCATCGAGGCAGCGGCTGTAGACAGAACAGAACAAATCCATAGATTCGACATTGAAAAAGATCGACGCATGTTCAAGAGTCGGGTTCCTGCGTTCTCGTAATTCCACCCAAACCCGAACCGCGTCTAGGATTAGTCACCGGCCATTCACTTCACTTGGTCTGTTCGGAGATCACGTCGAACGTGGGTGACGCTCCATGAATACCAATTCACAGGGTGCTCGATGTCCTCATCCGGAGGAATCAAGAAGGCGAGACTTGAAGGCGATCTGTACGGCGAAAACTTGTCCGAAGGCATCCGTATGACAGAGCGTCCTGCATCAACGACGTAGTGCGCTGCTTCCTTACTGACAGAGTTTCACCGAGAAGAGCTGGGTGGGCGAATGCGCTATGTGCGATTCGTTGACTCTGTTTTCTATTTGAGAGCAACCCGCGAGGTTTTGGCGTTCTTGCCAGCAAGGTGGGGATCCAAGGGTGTGGCGGTGTGGCGTGAGCGCTCGCGAGGTGGCGCTAAGAAGGCTGCCGTGTCGGCCCGCTCAGTCCATGGGTAAAGCGAAGGAAAAAATGTGTGGAAGACGAAGCAGGCAGCGAGGGAGACAGGCCATGTGCTTTGGGTCCCCACACCGTAACAAAGGGTGGCAGTTCTGGGGTAGCCAGACTTCTCGGTTACTTTGAAGCGCGCATATCACGGCATAGCTAAAAACTGCGCTCAACGTAAGTACAGTGCGGCCTCACAGGGTCGACCAGAGCGTGACTCTCAATCTTGAAAACAGAGGTTTATCGAAATATCCCTTTCGTCTCTTCCACGGACAAGGCATCTCGGTCGGACAGGCATTTCTCCTGTACAGCATAGAGATATATCCAAAGTATTCGACTCTGAAATATCAGACACTTTCCTGAACGCAACGAATTAAAACAATCAAATATCACTCGATGGACGAAATAAGCATACCTCCAGCATTGTTGTGCTAGCGGTACCAGTGGGCAAAGTTGTGCATTGATAATCGATATGCCAGTTCTTCGCAAAGTACACTCGAACGCCTGGAAATTGGTGCGCCGTCGAAGGGCGATACCGCTAGCGGCGGGAACAATTCAACAATGCGAACCGACGTCGCGCGCGACAGGCTCGCAGTGTCATATGATGTCCGCAAGAAACGGCGTGTCCGCGAGAACGGCGTAAGTCGACGATTGGGAGGGATAAAGCTGCCTGAATTTAGGTAATGAGTTGAAGGGCGAACAGTCTTCGCGCCATGGACTAGGCTCCTAGAGGAGGACCGTGTTAATAACCTCACAGACGAGGGAGGCTCGGGATGTCAGGTGATGGCCTTTAAGATCAGGTTTAAGGCTTTAAGGCGAGGTTTGAGAGTGGATAACGTTGACCGTGAATGCCTTTGGGAATGATATTGTGGAGCGACAATCATCGTGGCATGCCGCTTCCCCGCTAGCGGTGGATCATCTACCCAATAGCGTCGAGCACAGTCAGATTCCGCACAGTCAGATGATTGGACCTTGAGAGTTACTTAGGTCGACGATTGAGAGGGATTGAGTCGCTAGGAAGAACAGAATTGGAAATGATATGAAAGGCGACAATCCTTTTGTGCTTCGCCGCTATCCTTCGATTGGCAAACAAACCCGCGTTGCCGGCGGATTCACAGAAAGGTCCAATAGCAAGTCAGCTGATCCTTTGAACAAGACATGCATTTCAGTAGAAGACAGCCTCTTGGGTTCAACTATTGATCGGACCATGCATTTCATGTCACATGGCTGACTAGCGCTGACTATTCAAGTTTTCAATCGATTAATCCACATGAGGGGCCAAGGCTGTGCAGCGTGAACAGAAAGAACAAAGGCACTTTAGGAGATGAGAAGGAACGAGGTTCCGTTCTATTGCCAGTCTTCGGGATACCTGGAGAATGGTCTGAAGCCGCCGGATATGAAAAGATCCCTAGTCCCCTTCCGAATGCATTACTATTGATAATTGACATTCTCAAGGATCCCAGTTTGGGCGCGCTCGCGCAAAGAAAACCCGCATTCCGCTGAATCCACGGTGTTCGGGAGCTGCTCTTGCTCGAATTATTGACGAATTAGTTGGCCTGGGTGAAGGGTATTTGAACACGATGCATTATGTGACGTCAAGGGCTGTACATCGATGGCAGTGGGAAGTGCTGGTTGTAGCAGTCAGAGGTGATTGCAATGAGGAACCCGCAGTCGCCCGATAATTACAACGCCACAGCCACGTGGGAATCGCCCGTCCGAAGACACTCCGTATCGCGAATACAAAGTACGCCATCTGCGGAAGCATAATCCTACAGATCGTCCGAAAGCTTCCGTTCGGCGTATGTGCAGGATCTCCATCGGAAGCAAATCCACTCGGTCGAAAATTTTTAAATCTGACATCGTCGTCCGAAACGTTATCTGAATTCCACTCATGTATGGTATGTGAACAAGCCTTGAGGCATCTACGTATTGTATGTGGAGTAACGGAGAGGCAATTTGTCAAAAAGACGTCTACATTCCACGTCACCGCGTCATCGAACTCTAGTAACGAGGCAAACCTTCCACCAAGGAGAATAACCTGAGACTGTAATGTATGGGTAATCGTGTATGTGTGTAATGCCGTGATCGTAATAGTGGAGTGAATAAGACCCAAATAAATCAGGAAGACTTGCGTGGCGGAAAAATTGCAGAGGAAAGTATCCCAATGATTGTTCATCGCCACGGAACCCTATTCGGTCGAATGTCCCAGAAAATTAACCCTCCGATCCAAGTCCGAGCCAATCGCCTACGATCCAAGCCCCTCAATATGTGGATTGCCGCCTCTGTCTGACCTGTCTAACCGACTCGACTTTTGCGACATTTTCACCGGATCCGTAACCTAAGATGCGCTTGAATAAACCGGGCTTCTTTGATGATGATTGGGATGAGGTGTGAGATGAATGGTGCGAATATGGTGAATGCGGCTGCGCAGAAGTCTGGTAGATAGGTGGCGGACTGGAACGTCGGCTTGAATGGCGGCTGGATTGGCGGCTCGAATGAGGTGATGGAGTCTGCGGTCAAAATCGGTGTTAGTGGGACGTCATCAGAGGAACAGCGCCGAATGACATACCTGTACCTCTATCTGTGTCTTCCGAGTCGGTATCAAAACGTAGGAATGGTTCCTCGACTGAACGATCACAGGCTGCCCAGCATGGGCGGTGTAGTGCTGTGAGGAGACGGAGTTCACCCCACTCATGCCAGAGGTGGGGTAGGAGTACGATCGACTCGAGGCATGCGATCTATATGATTTCTGGTCATCTACAACGTATGTCCTGGAACGTGATGGTGGGGGGCGTGTGTGGGAGCGTGAAGACGAGCGGGAATGATGAGGTGAGTCCTGGTAGGTAGGAATGTAGGTCGTGGATGATGCTATTGATGACTGCTGTTTATCCGGCCGCGTTGCGGACATCGACCTTGCGCGTGTCGGCGAAACAGTGCTCTGCGACATGGAGCGATAGCGGGTGGCAGGTCGAGCCTGGGGGGCATCGCTAGAGCCGGACGCTGAAGGGAGGAAGGGGTCCGCATAATTAGGGTAGTTATTGGCATTTCTCTCTGCCCATTTCCCGACGGAATTGAGCTTTTGTTGGTATCGTTCGTAGGCTCCTGGGGAGTAGTCGTACTCGGTCATGATTACAGTCGATGTATCGTGACGGAGGTGTGGTATATAAGGATGGTAGTGGGTGTGGAGAGTGAGGAGCGTAGTGTCGGAGATGAAGACGGCTTTTAAGGAAGAGGGGATAATAAGATGAATCCAGTCAAGCTTGATTTGTGCATGTGGCGACCATGGACGGCGGAAGCAGGCGCCTCAAAACAAAAACTGCTCTTGTTTGCCTCACATCGTCATCATGTAAGCAACCCATATTTGGAACTTCGGGACTCCTCGGCTCTCTTGTGATTCGTCATTTTCAGGTACACACATACACCCACAACTATCTACAGCCCCGCTTGGTACAAAAGAGCGTCCAATGCAGTCGGTGATCCAGGCAACGGACCTGTGAAATTTTGATGCAACGCTTTGTATTCATGCAAGGCGCCCCAAGCGACACGTTCCACGATGGCGCCAATCTTTCCTCTTATTCTGTCGTTTCCAAGTTCCAGAACGGACTTTGTTTTGCACTATTGAGGCGATGTCCGACGCAACGACGATACCTTTGTCTTCGCTTCGAAACATCTAGCGAGCGTTTTCGGTTACTAGCTTTGCGACCGCAAAGTCCATTGATATCTCGTCGCCGCTTGCAAACTTGTTCTGCCTTGTCTTCAAAAACCCTTCTGTCTTGCAATGCTCCCATCACATCACCTGTGAGTTCATCTCTTGTCATTGTATTCTCGGCGGGGCTCTTTCAGGTGGAGTCAATGAGCAAAGCTCAAAGGCAGCGACGCCGTAACGATGGGAACTCATCCAGCGATGCCCAAGCCGGGAGTTCGAGATGGCAAGACAGCCTCCCGATCACAAGCTCTCAGTTGGAGAGAACAAGTATTCTTCTTTCATCGCCTTCATCAGGAAGCATATCACCGGCGATGTCCCGCGCTTCCGTCGTTCCGCGTACTCCGGGCAGTCGCAAGAAGATCACATCCTTGACAATTCAAACTGACTTGGATAATGAATCATATCAATCAAATCCACCTGTAGAGCGTCGACCGAGCCCCGTGTCAAAGCCTACACGACCGACGGGCAAATCGTCGTGGAGCCTCGATACATTGAGATCTGACACGACCATCGACGAGAGACAGAAGAACGATTCATATAGGATTTTCGGAGGTTTTTTTGGCACAAATGGAAAGAGGCGTGACGCCGCTATTGTTGGTCAAGCTACAGCTTTGAGAAATGCACAGCTTCTCCGCCCAACAAGACAAAGACCACCTCCGCCACGATATCCGTGGGACAGGCCGGAACCACCCCGAGACGAAGGCAGAAGTTACGCGTCTGTCACCTCGAGTCCACGATACAGTCCACGATATAATGGGTCGCCGCTGCGACGAGAGGCCAATCGCACGACGCCACAAGCGACCAGAGGTGACGATACATCATCGTTGAACGCAATGCCGCCAGTTTCGCATCCAGGATCACCGGCACGCCGCCCGCCCGCCGCTTGGCCGCTGCCTCCAACGGCGCCACGTTCCGGGAGTCCCAAAGTGGATTCTGCAGAAAGTACCCCTACCCTACCACGCAGGACATTTCTTGACAGATTAATTCATCCTCTACTGGACACGCCTAAGCCAGCTTCACGCTCCAGTAGTGCGCCACGCAAAGTCGCCAGTGAGTCGGAGCACAGCAGTCCCACTGGCACGTGGTTCCGCGGTTCCAGAGGCAGTGGCAAAGCACAGAGCACTCGTACATACGCGACGTTACCGTCCCCGTCAAGCCCCGGGGGGACAGCTACAACGACAAAGTCGAAGGCGTCCACGTACCAAGGCATGTCCGGATCTGCGGTGTCTCCCGCGCACACACCAATCGCAATTGATTTCAGTCGATCGGAGGCGTGGCCAGGTTACCATGGTCGTGACGGGAAGAGCGATGCAACAAAAACTACGACGACTAAGAAAGATACGCCATCTCGTTCAGTGCAGTCAACCAGAACTACTCCCAGCCGCGTCTCTAATAAAACAATTTTTGGCTCAGGCAGCTCGATAATAGATTTATCTCCTTCATCGTACGACGCTCCAGCTCCTTCAAGCATCTTGGGTTCCATCTGGCCAAGCCGACGTGGCAGCAGAACTGCATCTGAAAGTAGTAAGAGCACACCTCAGCGGACATCTCGGGCGAGCTCAAACCTGTCCTCTTCGCCTCTGACTCCTGGCCCAGTTCGAGACACAGCAGCATTCCCCTCACTTCGGCCACCCTCTACAGATGACGACGCCTTTTCTTCTGGAACCGGGTCTTCTGCTCAGGCTATTTTCGCGCGCAAGACAAAGCGGAACAAACGACCGAAACCACCACAACGCGGTCTACCCGCACCCCCTGTCGTGACCCCGCCAGTGACCGACGACGACGCATACTCGACGGGATCCGGCTCTTCCGCGCAAGCCATCTTTGCACGCAAAGTAAAACAACCGAAAGGTACTACGCGTTTAGGGCCGCCGCCTGTGATGCCAACCCCGAACAATGATGCAAACCCTGCTCCAGCGGACTCTACAGGTGAGGATGGCGCAACTGAGGCGCCTCCAGCTGTTCCAGAAAAAGATGTTAATGTTGACCCAGTGCCATCGCAGCCTGATGGATCATCGCAAGCGGCTGCATCTGTTCCCCCAGCGCCACCCGTCGTGATCAATATTAACCTGGGAGTGAACAATAGTTCAACTGATGCTACAGCTCCGACCGCCTCATCGAACAATAATACTGAAATGGTTACAAGTGAAACCATTCCAAGCGCACCTGAGGAACCGAAAGTGGCAGATGATGTGAACGCCGCGTCTGAGCAGCCACCACCGGACCCGCCACCGAAGGATAGCCCTGTACCAGCGGCAACCGACACTCCAGCTCCAGCGCCGGAGACAACACCTGAACAGCCACCGCCTGATCCGCCTTCGAAGGACGACTCCGTGGCGCCAGATTCAACGCCTGCTGCTCCTGCTGAAGGAAACGCTGGCGTGAAACCTGACACCGAAACTCCTGCCACACAAGCTCAGACCGAACCGCCGCCGCCAAAGGATGAGCCGGCTCAAGAAGCTTCAGCTCCTGCTGCAGAACCCGACGCGGTTTTTGCTCCTCCTCCTCCTCCCGGAGAAGACACCACCGCCGAAGACAAAACAAGCGAACCTGGTCCATCGGAAGCACAGGAGGCGGGCCCATCACCGTCAAAGGACGAACCAGCTCCGACGGCGCCCCCAGCTTCTTCTCCACAACCTGCTCCGAGCGCACCAAACGTCCAAATTCAGATCCAGATCGCAGCAAACCAGTTAAATGCATTAAATCTTGTTCCCTCGCAAAATCAGCTGGTGGAAGCTGTGACTACAAAGGCTGCCGATCAAGCTAAACCTGCGGAAATCATTTCAGCGCCAACTGAAACCTCCACTCCTGCCCCATCCTTACAATCGGATGAAAAGATTGAAACTGCACAAAATACGTCCGTTCCTGATACAAATGCTGACGCTGCTCCGGCTGAGAAGAAACCCGAGCCGACACAAAGTGATTCAACCTCTGAAGCTGCAACATCGTCTTCACCACCTGCTGAACAGACAGAAGGAGGTCAACCGACTCCCCAACCGACTCCACCGAATTCCACACCCGATGACAAATTTGAAGGAACAGTTCCTGATGCTGCAAATCTGGCTCCTCCTACTGAGGAAAAGACTGAAACGACACAAATCACTCCAACACCTGATGCTGAGACTACCGCTGCCACGCCTCCTGCAGAGGAGAAATCCGAGACTGCCCAGCCAGCTTCTGATACAACGGCGACTGCTCCTTCACCTGAGAATGCTCCAGAGACTACAACTACGGCCCAGGAAAACCCTGGAGGCACAACGACTCCTGATGCAACAACGGCGGCTCCAGCGGAGGAGAAAACGGATTCTCCTCCAAGTGCACCGACCCCTGATGCGCCACCCGCACCTGAAGAGAAAGCCGACGGTGCTGCCGTCCCGCCTCCAGCAGCAGATCCAACCCCAGCGAAAGTTGATCCCTCACCAGCTCCTGATGCATCATCGGCCACTCCACCTGCGGACACTACACCAACTCCAGATGCAGCGACCGTGGCACCTCTGACGGAAGAGAAGAAAACTGACGCTGCTCCTGACGCTGCTCCTGACGCCTCACCCGCGACCCCACCGACAGAGGAGAAGACAGAGAGCACCCCGGCTCCTGATGCACCTGCTAGCCCCCCACCGTCAGACACTACACCAGCTGCTGAGGCGGAAGCAACTGCCCCTGCACCGCCAACAGAAGAAGTGAAGCAAACTGACGCAGCTCCTGAGGCTCCAGCGGCGACCCCGCCCGCAGAAGAGAAAGCAGAACCCACCGCTGCTGCTCCTGATGCCGCACCTGCCCCATCCCCTCCAGAGGATAAACCCCCTGAGAACAAATCTGAACCCGCACAGGATGCGTCGGCCGCGCCGGCACCTGAGGCATCTACGACTGATGCAGCCCCAGAGTCAAAACCATCTGATGAAAACAATGCTCCAGTTGGTGACAAGAAACGGACGAAATTTCTTGCGGATCAAGGTCGAGGGGTTGTCATTAAAATTGCAGGTAAGAGAGTTGTGATCAGGACGAAGGGGAAGCTCGAAGTGGTGAGCCAAGCATTCGAACCAATTTTCCTCCCTCCTAAAATAAATCTATATTGTAGGATTATGCTGATGACGGAACGGTGAGTTGCTCGGTCCCAGACGAGTCGTCTGGACCTTCGGACAAAACATAAAGACCGTCGATATTCTGAATGTGGAAGATTGTTGATGTTTTGCGTTTTGAGGCGCATATTCCTTCTTCGCAAACACCTTTATTAATAATTGGTTAATAAAATCGTTCTCTTAGATCAGGCCGTATCTTGTCGAACAGAGTGATAAACAAATTATTTTGATTATAACGCTGTGAAGCATGGTCTGAGTCACGATTGAGTCAAATCTATTCATGCAACAACATTGCCAACTCTTGAAGTGGTCCGTGCGCATAGTGCTCTACTATAAAAGCTCTGCCCCATCCTCCTCGAATCCTCACCACTCTGGCCTTTTGGCTTAGATCAAGTGTAGTATCTGTTCTTAATAGTTTAACCACTATTATGAGGGCACCGCCCTCATTCTTGGTTATCTAATTTTTGCCGCCCTTGCCCCATCCGAGCTCTGCTTGCAACTCGATGGACGCGATGACCTTGCTATTGCACTAGCAGCTTGTGTCGTCGGGGGATCTTCCTTCTCTCTTTTCGCTGCTTTGCCTACTTCTCCGTTATTTAACGGAAGATGGTGCGCAGCGAATGGATTGGAGCTTCATAGATTTAACATAATTTGTTTGCGAACTGCTCTACATGTATACAGTCACGATCGGGTTGCTGGAATTCATGATACTTGAATTATTCCTCAAAATATTTTGGAGCGCACGTCTCTGACTATATGCCGATGCCGGAGCCACTGCCGAACATCTTTTGTAGCGGCACTTGGATGTCGCTTAAACACTCAGTACTCAGACCTCTGAGATTGAATTGACGCTCAGCACGAAACTTGACGAAAGCTCTATTGTTCAGTGTTCCGAAAGCTATTTAGTGAAGCTGGAGATTTTTCACTTTCGTTCTCAGACTGACTGATCATGAACATCACCTGTGCTCTGCCATCTTGGAAACTACTGTGACTCCACGTCTAAATTGTCTCGGTGCAAACCTTGGGTGAAACTGTTTCATCGTTCTGGCTCGCTCCTTTCTGGTCGTATGCCGTGGGTTTGGAATCATGTCGATCGCCCGCCTTCTTGATTCCTGCTGAAGACGGTACCGCAAAATTTGTCCGTCCTCGCGGCTCCTAGGTTTCCAAGCTGCAATGTCATACAGTGCATTGCATGGTATTCATGACTCGATGAGTATGTGGCTCTCGAGCAGAGACACACGTCTTTCGATATATGTAGGGTGTATTCACACATCGTGTCATACGTTAGCAACGAGGCATTTCATCAGCGGTTCCATGACATTCAATCACAACGCGTATCATTTCTCGCACACCCACCGCTGGATGCCTGACGTGCTGTGGAAATAATAACTGCAAGATACCGTGTCTGAATATCGCAGCCGAATGACTGAACCGCGTCTACACAATTTCGATTCTCTCTGGGTGTGTACTGCAACTTCCATAGGTGACCTGTTCAGCATCGGAGGCTATCACGGCGGCAAAAGCCACGACATTGTCGTCTATTTTCAAAACTGACTTGGCAATCCATTGGTTTGGGCCGCGGCATGGTCACTGTAACTCGAGGACTATGTTTATCACTCAGACTCGCACCTTCTTTTTCGAGTTTCCTCTCGTACACGCGAAGTTTCTCTGGCAAGGTCCTCCGGTCAGTTGAACAGATCACCTGGCTGCGGTTGTTGAATGGATCGCGGTCGAAGCAAGATGACATATGTGGTTATGGTTCACTCCAAAGCACTCGCAATTATGGGCGAATTGTCTCGCTGAATATCCGACAAGCCGAATATTGAATTTACCGGGACTGTACTGTCAGGCGCTAATCCTTGCCCCCTATTCAGATCATTGTGACGTTTCAATGGTCCACAGGACTTCTAGCGCTCTGGTATTAGGATTTCGAGGGGTGCAGAAATTCACCGTGTCAATTATGCTTAGGCGCCTGACACAGAACACCATTGAAGTGCTGAACGGACATCGGGCAGGATAAACTGAATTGAAGCATTTAGGTTCAGGGTGCGGTGTCCATATCAGTTGAAATTCTCCGTATGGGCTGATTAAGATGATGATACGACATGATGATGAGTGCAGTGAAGATAAAGAGATCGCGTCGCTGTTGGGGGTAGTAGATCTTGAGAGCTTGAAGATGCACTGCCCATGCTGTGTTTTCTGTTCTCCGACGGACAATGAGAACTGGAGGGTGATTCGGAGCGCCGAGTAATTCGCCGTATATGTCGCCCTGTTCAGCGCCAGGTCGGGTGTTGTGTCGGGAGGTATAAAACAGATGTACGATGATGATTAGCTATGGGTTGTCCTCGAATTCGAAGAAAATACTATTATTTCCGATATTTTCCTATTGCGGCACGTGGCGAAAGGGCAAGGGACACCACCAAACATCCGCTTCCCCACATCTTCACACATTCCTCGTCCCTTCATCGTCGACACAACAATCCCCTCCTCGCCGTCCTCAACGTCGACCAACCCCCTCGCGATGCCCTCAGAACAGTTTGCAAGTCCTGTGCTCGACCCTGTCTCCCTCGACCAACCGCAAGTCAAGCTATGCACAGATTGTCATCACCCCCTCACCGCCGACGCCACAACCGTTCCCCCCTTCTTCTACGCAGATTCTAGTGACACAGCTATGGTCTGTAGCGTATGTCGTGAAAAGCTGTATGCCTCAAGAGACACCTTTACTCCTGACGGTCCGATCATTGGCGTTCTGGCGACCTCGCTTAACATTGATGTTGCGCCTCGTCACGCGTTGCACACCAACAACAACGTTGAGAGCAGGGGTCTGCACATTGACACGCAAACCGTTAATGACTCCGTAGTGGACCTCAACGTCGACATCACGACTCAACATAAGCCAATAAATTCCTCTCCGACATTCGCGGCGCACCGGTTTCGCCAACCACCTCCTTCCGCTGGTAGTCCCCCAAGGCGACAATATTCATGGCAGAAGCGTGAATTTTCTCCAGTTTCATCCTTCGGTCGCCCTTCAAAGTCTCCCGTCGATTCATACCCCTCACCAATTTCAAGCAATCGCTATCCACCCCTTGGCGGTTCACCTCCTGATCCTTTTGTGGACATAACTCGTCTCCGTGTAAAATCGCAGGGATATGGGTGTTTGTATCCCGGTGCAATATTCCAGGGGACCCAAAAGAGTGGTCGTAATAGCTATGATGTGAATGTCACGATTGTGGTTAGTAATATTTGTCGGAATGAACTGCCGACTGTTGTGTTGACAATATTTTTTACAGGATGTCGATTTCTCGTCATCATTTCTCTGCGGATATTTGCGAATTCGTGGCCTCACGGACGACTGGCCAGAATTGACTACGTATTTCGATGCGGAGATAATCGGCAGTCGCCACGGTTTCCTGACGCAGGGATGGGGCGCGAGCGAGCAAGAAGACATGGTCCACTGGGCACGCTTCCCCGCTTTCCGCCAGGTCCAAAACGAGCTCCAAAAGCCGCGGTACACGATGAAAGACAGGGACCGCGGAGCGGTATTTATGCGATGGAAAGAGCGCTTCCTTGTCCCCGATCACCGTGTGCAAGACATCAACGGTGCGAGCTTCGCTGGTGAATATCTGTTCTTGTCAGTCAAAGAAGGGCAATTGCTGACTTACATTTACAGGATTCTATTACGTTTGTGTGGACTTCAACCCTCAACCTGTGTCAACATCATCTCTGCATTCTCCCCACGAAATGCCGAGTTGTCCTGAAGGGAATTTGGCACCTCCTGCGATCCCCCACTTCACGCCGCCAAAACCGGAGGCACCCATAAGCAATAGGCGGGGTTCAAGTGCCGGTCGACTTAGGAGGCCATCGCATGCAAATTTGCATCCGATAGAGGAGCCAGTCGCGAGCATGTGTGGTTTCTACTTCCACCAGAACTCTGAACCGTGAGCACTTTACTTGTAAAAACTGGATAATTGTGTGTATTAATTGTTTGGTGTTCTTGCAGGTACCAGCAGCTGTCGCTGTCGCATGTGAAGGACAATGTGGTATCTTCGTTCGAATTTCGATGAGGAGGGGCAAAGCGAGGAGGTTGTGGAGCAGAGCCAAGAGGTGGTACGACGAAAGCTGGACGGTTGAACGTCATTTCCTTGACGACGTTTCTGACTCAAAATCCTACTACACTGCCTACCCTGATTCGCCGCCCAACGTTTTGTGGATCTTCCTCTTCATCGCTTTACTCCAGGACACGATATTTCCTTGCATTTACCCCAAGCCCATGCGATCGCTTTCACAACCTAACTGGCCACCGTATTTGTTGTATGTCTTATAGTTCTCTGCCACTCCCCACACACTCTCCGCACGCTTTGCTACCCTCTTGACTACCTACTATTCGTGTTTTGCGTTTTGACGATGCAAAAGCTCGTGCTCAAACTGTACTCTAATTTCGTTCCTCCTTTGTACTGCACTAAAATGCGTTACGGGCACCGACCGTCGTGTGAATAATTCAAACATCTGTTCTCAAACTACCAGCGCTGTATTGGAGTTGCGCCAGGCCCTACAAAGGCGCGTTAATCCTAATATCAGCGCGTTTATATTGTATGAGCGTCAAAATCAGGTTTCCCTCAAAAATTCTTAACCGTCGACGTGTAAATGCGGACATTCGCAGACGACACGACGCCATCATAAAACTGTGCAACCATCGAATCTTCTCCGCATGGAACCGGCGGACGTTTTTCAGACGTCATCAGAAGATAGATAACAACTCCACCTTCAGAAAGCGCTGGAACCGAGATGCCCTTGCACCGCCAGCCAAGCAGGCAAATTGCGCAATATCTGATGGATTAGTCCAATCTTAGAAGCCTTTCTGAGCTCCTTGATCTGCCAGCTGATCATAGCGTGCTAAGTATATCGATAGCGTTTCGGCGAAAAGAGTGTGGCTGGGCAGATTTAGGCAGCGTCGGTCTGATTTTCTAGCAGACGCTCGATGATTGCATTCAGTGCCCAAGTGCATTCAGTCGTTCTTCGTATGGCGTCGAAATTTGGGATAATCGAGAGCTGTTTTTAGATAGCCTGCTTGTCCAGGGACCTAAAAACGCGACAAATGCACGCCTTGCACGAGCGAGAAGCTTCCGATTCTAGTTGCGAGACGGAATGTGTTTGACGCGAGGTAATTTCCTTTTCCTTTTCTTTTCGTCTCCGAAGACGGGCGACTGGACGTTCATTCCATTTCCGAGGTCGTGTGAGGCGACCATGATCCGGTATTAAATGAATTGCCAGTGTATAAACTCGCCATACTCAATAAACGACTCTAGCCTGTATCTGGTATCGCTTTCCCCAACTCTCCTGTTGAAAGTAAGTCATGTGCAACCTTCGAACGAGGCGGTGCGCATCTGCGATCGAGGGTAGGCGGACAACATGCTTAGATCCCTGGGCGGCTCCTCTTGGGGGTCTGTGGTCACCACGACATTAGACGCCTTAGTAAAGTGTGCCGAAAATGCTAATGACTGGAGCGGAAAGATGGTTTGTACGTACAGACCGATTTTGAGAACTTCATAAGCTGGTTGGCCATGCGCGTCTTCGCGTACGAGCTTCTTGCTTTGCAGGTACGACACCAGCGCAGAGGTCGCCAGCCTCCCTGGTAATCCCCACATCACGACTTCCTTTCCTTTAGCTGAAATCCCCGCCCCTGGCCCGGTGCCGTCCAGAATACCGCGTTCTGCGGCCTCTGCGCGGCCACGAGCACCACGCAATCGATTCGGGGTCATTTCTTCTAAGGTGGCGGGTTTTTGTCTGGGTTCGATGCGGACGGCAGAGATGGTGGAATTTGTTAACGCGTCTATTGCGTGGTGAAAAAATTTGGGGTGTGTAAGTGTGACGATTGCGCGACCGTCTGGCATGAAGCGATGGTATTGCAGTTGCACTAAATAAAATTATGCATATTAGCTTCACCCCCCAAAAGCACTAAAACAAAGGAATGAACCTGACGCAACGTGTTCTAATTTTGCTTGTCGAATCAGGCGGCGCAAGTCCGATGGAAGAGCTGAACGAGGAACATTGTTCAGTTGTACGTGTTTCCCCACTGTTTCGACATAATGATTAGAACGCACATATTACGATACACAATGACTTACGTGCCTTCACTCGAGATGCGCCTGGAATATGATACAATATTAGACATGAGAGGTAACGATGAGTACTGTCAACTGGCAGTTAGCGCGATGCCTTGTGCTTTTCGCCTTCGACTGCAATTCGTTAACAAATACAGAAAAAGCACTTGTCCCGGAGTTTCAAGTGTCACTAGTTAAACAGTCGTGCCCGCAAGCCTGGAAGAATATCTAGAGCTAAATTGCCCGAGTATGCAGAATCACTGAGCGATGGCTAAAGGACAGAAATGTCGGAACCAAAGCGTCGGGCGTCAAAATATCAACACTGCACAACAACTTGACTGTGGCCAGCCACAACGTTTCTGACTTAAACCTTACCATCATGTCTTCTCGCGACGACCGACGGAAACGTGAGCGAAGCTGGGAACGTGACGAACGCGACAGAGGAGACAGACGTGGTGGTGGTGGTGGTGGCCGTGGCGCACGTGGAGGCGGAGACCGCGGTGGTGACCGAGGATATCCACGAGGCGGTGGTGGACGCAGGAGTCGGTCAAGGAGTCGACCGAGGCGTGTAAGTGATCGCAGAGGTGCGCAATTCTCTCTTAAGCTTGTACATCCCGTTTAATTGGCTTACTGGCGGTTGGTAGATGTGCGTGATGACAGAAGGGACCGGGACAGACATGATGACCGCCACGATGACAGACGGGACAGGGACCGCGACCGGGAGAGACCTAGGGATACTGACCGGGACCGTGAAAGAGACAGAGACAGAGCGCGTGGTGATGACCGACGCAGGGACGACCGACGCGATGTCGACCGTGACCGAAAACGCGATGACGAGCGCGACGCCGGCAAGGGTCGCAGAGCAGATGGCCGTGATCCCATTCCACCTCCTCGAGAACAAAGTGGTCGAGGTGGTCCCGCGAGCCCAAAGCCTGGTGCGTGTTGCTTCCTCCCGTCATGTCCTTACTCTTATTTTCTGACTTTGGACTGTGTGACTCGCAGCTTCGACTCAAATCAACGGACATGGCCGAGTGGATCTGGACCCCGACTCATCCGTCCCACCGGAAGATGGTCAAGCTCACGAGAATGGCGAAGACATGGAGGCAGAGGACGAAGATGATGCTGCCATGAAGGCCCTTATGGGAATCGGAGGGTTTGGTAGTTCGAAGGCTAGTTGAACGCATCTCTTTACATTACAAGGGCTGAATTAACAATCTATTTGACCAGGGTAAACCCGTCGTAGGAAATGAACGAGGCGGCGTCAACGTGAAGAAACCGCGCACTTGGAGGCAGTACATGAATCGGTGCGTTGCGCGATTATATCTTCGTGTTTTGTGCTTACTGACATTCTATCTCCGTACTTTCTTTTCAGGCGTGGAGGGTTCAATAGGTTTGTCGTTTGGTTCACTTCCAGTCTCGCAAATTCGCTGATCTGAATTCTGCAGGCCATTGGATAAGATCAAATGAGGGTACATTGTATTACTTTTGCGACCCGTGCTTCTGTTACCCTGTACCATGTCAGACTCCTTCCTATGCGGCCAAAGTTCCATTCGGCTGGCTTTGAAAAGATGAGTTGTAGATTCCTTCTGCACATCTTATATGATATTACAAATTGCTCTTTGAATGTCAGATTTGATTATGACCTTTCGTCCAACGACTCAGCTTTACAGTTCGAAGATACGTACAGCACCAGTCAAGTCGAAATCCAAACGAGTTTTCAAGTTGAGTTCATGTAACGTACTCGATTGCCATGGTATTCTGCAAAAACTTGGCACAGCATATGCGTATTCACCCAGCTGCTTCCAATGCCTTCGACTTACGTTCACCATTACTCTATTCCATCACCGAACTCCGACATCTGAGTCGCTATCCTGCATGTGAAATATCTGAACAGAGCTCGTGCCTCCTTTGCATATCGGCTGAGGGGTCAAGTAACTCAAGTTCCACTGTGTTGCGCGATTTACACCTATTACCTGCCACCCTTTTAACCCTTAAATAGCAGAAGAAGTCATATATAGGATTCTCGGACCAACCGCCGACTGACTTTGTTGTCCCCAGTTGTGGCTGCTTGGTTCTCGCGTTGCTATTCAACGCGAATACATCGGCGAGACGTTGTCCTGCTCACTAAACACTGATTGATCGGACCAACTAGCAGAAGTCACGGTTGTCAGGAGGAAATGGAACGTATTTTCAGACTGGCAAGAGTACACGAGAATCATGATAACAAATTTGTACGGAAAGACTGGAGCAGACGGATAATTATCAACGGACGAAACTCTACGAAAGCGTTCTCTGCACGGCGACCTCGCAAGAAATAACCTTGAGCACGGTACTGGGTGATGGGGGTTTCGCCGGTGCGCGGGATACGACGATGTGTTGTGTTAGAAGCCGTGGACTTTGATGGTGGCTTTGGGGATGCCCTCTTCGATCAAAAAGCTTGCAATCTTTTGTCTGTGGTCGCCTTGGAGCTGGATGATTTCACCAAACTCCTCATGCTCAACGAGGGTGCCGTTGCATGCAAAGTTCTTCACAACAAAAGGCAGAGTTTTAGGCAATCGCCACTTCGCCAAAGCCAGCAGTTGACTCACCTTCTTGAACACCTTCAGGATCTTTTTGAGGTTGTAGTCTATGTAATACGTGAGTCAGAGGGATTCGGCGAATTGAGTGGCGCGGTATGTATGACGCACCTTTCGACAAGCCCTCGAGGATAGTGAGCGTCTTCCGCCCGTTGCGTTGCTGGATGCGAATGTGTATGTAGTTGCTCTGCGATCCGACGTCCTCGTCGTCTCCAAGGAGATCCCCCTCGTCCTGAAAGGGGTCGTCTGCGAAAAAGAGAGCTGCGTAAGACATCAAGTCATCATCATTGTGATGATTCGGCCCCTCTTTCGCTGATGCGACGACGATAAGGCCGACTGTGGGACTCACCCTGAGATACGAGGTTCTGCACGCTCATAAAACGATGAAAGGGAGGCGAGAAGTGAGACTGAGTGGGGGTTGTGGAAGTGGTACGAGAGCGAACGGGGAACTGAGGCTGTGGTTGGCAGGCGGAATGTGGCGCTCACTGGCTTTATAACTCCCCTCCTGCTTAGTCAGACCTGGTAGCCACCATACTTGCAGCAACAATAACGAAAAGGCTTGTAAAGATATGGTTACTCCGGCTACAGACGAACTGAAGAAAAGGAAGCGTCCACCAACTTTCGCACATTTACCTGCACCCAGAGGTCTGTCCAAATCGTTAAAAATCATTCTAATTATCTGACCCCAGTTCAATTCCGTAAAGCGAAGAAATTAAAGCGCGTATGGGTTGAGAAGACTAAAATCAAGAGCAAGTGGAAGGCAATGAAGCGGAAGGAGGGATGGGTTTCGGGACCGGAGGACCACCGCCGGGAGGAGCAGGAGCAGGATGGTGGCGATGAAATGCTGGACGATGTCGCTGACTCTGCAGATGAACATTCCGACCACCTCAGTGACACACAGGTCGATGAATCACAGCCGGAACCTGTACACCGAGAACTTGAACCACAAACTCGTCTGGACAGCCGCGGAAAAAATCACCCCGTGCACGACACGAGATTAAATCATGGTGCAAAATTAAAATCAAAACCCTCCGCTGAACGTCTTGCGGACCGGAAATCAAAACCAATACCGAAAACGCGGAGCGCGGAAAAGCAACGCCGAGAGTCTGAGGACGAAGAGGACGAAGAGGAAGAGGAAAAGCCGTCCCTCCGCGAGCTAACACGCGAGGCATACTCCCGCACCTCACTGCACACCTTCAAAGCCGACCCCCTCAAGCGTCGGCGAGGCGCCAGGCCCACTTTACCACAAGCTCCGCGTGGGCGAGGTGGTGCTCCGAGTTCAGGACGGGGTGCGATACGCGGATCCAGAGGAAGTGACAGAGGTGCTCGAGGACGAGGCGGGGATGGTGGTGGGAGAGGGAGGGATGTGCGGGGTGGTCAACCTAACATGAAACTGCGCATGGGCGCGATGCTGGAACGCATAAAGCGTGATTTGACATGATTCAATGGTTTGGATTTCACATATTTTATTGGTGGTGTTTTCTGGCGAGTCAATAATATAATCATATTTTCTGAGAAAATTATCTGGCTGCATACATGCATGTAGCACCACCTTGCAACTTGAGCAAACTTACTCCTCTTCTGTTTCGTTCAAAGCTCGTACTTTCTTCGGAGGTGCGCGTCTGTCACACCCCGTCACGTCACCCTTCATAACTTCAAGTGGACCAGCTCATAGCTTACACTCAAAGCTCACAAATTCCATTCCTGGCCCAATGGAGAACCCCGGTGCCGCGTCAAACGGTGCACACACACTACCACCCGATTTTGAATGGAAATCAGGTACCTTCCAACCAACCATGTCCACAGCGACTCGGAAATGACGAGTATTGATGCCTTCGAGCGCGCAGATTATGAAGCCCTGCTCGAGCAGATCGCGGTGACAGACCACGTAGAGTAGGTACTGTTCACAGTCGCTCTTTATTTCGAACAATTTCGTTTTTTTCATTTGAGTGTTGTAGGACGGAATGGCCAAAGTTGAGGGATATCATCAAATATAAAATCCAACAGGTTCGCTCACGTCCCACCACGTATAAATAAATCTTACAAATGATACACATATTACAGAACATCGCGGACTACCTCCGGGACTCCAATACGACACAAACGGACCAGGTACAAGAAACGAATACTGCTCACCAGCATCAACACCACCTCTCAACATCCTCCACATCAACATCCGCGGAAGACCAAAATCCCACACTTTCCCCGCATGCACTGACGAACGGCGGTCTACGTCTTCCGCCCTTTCCTCGACGCGAAGTGAACGAGTTTGTACGGAATACGTATAATTCGCATGGTAGGCAGAAGAGTGATATGAGTGAAGATGAGGCAAGGGTGATGAAGGAGAGTATATTCGCACAGTTGCATGATTTCGAGGAGCACGTCATCCTTGCATTTGACTCGGGAACCTGATTACTAAAGAAATGTGTGTATAGGAACCCACCGTTTACGATTCAGAGAGTGTGCGAGCTGGCGCTACATCCGCGCGTACAGTACAAGTCCGTCGGAAAGTACTTGCGCGCTGTGGAGAAGACATTCCTCGTAACGTCCACTCACGACGCGTTCCCAATTGGCAGTGGCGGAGGCGTAGAAGACTCCAGTGATATACCATCGTCGTTGGCGAGCAGTACGACAACCCTCCAGGAAGCGACAACACCACTTTTCAGCCCAATCCCATTCCTGCATGATGACGCACGGAGAAGTAGGAGCCGAAGTCGGTCGCGTAGTCCACCGTTATCACCACTCGACCTTGCAGCACGGCACCCGTCCGGTCCTGGTACTCCACAGCAACAGCACTCTGCAATTACCATGAATGTGGATGCGGCTGGGGTGTTGGGCGTTAGTGAGGAGGGCTTGGGCGAAGGACCGGTTATTGGGTTGGTGGATGAGCTGGATGATCCGCGGCCTGGGCACATGTCGGATCATCCAACTGCGCTGACCAGTACGACGAGCACGAGTGTTGACGAGGCTGTGAAGTTGCGAGGGTCCTTAGAGGACCGGTTTGTCAAGGCCAGCGGGGATTCCGAGAGTGATATAAACGGAAGTACCAGCCAGGAAGGGAAGTTGAAGGAGGAAGAGGACCATGAGGTTGAGGACATGGTGCTTGACGAGACTGACGACGACAAAGAAAATAAAGCATAAACTATCATTTTATGAAATTGATTTTGAATTTCAAAAAGCAGATTGGTGCTGCGGTGCCCAACATTGCCCAACAAGACCGAAAAAGCCGGTGGTGTGGCGTGCGACATAAAGACGCACGCCCTCCTGAGTCGTCCTACATAAACCTTGCAGAAGACCACCATCTTCAAATTCTTGACGATGCCTTTCTTTTCGAATTCGCGAACAGGAAACGGGAACGGAAGCAAACGGAAGATGAGACTGCTCTATAGCTATGCTCCAGATTGGTGAGTACAGTTACCAGTTCCATGGTTTTGGGTCTTCTGACGCCGTGCCGAAGGATCTTGACGATCATCCTCGCGTAAGCTAAATTTTCACAAAATATCCTGCGACAAGGCATGACGGTGCTGTAGTGCGATATTCTTCTCCCTTGACAAAGTCCCCGGGTTCAAGAGAGAATTTTCCATCGATGATACTTCGTAAGCATCATTTCTCGCTGGTTAATTTTAGAACAATCCTGAAAATGTGCATGTAGTCTTCGCTACCCGTAAGGACATTCGCATTTTTCGCAGGTTGATGCCGTGCTGAAATTCTGGCAGATACGCTGTGCACGAGCGTGTCCCGGTATGTGGAGTCGATAATTTACCCGATACTCCCTAACAAAATCTTTCAGAATTGGGCTTTATATATCATAGCTTTCGTTGCACCTCTCGTCATCCAATCCATTCTCAACGTTCTCACCGTTCGCACATGGTGGGATTTCCACAACGCAACTCTTGGTCGTGCGTGAAGACTCCTATTGCCCCACAAGAGTGACGTCATGAACCCATTATTTGATTTTACAGTAATCCTAAGCCTATCCCTTACCGGCGCTTTCACGCAGTTCACAAAAATCACCGTTGGCCGTCCGCGTCCTGGTATGGCTGGACTTCGGTTTTAGAACGGTTTAGCTGACCCAATGTAGATATCATTTCTCGTTGTCAACCTCCATCTGGAGTAACGAACCCTCCTTACGGACTTGTGTCGGTCGCAATTTGCACACAGACCGATCAAGCTATCTTACGTGACGGCTGGCGTAGCTTTTTCAGTGGCCATTCGAGTCGTTCGTAATCTTTCCTATTTCCCGTCAGCTCATTAATCACTACAGTTTGTATATGCAACAGTGTCTTTTGCTGGCCTGGGTTTCCTATCGTTCTACTTGGCTGGCAAACTTCACTTGTTTGACGAAAGAGGTCACACTGTGAGCCTTTTCTTGGCTTTGACACTCGCACTTTAAATTAACCGCCGATTTCAACCGAAAGCATAAAGCATGGATTGCTCTTACACCACTCGCAGGTGCCTCCCTCGTAGCAATCTCCCGCACCATGGACTACAGGCGTAATTATTCTTTCATCCAGCCTAACCCACTTAATGAACTGACAAGTTCAATACATAAATAGATCATTGGCATGATGTCCTCGTCGGATCCTTCGTTGGCCTTCTCTTCTCCTTCTTCGCATACAGACAATACTACCCACCTCTCAGCTCCCCCCTCTCTCACCACCCCTTCGCACCCAGAATCCCGCGCGACGGCGGCGACGAAGGCTCGGAAGGACCCATCCTCCCCACGGCAAATCACCCAAATACAAATACAAACTCGATGGGACGCGGTAGCACGACCGCGCGCGGCCATAATAACCGTCCTTCCAGTGAACTTTTCGTACCGCACGGTGAGCGATATCGAGATAGCTTTAGCAATGAGCATCTTGATGGAGAGGGATTTGGATCGTCAGCACAAGATGTGGAGCTTGAAGGGACTGTGAGGAGGACGAACCCTGAACTGGAGGATATATACAAGCCTCAAGGTCGCGTTGCAGAGTCTCGCGTTGGATGATTTCGAAAAGGTTGGGAACACTCTCGAATAGTCGGACAGCAATAATATTTCATGTGTACATGATTGCCCATGCTCCTCCCCTTATTACATTTATCAAACTACAGTGGACATTCGTGCTTAATTTCCGCCGTGTTGATACAAAATCTGCAACAGTTTGGTGTTTATGCTGATGAGTTTATGTAGGTATTGTATATGTGTATGCTTCATGTCAAGAACATTCCGGGCGTCTCACCAACTCTTTATTCGTACATTCACCTCCCACTCTTCAACAGATCCCTCAGATCGTCGCTAATCATAGGCAGGTTATTTCTCAGTACGCGAACTGCATCAGTGTTCTCCTCCTCCGCTGTGCTATTCAGTGCACCCCGTCTTCGCATCTGGGATGCGGGTGGCGGTGTTGCCGTCGCTGCGTCAGCCTCAGCGCGGCGCCGATCGACATCTGCTATGAGCTGTGCGAAAGAGAGGAAGAGCACCTCTGCCTGCGCGAGCGTCGTGTCAAGTTCGATGGTCATGCTAAGCTCATTGCAATACTATTTTGATTATTTAAATCATTTAAATTAGTTTCACGAGGGAATTGATGGCTTCGTGGTACTCACCTTGAGGATCTCGTCGAACTCGACTAGGTATCGCAGTATGACATCACGATGCGACTCGAGCACGGCGAGCGCAATGAATAGCACGAATTCGTTGCTGTAGAAATCAGTCCACAGGACTTCCCACAAACGCATTACATCGCTGAACGCGAATTCGCGCTTGAACGCTATGAGAACCCATCTGAGCAGAACGTGAATTACGAAGACTTTGAATCAAAGGTTGGCATATTTACCGGAAGCAGAAAAACAGATTTAAAGCTTCGGCTTTCTCTGAATACAAAAAATACATTAGCACACAGCAGAGATAAATGAAGATGTCGTTGACATACCGAGGTGACGATAGAGTTCAGGATCCATCATGCTGATTAATTGCTGTAGCGTAGATAGCTGTTTCTTCATTCCGCTTTGATCTCGGAGGAAGTTTTGTTTCTACAGATCAATATCACTGCAATGTCCAAATAGCCAGAGCTTCCGGAAACATACCATCCGATTCATGACTTCGACGAAGCACCAGAACGTCATCTCCTCATCTGCGTACATAACAACATATATCGGAGAACATAAGTCTGACATTCCCTGAACATAGCCTTCGTCCCCTTCCCAATCAGTATCAACAAAACTCCGAGGAACAGCGTCCACATAATACAAGCTTGAAGGCTCACCTAACTCCTTCTCGTACAAATTGTATGTCAAGAGAATGCCTGCGAGCCGCTCGATGTGGTCGTTGCTTGGAGCTTGGGCGCCTATGTCGGTGAGGTTGGGGGAGAAGGCGGAGTATCGGCGTGCAGCTTCTTTCTCGTCGGACATGTTTGCGGGAGGTGATGAAGTCGGTGAGGGGCTGACGAAGAGAGGTTGAGTTCGGTCAGTGCGACGGCAGTCGACGTCTATGCGATGTCTCTCCTGTGAATATTTTTTCAGTGGAGTCATTGGGTAGACGGCAGAGATGGTTCCTACATCGAGAATATCTGGACGGTTGAATACTTCGTCGACACCATACCACTGTGATTTAATATCATGGTATTGTTTCCTGGAAATTATTAATATTGCAGGCTGTTTGGGTGTTTGGATGTGCCATACCGTTTTTCATCCCATCTTTCAGCCCTCTCAGCATCACTGACATCCCACTCCAGCACGCCCAGAACGAAAGGCCAAACCCTCTTCCTTAAGTCACCTTTCTCGTCGATACCTCTCCGGAATATCTCCCTCCTCATTTCCTCCGACCGTATTCGTGGTCGCCCATCTGCATTGAACCACCCTTCCCAGGTCACAACGTCGAGGGGGTGCTGCGGATCTCGCGTACTCCGCGGTTTCGGAAGGTTCGCAGTCGAATGGAGAAGCTCAAACACGCCAAGGGAACCGGACTCTTCAGCGGCACCGGCTCCAGAACTCGACGTCGAACTTGGGATGACCCGAGCTTCCCTCTGTCTGGCGCGTTCACCTTCCTCTGCAACAATGCGAGCCCAGCGCGCTAGATACACACGAGCACTCTCGAATTCCCCGACGCCTCCCTTTTCGACCCAGCTGCCCCATTCCCATTCGCCGTTGGCGTTTACGAGCGAGCGTACGGGGTCCGGCAGATGCGGTACGATAGGCTTCGCAAGCGGGTGAGACAGTATGTTTTGTGCTGCGTGTCGTGTCGCACGGGTAATGTTCGAAAAGGATTGAAGAAGTGCAGCGCGGGCTTGTGATTGTGGTGACGTAGAGAGATTAGGAGACAGTGATTTATGCAAGACGGATGAGCGGTTAGCGTATGGATTGCTGGACGATGCCCCAGTTGACTGCGGTGGGGTGGAGAGTGGTCGTGGACGACGATGTGCAGGAACAGGAGAGAAGGAGTTGGCGTATGAGGATTGGGAAAGGATGTCGTCAACAGCGTCGTCGGAGAAAAGTTGTGTCGTGTGTGTCTCGATGTCTGCTTTTGATGGGTCCACTAGGAATAGAGAAGGCTGAAGCGTAGATCGAAGAATATGAGAGTATGAGCGCAGTCGAGTTATCAGATCTGCGCCACCCCACAAAGCCTCAGTTCCTTGTGCATTTGAATTAATAACTCGTGGTGGATAAGACGTAGAGGAACTCCGTCGATTCAATGGGGGTGCAACCGGAGCTGCACTGAACGAGCGTGACTCGTCATCATGAAAGTAGAGCGTCGGTAATGTGGAGCCGCTAATGAGATTTATGGCAATAGAACCATCTGAAATGTGATCATCAGTAGGAATATTATATATAGAGGCCAGCCAGAATCGTACGCCATGAAGATAATGTTGGCGGATGGACAATGAGGGAGTATATCGACGTGACTGGAACGGAGAATGCATATGTCTCAGGACGTTGCGTAGGAAGATCGATTAGGACGGCATCTGCATTGTGGTTTTCTCTCAATGATGCGACCACCTGAAGCAAGTGATATGGCCCACCTTCTATCTCATCCCCATCAGTAGCATGCTCCTCAATTTGCACAAACTTGTCCCATTCTGCTTGACCCTTCTCATTCAGTAATGATTCAGGTATCCACGCAAGGAAGTACGTGGCGTTTATGGCTTCCTGTAGACCCGCAGTCAGAGCTCCACGTCGCACAAAATCATGAATTGGACGTACCCGCTTCACGAGCGCGACAAATCCCGGCATGTTGTCTCGAGCATAGGCTGTGGGATGGACGTAGACCTTTGACTTGGTGTACAGCAGTCTGAACTTCTGATCCTCTTGAACAGAACCCGCAGGAGACTGCTTGTTCTCTTCAGACTCTGAGACATGTTTGATTTCGACCATCGAATCGTCCTAAGTGATGGAAAGCAATGTTATCACAAGATCGGACGCAGAAATTGTTTGGAACGCACAGAAATTATAGATAATGTACCGTCGAAGCTTGAGGGTTGCGGGTTATCACCGCTTGGCATGATATGGCCTTTAAAGAGGCTACGCGTCCAAGGTACACTGCGGAGCGCTTGATTTGTTCGCTGCGGACTGTCAAGTATGGACTCGGATGACGCGCCACAGTCCGAATCTGGTCGGAACGCCTCGTCTACCGCGACCATACAAAAATAAAATTGCCCAAGTTTTGAAAAATTAACAAACTATTTGAAATGCCAGTGATAGAAGCATGCTATGTCACCAACCGAATGCACGCCATTCATGAATCTCAGACATGTAATGCAACTCAATTTCGGTACCGCGTGCATGACCGCAGTTCAAGGCTGCTCGCCAATGGTCAATCGAGACACATGTGAAAAAGCTGGATGCCTGCTGAGAATTTTTGCTGCCGTGGATTCAAAGGTGAATCGGCTCATGTTCTTACGTGTCATACGAATAGCCAGTGTGGAAAGAACCAGCGAGAAAATAAGCACTGGCAGAAGGCAATGCTGGGATTGTGACGACTTGTGCTGCTGTACAGAAACTCGCGACTGTGGAGCATGAAACCATTGACACGATTTTGCGAAGCAGACTGTTGGTTCTCGAGGATTGCAAGGATGCCAAAATAATGAAATTGAACGCGAGATACAGCAATCTACTTCGAGACTATTTCGAGTATGACCAGACATTCCGCAGTACTGATCACAAGGTCAATGAGCGATTAAAACGCACAAAAGATTTACTCACAACCAGCACGAGTCGCCAAACGGTTGATCGAATCATCGCTCTCACCCATTGCCCGGACCTGACCGCAGAGAGCGAAGGTGGTGGATGTGCTCAAGGCTTTGCCATCAGAGTCGACATCGACGATGCTAATTTGGACCGACGCGTGGTCTTTTGAAGTGATGAGACGGTCTGTGAGAACATATGGTGGTCAGCGATCAACTGAACGGACATTCCTTCGCAAGAACGCACTTGTCGCAGAGCACTTGCGTGGGACGTAAAGATCGACGAGGACTCCCTGTTAAAACAAGCAGCCTGATTAGCATCACATGGAAAATCATCCGTAGCTCCAACATACTTGATCGTTCTCCATTGTGTAGTTTCTATGAACGACTTTTGGATTTTTGGGTGAAGGTGATAGGTGATGGACGAGTAAGGTTATAACTGTATAGTTCTCACGGTTCTCAAAGCATTCAGTTCGGCTATTGCCGTCTCCTTCATCTGCTTTCAACCAGACTGAACGTTATGGCCAAAAATATGGCAATATTCAGGACATGGGCGCAAAAGCAACCTAGTTCCCTGTCTCCAGACATATTGCTTACACACACGGACACGTCAATGACGGTTTTCGATGCTTACCCAAAGTCCATCTTTCACGTCCTTGTCCTGCCTCGGATACTCCCCCCTCTAACAATCACCAATTCGAGCGATCTTAAAACATTGCTTCGTGAGGATAAGAAGCTCGCCAAAGATTGTATTCAGAATCTAGCGGATGACGCAGCCAAAGTGAAAGGTATGATTGAAGATGAAATGGTGAAACGCTTCGGCTTCAAGTGGCCAATTTGGATGGGATTTCATGCCGTTCCGTCCATGGTGCAAGTTCTATACTTTTCTGCTTCGGGCCATGGTATAAACAATCTGAAAATTTAGCCATTTACATCTTCATATTCTATCCGCCGATTTATGCTCGCCTTCAATGAAAAATAAGAAACATTACAACTCCTTCCACCCGAAGGTCGGATTTTTCCTTCACCTTGACGAGGTTTTGTCTTGGTTTGATGCTGAACCGTCGTACTATAAGACGGTGAGTAAAATTTGCATAACTTTGGTGATGTCTGAGCATTCCTATACGTCTTGTTGGACTTCTTCCACCCAACTAGATGACTAAATTAGACAAGACACAATATGAGCCGAAATTGAAAGAGCCTCTGGAATGTTTCCACTGCGGAAAGGAATTGAAGAACATTCCCTTGTTAAAGAGTCATTTACAGGATGAATGGGACAAAGTGGCTGCGAGAGCCAAGAAAGCAATACCGCAAACGAAGCGAGCAAGGGATGAAGAAACTGGTGAAGATGAACCTGCGCGAAAGAAGCAGGAGTCAACAGCTGAATGATCGCAATGCCCCATTGATTATCTTGTATCCATATGCTCTAGTTAGTGGCATTGTCGTCATTCCATCTCATTGGACCGTAATCGCTATTTGCAGAGAGTAAAACATAACGATGCAGCTGTACATACTCTACTGAGCGCGGCCACCTGCACGCATGCATTCACCAGTCCTGATGAAACCAGCCTTCGAATTATTTGCCATCTTTTCGCAACAAGACGGGCTTGCGGGGTATGCACATGGATCCATTGTTGAAACGAACACGTAGGACTGTTTACAGTGAGGTATCGGTGTGGATATAGGGATGACAATGTGATGGAGGACTACGGGTATCAACCCAGCTAACCAAAACATCATGTGGAGAATGATATACAATGCATATGTACAGCACGACAGCTTGAACGAGATCCATGAAAGCAACCATTGATAAGACAGCATGGAGGAGACCAGATTGAAGAAAGCAAATGACGGAGTAGTGTGGAGTGAAAATGTGAAAGTGGAAAGGACTAATGCCTGGATCGCTTCCGGTAGGAATCACCACTGGTACCGTCAGGGCGTTTCGCCGACATATTCAGATCTCTCTCAGACCGCGAGTCTGAAATGGGAAATGCCTCGTGTCGGGACCTGTCGTCCACGCCCCCGGAATTTTTGGAAGATCGCCTGCTTTTCCCCGGCTGCTGAACAGCGAATTGAACGTTAGAAGAGCCGTACTCTGCTCTAGCGGATCCGCGCTCTCGCGAATCAGATGCTATGTAGCGCTGGCGCGCAGGCACGTCGGGAGATTGTGGCGACACAGCCACTGCCGGCGGCAAATATGACGGACCTGAACGCGCTGTTGCCGCGCGGAATGGAGGTCCCGGTGGCGGCGGCGGCGAGTGACGATACATTTGAGCTTGGAACGTGGGCATAAAGACGGCAGGCGAACCCTGCAATTCCTGACTGTCGCTGTCGCCGTCGTTCTGCATTGCGCCGAACGGATCGAGGCTGGAGTGTTTCCCACGAATAAATTGACTCGCTCCGGTCCTCTTTTTTACTTCGTCAATTATCGCATCGAGACCTTTGCCCGTAACGTTCTCGCCACTCTCAGTGGTATCAGAAGACGGAGTAGATGGCGAGGCAGGCGAAGGAGGCGACATGTGAGATGGCGAACCCCGCAGTTGACGTTCAAGAGCGACGGCAACGGCACGAAGCCTGGAGTCATGGTCCGAAAGAACAAAAACCGCCTCAGAACGTCTCGCCCAGTAAGAGAACTGTGTGTTCGACCAGCCTGAAAGAGCAAGGACCGTGGACCGCGTGAGCGTCACTTGGCCAGAAGGGCATCCATTGTAAGGATGCGTCAGCGATTTCAACGGGTTGTAGGGATGCCTGGGAACAGGAAAAATGGTTAGACTCATTCAAAAACGGCTAATGCATGCAGGGATTACATACGGAACATAGGTTCGCAATATTTCCTTGACAACCTCGACCTTGACAAGAAAATCAATAGCACTTGCTCCGGGTGCTTTTGTGTCCCCATCCTCACTGTCTCCGCGGGATTTTCTGCTTCTTGGCGGTTTGTTGGCGCTGAAGCGCCGTTCAAAAAGTCGAGAGGAGAATATCTCCCACTTCTCATCACCCAGCTGATCACGTAGAAATGCTGCCGCATAAGGGTCGGCTTCCGGGCAAGGTGAAGACTTCATGCGTTTGGAAAATCCTCCGGTCTACCGAATAAAAAATTAGAGTCGTTATCGGAAAAATCGTCGATAAGCTGAAGAGACCGCTGACGCTGCCCAAAATTGCTTGAGGCACATCGCGACGCGAAATGATTTTCGCAACGCAAATCCTCGGCAGTCACTCTTAAATGATTAATATCGGTGGAATTGACTCACATCGGTGTCGAAATTAACGACTGTGTCATGAGAGAGACCTGGTAAGGTGGGGGGAGGTAGCAACGTATGTGCCGGTCCGTGAGCTAGAGGCGAAGCAGCAGTTGGCGGAATTGCGGCAGGCTTCCCATGAGATGGTCGTATCTTACGAACAACGTGTTTTTCGGGTGCATTAACCGGTGAAGGCGGGGAAGGATAATGAGCCTGTGCGACTTGTGAGGGGGCCATTTTTGATGTTGGAGAGGAGGTGTGAGCAGCTCTGGGATGAGGAGACACGTTTCCAGAGAGCATGTTATACACGCCCCCCTCTCTGTGCCCGCCTACCGGACGAACATCGGGGTGCAGCATGTATTGGAAATTCATGGGGAATAGTGCCTCAGGGAAATATGTCAAGGAGGGATCAGAATAGTATGAAGGAGAAAGCACGAAGGGGGGATTGTCATAGACAGGCAGGATATCGACTGGCAGCAAAATAGGCATTTCAGGAAGCGATTGGAGGAATTCCAGGTGCTGGGAAAGGGCGCCGGCGTGGTAGCCATGAGGCGCTACGTGCGGATTCAAGGGTTCGGCAGAGTCCGTTCCGGATGACATTATTGCTATAAGCCTGCAGGCAGAAGGGTGATTTTTTTAACACGACTAGCTATAGATCGCGGGGACAGATGATTGAGGCATCAAGCAGAGATTTCGGAAGTCGCTGTGCGCCTTGATGGTTGAGTATAAAGTTTGCCTCTTTTGGTTACTCGGATAAATCGTTACGTCATTTTTGGTTGGTTCAGCCACATCTTCAATTGACAGTTTACATCCAACGTCGAGCTAGACACCATCAACAACAATGACTGGCATCCCGATTGATCCCAAATCGTCTGAATCAGTGCAATCGAGGTCAGTGTTTGTCCAGTGTCACGGTAGGCTCAGAGAGATCTGACTCCTGAACACAATGCTCGTTGCTATCCTTCATTATCGAATCGGCAAATTTGCAGGGCAGAAGACGGTCCAGGGTCTCCCGGCTTGCCAAAGTTGCCTGCACCTTCGCTAGATGTCTCCATCCCCCTGGATCAGATAATCGGAGATCCTCCAACTGGTCTGGACGATGTTGATTCGAAGTATGTGTCACATTGCTTGCTGATCTATTCTGTAGCACCCTAACGAACAATGGTCACTCAGAAAGTTGGAGGAGGTTGAGAAGAGAGCATCACACGTTCAGAAACTTGCTGAGGAAAACGCAAAACTGGAAGCAGAGCTGAAGGAGATGTCAGAGAGACTCGAGGCTGCCGAACGAAAGCGGGAAGGCTTGCTCGCCGGAAAGGAATCAAATGATAACCCAGCAAATTAATTGAACAATAGGCATAAGATAGAGCGACCGCACTTCCACTCTATTCTGTTTCGCAACGATCGAAACCACCTGGCTGGTTGTACGTATGCACCACACGCATCCCTACTCCGCGGACATTCTTCCATCGGACTTGGTTCTGTGTATATCCGTGATCCCAATGCTATATGATGTTCTTCAGGTTGTGCTCATTGTGAAATTGGATACTTTTGTTGATAGTCTCGGGTGACGTCATACCGCGATCCTCATCTATATAATTACAGTACTCGGGCTTCTTCCTCGCGGTTTACACGTTCCTCGCCAACCACCGACAATTAGAATATCCGTCCAGTGTCATTTTTTGTTCTCAAGAGAACCTTTGTTTTCTCAAGAACGCATATAGTTAGGACTTTTCGGTGAATCATCAGGGAATGATCCGGGATACTGTTTCCGCCAAGCGCCCAACTGATAGTCGTGGCAGTAGTGCTGTACCAACGTCCATCGACCCTGCAAAGTTCCAACGAATGGATCAGTTGAGTTTTCAACATTGCAGTACTTTGACAAACCATGTCATGCGTATACTAACTACTACTATCTGGTCGTGATAGACCAACTGCTGTATGCGGTACAGGCGACTTCAATGTCGTGTTCATTGGAGCTGGGAATGTGATGTTCGGTCAGTACGCACGACAGCCACGCATATACGGACTTAGATCGACTTGTGTGAACCCATCCATTGATTTTTCCAACAGGATCCGACGAAGGACCATGGAATCACTCTTTACGTTTTGAACAGTGCGTGTGATCTCATAAACTTCAGTCCGATCCCTGAATACCATTCAGGAAACTTGGAACACGCCTCAAAGTTGTGGCAGTCATTGATCCGGCCATCGAGCGCGCAGAGATTGTCCTTAAAGCGAAATGTGGCTCCTCCGTCGCTCCGGCGTATCAGAACTCGCGCATTTTCGAGTCACTCGATGAATATATCAAGAATAAGTCTGAGGTTGATCAGCCCCGCGCGTTTGTCATTGGATCTCCTCCGATGTTCCGTGGGTCGGTGCACCCAGGGAGAGATGTAGAGCTGCAGATATTGAAGCATTTCCCTGGCGTCGCAGTCTTCTGCGAAAAACCGATTGCGACCGGTCCTAAGGATGAAATTACAGAATTATTTGCCGTTGCGAAACAGGTCAAAGATTCCGGAGTGGTTTTCTCCGTTGGGTATGCGTTAAATATATATGCCAGCCGACACAGTGATTTGACTCTGGGACAGATATATGTTGAGGTACTTGAAAGCCGTTCAAATGATGAAGCGGATCCTCGAAGAGAACAACGTGACCGTCATGTGCACCGTTGCTCGCTATGCATGTGCGTATGAATCGATCGCAAAGCCTGAATGGTGGGATAAGTCTCTTAGGTGTGTTGCAGTAACCTTGATAGCCATTGAGCGTGTCTCACGACATAATCCACCAAAGCAATGGCCCTATTATAGAACAGGGAACGCACTTCTGTGATTTATCGCGTTACTTCGGCGGTGAGGTGGACATTTCCACCGTCGCCGCAAATTCCCTCGAATGGAACGAAACGGCCGGTCATCTCTCGAAACTGCGAATTGATGAGTCAAAGATTGCTCCAGAAAATAGGATCTCCCGTGTCACATCCGCTAATTGGTGAGCTGCAACCTTCAGGTGATGGAGAATTTTGAGTTATTGAACAAAATGCAAGGAAATACGAGAGTGGTGCCGTCGGAAGTTTAACTCACACAGTGGCTTTACAGGGAGTGAATTACAGCTGCGAGTTAGAGGTATTTGCCGATGGTTATCAGCTGAAGTACGCAATTCATCTTTTTGTCTGATAATTGTTTAACTCACGAATGGCTATGCAGACTTGTCAATCCCTATGTAGAACCCATTCTTTACGTTCGTAGGCCAGGTGACGACTTTGATGAGACGCACCAATTCGAAGGCGACGACCCATTCTTCACAGAAGTGATTTATTTATTCGGTATACTTTGTGCCGCTAAGCGACTATCACAGGTATCCAACTGGATCGATATCGTTGAAGATATTGAACACGATCCTAAAGCTCCTTTGATCCTGAGCAGTTTCACAGGTGCGGTTTTCAGGTTTATCCATGAACGTATTGAGCTCAAACCGGTTCTTGTGTAACAGACGCGTGTAAAACATATGAATTTACGTGGGCCATCCGTGAAGCAAGCGAGAGAAGCCTTCAGAATAGGAAGAAAAGTTCCGCAGTCGATAAGACTACGTCTTAATTAGCCTGAGCGCGTAGAAATTGTTGTAGGAGGAGATTGTGAACGTCGCACTTGGCCTGTGCGTTTTGTTGATGCTCGCAGTCAGTTCGCAGTCCCGTGTCACGTCGATGTGACAAGTCATAACGCGACGCGCAGTTTGGTTAGATCACGTGCCAGTGTTTACGGGGCTATTTGAAACTCCGCTTGTAAGCGAGAGAACGCGCCTATATAAAGCTGAGAGAGCGCGATGACCAAAGTCTCAACCACTTCCCTCTTACCATCACCCTCCCCTACCCATACCACCTCGTTCAACCGTTGTTGATTCATTTGCTGGTTCTCCATCGTGCGTACACCTCACACTCTTTTGATCGTTCAAAATGAATCGAAATTCATGACATCAAATAGAATTCAAAATCAATTCATAACTTCGTTACACTCATACAATGGCCCCTAAAGTGAGTCGATTAGCTCTTACTGACTCGAATACGCATAATAATTGTACGCTTGTCACAGCCCGCTTCCACCGCTGGCAAGGCTCCGGCTTCCACTGCCTCCAAAGCTCCTGCCAAAACCACTGCCGACGGTGGTGCAAAGGCTGCGAAGAAGACTTCCAAGAAGACTCAACCAGCCACTGAGGGTGGTGAGAAGAAGAAGCGCAGGAAGGTCAGGAAGGAGACGTACAGCTCTTACATTTACAAGGGTAAGTCAATCGCCACTAGGACCAACTGGCGGCCTGGTTTACACGGTCATACATTTTACTAACATGTATGATTTGATGACAGTGCTCAAACAAGTCCACCCTGACACTGGTATCTCGAACAAAGCCATGGCTATCTTGAACTCATTCGTCAACGATATCTTCGAACGAATTGCCACCGAGGCTTCCAGTACGTTGGTCGCTCGTGTATATCGGGACGTCGCTGATTTATGTATCGTGCCAGAACTCGCATCTTACTCCAAGAAGTCGACCATCTCGTCACGCGAGATTCAGACCAGTGTACGACTGATTTTACCTGGTGAATTGTCGAAGCATGCTATCTCCGAGGGAACCAAGTCTGTCACCAGTAGGTCTACTGAACACTTGTTGTATCCTCTATCTCATGCCTTGACTGTTAGAATTCTCTGCTGGTGCGAAGTAAGCGTTTGTCGAAATGTCCTGCAGGGTTGTCTCTTGTTCCACTGTGTACTACCATCTGTTGTTGTACTCTTCTATATATTTCATCTTGCCGATTTACTTTTTGTTGAGCCTGTCTATTGTACCCGTCGTGAGTCAGTGCCGTAAGAAAACCTTGCCGAGATTCCTCTATTTGTGACCACTACATAGTCAAAATATTGCGAGTTCAAGTTATCCTCAGGGCTTCGTGCCACCGGCCTACTCTGTTAAGACGCTGGATGACGATGACTATGACCGATACTGCGCAAACCACAATCACCATTCCAGAGGGCTTCACTTTGCACACCGAAAACTCAGCTAGTATCCTACTTCCGTCGAAGAACGAAGCATTTCTGAATCCCGTCCAAGAGTTCAACCGCGACTTGAGTGTGGCATGCATAACGGTCTGGACTGAGGAGTCGAATCGACTCAGAGAGCAGAAATGGCTGCAGAAGAAGGAAAGGGATGCGAAGGCGAAGGCGAAGAAAAAGCTCAAGTGTGAGTCACTTTCATATCGTCAGAACCGTGTTCTTCGTGTTGAACATGGCAAATAACGTGTAGCGTCTGCTGGCGATGCTGTTGAGGTTAAGGATATGGACGTCGATATCGATGCTGGCAAGAACGAGCGCATACGGGTAGACGAAGCCTCGGACATACCAAAGTCATCGGAGACACCACAAGAGAATGGTGCTGCGACAACAGTTCGAGGAGTACATCGTCCCACTTATCTTTACGTGCGTGTTGTTGACGCGACTCCCAGTTCACGCCGCAAAAATTTGTGGTCCTGGAAGCCCTTTCTGCGACCGGTTTGCGGTCAATACGATACGCGAAAGAGATTCCACTACTGAAGTAATGTTAAATTTATCATGGCTGACTTCGACAACTTATTGAGTGTGAATTCGGGTTTATTTTACAGACATGTGATTGCGAACGATCTTTCCCCCTCAGCTGTTGCAGCTATACGGCGGAATGTCGAAATAAATGACCTGGTCTCGCCTGATTCTTTGACTGCTCCTGGTGCAACACACGGAAGGGACTCTTCGTTGGTAAAGGAAGATGATGGATACTCTGGAATTTCAAAACGTCACCAGAAGTTTGCAACAGTGCGCATCAACGAAGGTGACGCGTGGTCCGTGTCTCCCACTAGTTTGCTTTTTGATCAGGGCTTGAGTAAAATCTACCGGACAGCTCGCTCATGTATTCTCACCGATCGGAAAAACAGTGGGTAGATTGCGTGGATTTGGACCCGTATGGCACCGCGGCACCATTCATTGACGCAGCAGTTCAATGTATCAACGACGGAGGTAAGTGGCGATGCCGAAAGGTCTCAACATAGTTTTACACACGCATTTCCCCAAGGGCTGCTTTGTGTGACATGCACAGACTTAGCCGTCTTGGCAACGACAAACTATTCTGAAAAATGGTTCGCTCTTCTTCGAGATGATGCCAACGAAGGGTTTATTTTTTAACATTTAGTTTCTCGAATTATGGCGGCATTCCTGCGAAAGCAGAATATTGCCATGAAGTCGTACGTAGAAAACGTTCGTTTTACTCTTCTCATTGATGCACTACGTCTTAGGCTCTCCGGCTTGTTCTGCATACAATCTCAACCTCCGCAGCGCGATACGGCCGTTACATCCATCCTCTTCTTTCCCTCTCAATTGATTTTTACGTCCGCCTTTTCGTGAGAGTACAAACAGCACCCGTGGAGGTGAAAAAGGCAGCCAGGTATGTCCCGGGCTCGCATGGCAAGAGTTCGAACTGAATGTAAACCGGGCAGCAAGACATCGACATTCTACATCTGTTCGAATTGTCAGGCGTTCTTCGAGCAGCCACTCGGTCGGCTCGTTGAGAAGACGTCGGATAAAACTGGGCAGGTTAACGTCCTGTACAAACAAAAGACAGGCCCTCCGGTAGCGGATAAATGCCCGGAGTGTACCTCTGTTCTTCATGTTCGCATGAAAGTATTTTCTTCATTCAAACTCATTCATATTACCCTGATAGGTGGCTGGACCGATGTGGAATGGTCCAATACACGACAGTGGTTTCGTCGGAAAGGTTCTTGAACATACCGAAGCTAACAACAATAAATACGGAACTTCGACAAGGATGAAAGGTATGCTCACAGTTGCTAAAGAGGTATATTTTTTCACCTAAGACTCGCGGTATCACTGAAACTGATCACAACTTGCGAAGGAACTGGACACACCGTTCTATTTCACACCCGGCAAGGTTTCTGGCAATTTCCATTGCATATCCCCACCGCTGGATGATGTTGCGTATGTGGCTCTTTTATCCTGCATCCAACCAATAAAAGCTGAATTTAGCTCCCAGGTCCGCGTTACTCAACGCTGGACACTCAATATCCCGATCGCACGCTTTAGCTGGCTCTCTGAAGACGACTGCGACGAGGCAGGACATCCATGATGTCTTCCGTGGCTGGGTGAAGAAAAATCCGGTTAGACTAGACAAACTACCGGAGTCGTCACCAACACATCATCTTCTATCGAAGGAGCCAAGGTATCGTCTGATGTTGTGGTCATTTCCCATTGTGGTTGACGTCTGATGAACAGATTCGAGGCTAACTTTGAGCACCATCCCCAAACTGTTACCAAATCGTCGAAAGTCAAATTGGTGCGCTACCAGCAAAACCCGACTGCCAACTGGGGGCCGGGGACAAAAGCGACCTCAAAGCGGAAAAGAGAGGACGATGATAACGACGAAACATGATATATCATTGCAAGAAAATTTTAGCAGCGTTGTGGTATATTTGTTATGGTACATGACAATGAATGGATGCAAGCAGGTGACCCGAACGACGAAGATATATTTGCAGATAGCACGGAAAAAAGCAATAAACCAGAAAAGTCCCAAGCTGTTGTGCGACGTTATATTGCCTTCAAAGCTTTACTCTTCGTAGCTGCGGGGTCTTTGACGATCCACGGGTGTTGGAGGAGTTCAGAAGCAGACGGGCGAGCCTCGTGGTTGATCTCGAATGTACGCTGTAAGAAGTCAACAGCATCAGAGGAAATGTCGGACGGGATGGTGGGTTTCGCCATTGAACCAATCTAAGAATCACCATATAAGATATGGGACTGTCACAGACAGATGGATTGTATGATGGCACTGACCTTGAAAATCGCCTGCATTTGGGTTAACTGAGCCCAGGGGTGCTGGCCAGTAAGCATCTCAACGACGAGGCAGCCGACGCTCCAAATGTCTGCTTTCCGCGTGTATGAGGTTTGCTTGACAACCTCGGGGGCCATCCAGAATACAGACCCCTGGAGGGATGGCCGATGCAAACGCGCGCCGCCTAGCAAGTCTGGATCATCGCTTAGTAAATGTTTCAAATCACGAATTGACCCAACTTACTGTCTTCGACCTTTTTGGATATACCGAAGTCTGAGATCTTGATTCCACCCTTATTATCGACGAGGATATTGGCACCCTTAATGTCACGATGGATGATTTCCCGCTCGTGAAGATAATTGAGGCCAGTCAAGATCTGTCGGACGAAGTTGCGCACGAGGGCCTCCTCGAACGCGCCGTAGTTCCTAAGTAAAGCCGTGACTGATCCGCCAGGGACGTATTCTAAGAAAATATTTAGGTGGTCCTCGTCGCTCGAGGAATCTGCAAACATTTCTCAATTCACCAAGTCACCCATCATGAAACTGAATAGCGACTGACCTAGGTATTGCACGATATTCTCGTGCTGGAGGTCCTTCAGAAGATCAATTTCGCGCTCTAGCGCGCTCAACATGCTCTTCTTGCGTTCTTCGTTGGGACCTGAGCCAGAGGGCAATTCGACTTGCTTGACTGCCATGAGCAAACCGCTCGCCGCCTCCATTCCGAGGTACACACTGCCGAAGGAACCGGCGCCGATGAGGGCACCGCGAATCCACTTGATCGCCCGCTTGCCTAAATGGAAAATTTCAAGTAACGCAATTTGACAAGATGGAGTGAATACTAACCACCAGTGGATGTGACAGCCTTCCCAGGTTCGTCATCTTCCTCATCATCCAAAAGTGTGTCCTCTTCCTCTTCCTCATCTTCCAGTTCTTCCTCGAACAACTCTTCATCTTCCTCATCAAGCTCATCATCGACCAACATCTCACTCGATCTTCTCACTCCGCTCTTTCTCCTCAACCTCGCTGGCACGCCACTATCGTCCTCACCTATATCGTCAATAGCAGTGTCTCCGTCCAGGGTATCGCTCCTCAAACTATCACCTGCCATACTCTTCCTCCGGCTCTCCACCTCTGCCGTGATCTCATCAACAGTTATCATACTCGCCGTATCCGAAATATCCCTTTTACTCCTCAATTCCGTCATGTAGCTCGTCCGCCTGCTCGCGGTCGACGTCGTGCGCGACAGAGACGGAATTGGACCTGATCGTGCCCCGTTGACTTTATCAAGTGCATCGGAGAAAGAGTCCGTCGGGAACTTCACTGGCGGGAGGAGATGCGTAGGCTTGCAGCCATCCATATCGACGGACAAGCCGTCCTCCGTCGACAAAGACAACCTCGGCGGATCCGGCGACGCGCCAGCACTCGCAGCTCCACTCCCATCACCCATCCTGCCTTGCATCGATGTCCCTTTTTCCGGTACAGGCGGTGGTGGCAAACTGGCCATACTGTTCATACTTCCCAAACTTGCCATGCTCACCCTGTTCGGACTCATGCTCGCTCGCGGATCCCTGCCTCCATCCGTGCTCGATGAGAACCGCGAGCCTTTCCACGACGCGCCACTTTCGCGCCTCCCGAAGCCCATTCCGCTCACACGCATCATACTTTGCCGTGCAGTCTTCTGCAGCACTTTGCGCTCCGTGTACGGGAAGAACTCGGTGAGATGGTTCGTGATAACTTCGCTAGGCGGACGAGCGAGGAATTGGCGTATCTTGCCCGCGAATGTCGACGCTGACGGACTCTTCCCGCTCCCGCCTGCACCCATAGGTGGAGCAGGGGGTGGAGACTGTGTGTAAATCTGTGGTACAGCAGTTGGCGGTGGGCTGTTATCACTCGTATGTCCCGACGTGTGCGCCGAGCCTGAGCCTGATCCCGATCCCTGAGAAACAGGAGGTTCCAACACCCTCTCAGGATGCGCCACGCCTAACGCACTGAGCACACTAATCGAACTCGCGCGTTTCATAGCCTTCGTATCCATGCCCAGTGACATTGCATTCGGATTCGGCGCGAACGTCATCTTTCCATGTGGGGGACTCATCAGGTTACCATCCGCGTCTTCGAACTCGTCGCCAGTGGCCAAGCGCGGTCCTGGAGCGAATAATGGGCTATTGGGAGAGGCGGGGAGGATGCCAAAACCTAGGACACCAGCTTGCGGGGGTAGTTCCTCACCGAAGATTTGTTGGAGCGCTTTGGAGCGCTTGGCTTTGCCGATGCGGCGGAGGGTAAGACCCTGTTCGCGCGCTGGGTGGTCTGAGCCTGCGTGGCACACTGCGAGGAGTTCAGATTCACGGAGGGGTTTTCCTGTGGAATATATATATATATCAATTTTTGGGTTTCTCGATTGGAAGAAATGTTAAAATTGAGAGACATACCTTGGCCATCGTTATAGTCCAAATAAACTGCCCATCCGTCAACACATAAGCCGCCATCATCAGTCTCAAACTCCACATCGCCCGACCTTGAACCAAGCTTATTAAACTTCTTCAATGCGCGCTCAAGCACCTCCACCCCACCAGCACCATCAGGAATATTGATTGTAACTGTCTGCCCGTCATCCGGCATCTTGAACTTCACAAGCTTGCGCCTCAGATCCTCCAATGACAGAGCAGACGAATGTGATGGTGTGGTTGGACGGTTAACGAATGCACCGCGGCCGACGGAGTACGCGTTCGAAGTGTTCGAGTTCGAGTTGGGGTTCAAGGAGGCTGAGAGTGAGGTTGGTGGGGATGCACGTCCTGCTGCAGATGAGCCCAAAAAGTGCTCTTGGATAGGAGACAAATTGTGTGTGGTGGAGGTGGGTGGAGGCTGCAGCGCGTAAGGATGTGAGCTCCCAGCTTGTCCTCCTGGACCAGGACGAGTCTGAGCTTTCGCGGAGGTAGAAGTACTCCCGCCATAGGAGCTCGTCTTCAAATGCCCAGCACCACCAGGAGAGCCACGCGGGAGAGGAGACGTCGAGCGTCCGGGTGTCTGCCCACCACCAAGATTACCTGGTCGTGGACCAGAAGGCAGCCCATACTCGCCTTTCCATGGACCACCTCCCTGACCACCACCAGTGATAGAAGGTGTCGTTGCAGTGGAGGGTGTATGTAGTTGTTGCTGTTGTCCAGGCGCTGCAGGTCCAGGTGGTGCAGGCGGTAATGGCTGGCTCGTGTAATGTGGTGCGTCAGATTGTGTTGGTGTGCGTCGCCCAGAGTGTTGTTGGGTGGTGAGTGCGTGGATCCGAGCAGGTTGCCGGGGGTTTATAGGTGGAAGTGGCGGTTGACTACGGGGCGGAGGTGGGAGAGGTGGGAGTGCAGAGCGAAGTGAGCCTCCAGAACCGCTGCTTGACGATGTAGCCGAAGTAGCTGAAGAGGCAAGTGCTGAGGCGACCTGCTGTTGCTGTTGCTGCTGGGTAGGTTGTTGAGGAAGCGGGCGGATTGCGGGAGCGGTGGAACGTGCAGATTCAGGCTGAGGCTGATTATCACGAATGAGCCGCGGAAGACCAGCTTGTTGGGCGTTCTGCAACTGCAGAGGCGCGGGACGCCCGCGATGTCGGTGAGAGGTAGAGGTATCGTGCTGGTGGATCTCCGACCGAGGTGGGGAACGTGATAGTTCATTATTAGGTGGCTCGACATCGCGGTGGTCTTCGCCGTTTACAGTGACTTTGGGACTCACACGCCCATTTGGCGATCCGTGGTGTAGCGTGGTAGTCGACGAAGGGACACTCAACGCCTTTGAAGAGCATCGCTGTCGCAGGACCTTAACGGCATTAATAATGCGGAGGCGATCACCGATGCTATTGATACCCATCTCCTTGAGGGTCTGTTGGTCAAGGTCAAGAATGACATCTCCACGAATATCGTTACTTCTGAATGTCGTTGCGTGGTTGCTGCACTTGACATCTGCGAGCCAGCGGGATACGTGCTGGTCCGTCCAGCTGCGGACAAATTGGGAGTACGGCATACCGGGCGGTGGTGATTCCATGGAATTTGCAGAGTCCCTCACAGGCGTCCCCGGGCGCGAGGACGTCCTGAGTGAGGAGACGCCAGCAGGACTAGGTTTCGAGAGCTGCGAAAAGAAAGGGCCTGTAGGAGAAGTCGGCGACGAACTCTGGCTGGGAGTGCGTGAGGATGAGAGAGAATTGAGGGGGTTGTTGAAGGCGCTCGGTGCAGTAGTTGCCATCATGATTTCCAGAAAACAGAATACCAGTAAGAAAGATAATACAGAAAAGATAAGACCTGATGGGCCAGCGACGAAGCTGCACGCTTGACCGTCGAGGCCGTGCAAGAACTGGATCTGAAAGTAGTACAATGTCCTCTTGACTGTCACGCTTGGTCACACAGCTTCCGCTCGTTTCAGACGGCGATCAGTGATGATTTTGGACATTACATTTTGTAAGTTTTGATGCTATTGTTGGCCCTTTTACATCAACTATAAGTACATCAGCTTCAGCTCTCACACATCAACCGTTATTCTCTTCGCCCCCACCTTGTCCATTTCTCCGACAAATGAATGAAAATTTACAGCCTCATTGCGCACTAACTATCCGACTCTGAAACGCAGAATCATTCCGCCGAAATGGTTGTTCAAGTTTTTGCAAAACCCCCACGCGCTCTTGTCCGGCAAGACAATCACCCGCCAATCAGAAGGTGAAAATCAATGGTCGGGTATACATGAAAGCCCGGCTCACCAATTATTGTAATTCCACTGCGGGCACCGGGCACGTCATCGGGGATAGCTAAAAACAACTTGGCAACAGAGATTGGATACGAACGCAGGTGTGAACTTCTCTGGTGTTTCCCCCATCTTAGTTGGTGAACGGAATTCACCCATAAAAGCCATCTCTTTCGATGATCATACGTATACTTGACAACAATCCGAGAACAAGTATGCGGAACCAAAATCGTTGCCGGGTCTTACAAGCCTGATTAATATGGGTGATCCGCGTTGCCTAATTGAAAATTAAGCGCCGGTTCCAAGAAGGCTACCGCGAGCGTAGGCTTCAGTGTCCAAGTGCACAAGCCTAGGAATCACACAAAATCGAACCCGAGGCGCATCAGAAATATTGATAAAGGTCGGCAGCAGTCACCGATCAAATTCCACGTTTACCGAATGCAAAATACCCACAGTCCCCAAACATATACAGTAAAGCCTTTAAAATTCATGTGATGAGATCCATAACAACCATCTGCATTTCGTGCATCATGAGGCGGTAAATATGTGCGTCAAAAATTCATTTTACAAAACAGAGACAGTTAACCTACTGCCATTTTGGGCAACATGGGCATCATGATTCATGATGTCGACGCGATGGACGTCGAATACAGCATCTAGCCAGCTTCTTTTTAGTCCGTGAGGTCGGGAGGAAAGATACTCATATTTGGGGGCAAGCGGCAATCTGAAATCTGCCAATCACCGATCACCCGTCATCATAGTCATGCCAGTGGTCGTCGTCATGATCATAGCCTCATCCTCGTTGATCGCTCGGCTGGTAGCGTGCGCCGCACGCGCTGATACTGACGCATATATATGCCAGTGGTTTTGCATTTAACGTTGTGGTTATCTTCGCGTCGACTGCAGTAACGTTGGTACTGCCAAAGACGCTGAAGGCGCATTCTCCAAGTAAGTTTATCTCAGTTGCTCAGACTCATACCCCACGACTATGTTTCAGATAGCCTTATCACCCATGTCAGAAGTTTAAAAAGATGTCCAGTACCACTGCCATTCAAGCTCACACATCACTTCTTTTGTCCTATCTGAACAGCGCGGCGCGGGCACCTGTTCCGGGCCGTGGATTTTGTTTATTAATTCACAGCCGTGTGTGTACAGAGGCGGGGGTGCGCTCCGTTCATCGTGGAAATGATTCTCATATATATATCAGTCGCTGGTGCCGGCGCTGATAGATGATATGAAAGGATAGCCATTTTCTTTGATACCATATGTATGTACTCAGAATGTATGCGGTCAGGTGTGCGCGTATTCCGTGACTCGAGGGTATTTTACGGGATGGCCGTGTATGTGCGCCAGTGGCGATGTGAGATTTTGGAACTAGGTTGCAAGTATGTGAGTTGCACTCGGTGTGAAACCAAGACCGTGTTGCTCAGGCCGTTCACGTCATTACCGTACGTGTGGTAAGCATCTTGCCGATTGTTGCAAATTTACGATATGAAAGGATTTATGGCCAGTGTTTTGGTTTTGACGGCAGCACAATCCCATGATTAAGCCACAGGCAAACATTATGAGGTCAGAAAGATAACGCGGGCGTGAAAGCTGAAGGCTCGGATACCTTGGTGCGGTCCGCTCTTCATGTTCCTTCCCGTATATTTTGTTAGGACCATGTTTTACAGGTGTGAATCGGCCCTACAGTACAACACAATTTCACCCGGTATAAATGTTTCTGGAACACTGGCCGTGCGGATGCAGGACGTGTTTCCGGGGGCGAGTTTTCACTCTTCAGAGCCTGAGCTTAATGTTGATTTCCCCCCTCATTTGATTCTGAACCCTGATAATTGTGCCAGTAATCTTGTTAGAACGGCTAATTATTAATAATTTGATCCTACAGCCACATTTCAGCTCACTTTTTCATACGTAGTTTTTTCAATCTTTTGCACCTGTCTTTGCACAAGCTCGCGGCGCCACCTTCATCAAGTCAACCGAACTGTCACGGTCTTCTCCTGGACATTCCTTTTTAAAATTCATTTTAAAATTATTTTACCTACTGCGCATTTTTATGACTCTGATATGAGTACCTTACTGCTGAAGCGCTGAAGCGTTGAGATAAATCTTGCGGAATTCAGCTATGACTCCCGTGACAAAAATGTGACAAAGCGGTAACATACAAGTTTCATGCCACATCCCATTTTCAGAACCACTTTTCGCATCAATCCCACTGTCCAGAATGCGCGGGAGAACCATTATCTCTCTAAATTCGTCTTTCCTCTGTTGGAAACTCGCTTCGGCGTTGGAACAGCCGATTGATCAAAGAAATCTACATACTCTTGTCAACGAATGTGCGGTCACACACACACCTGATGTTAAGTCTATTAGTAAGACGCAGAGGTTTGTGTTAACGAAGTCGATGAAAAACGAATATACGCTCATTTGGTGTGTTGACATGATATCATATTATTAATAATTAATAGTCTCATCCCGTGAACCTTTCAGTCAACTCTACTTCACAAAATACAACACTTTCATCATCCGGATGCGCACCGCAATTGTGACCGTATCAGTTCTTCTACGTTAGTACAGGAAGGAGACTCCGAGTTGTGGACCCTCCATAGGAACAGCGCTTACTGCTTCGAACTGGACCTTCATCCGGGAATCCGCTCTGTGTTGAATAGTAAATCTATCTGATTGATATATTTTCTTAGCCTGCTCACATTCATGCAGGGAAACAATACCTATGGAGTCAATGCACTCTCTGCCACCATGCCACCGCTGGCAACACCTTGCTTTCTGCCCAAAAGAAACCCATTGATGGCCGCGAAGGATACATCATGGATATTGAATTTTCGCACACTGACTGTTCTCTCTCTCCTGTAACCGGTCCTGATGAGGCGATGACGCCGCTGATGACTGGGAGGCATACGCACTTCGATGCTGTTAAACGTCGTGTAGCTATGATGGTGATGTCTCCCTTTTTAGTGGGACCTTCTTGTCTGACACAACTGTAAACTTAGGGAACCGCCCAATTTATGGCATATGAGGTTCTGGATGCTATAAACGGAAACATACCTCTCGTCTACGACTGTCATCACGACATCGAGTCTTTCATCTGGGTGTTGTGCTATACTGTGGGTCGATGTTGGGTTTCTGCGCCTGGGATTATGGACAGTGATCGTCACGAGCGTCTATGCGAATTCTTTCACGACAACTTCGGATGCGATACGCTTTATAGTATTATGCAGGTAAGAACTGGTCTCTCCGGTCCCCTTGACATCGCTCGTCGGTTCCCTGAAATTGTATCCCCTCCACTTGTGTTACTTTTCGGTCATCTGAGAGCACTCGTCTACGCCGCTCACGCTCCACCTCACTCACTGAATCCTGCCGTTGCCCTCACATATGATGTCGTGCTTGACTTGTTTATTACCACGATTAAAGAGTTGATGGGTTCATGAGTCACATATTGTAGTACATGGGCGGACCGTCAACCTGCGTTCTTTTGCAAGATCATATATTCAAGTAGTTCATTTTTGCTGAAATCAGTTTCTGTCATCTCACTATGTGTGGGCAAGCTCGGTCGGTTTCGCTGCTCCTCAACACCGCATCATGCAAGGACTCCGAGAGATCCTTCGCGCATGAGCTAAAAGCGTCAGTGAGACGTGACGAAAATCTAGTAACCCACAAGTATTATAACCTCGCCTCCGATGGAAGACACACCTTGTCTAGTGAATCACAGGTTAGCATACCTTCCCTTTCATCATCATGTCAGTCCGACAAGGGCGAACGCTCTCCCGGTTGTCAAAAGTAGGCGCGGAAGGGGAAGTGGCAGAGTTCCTCGGGAGTAACATTGATGGTGCCAAAGACGCTCAGTGAGCATTCCTCCAATAAGCTTATCTTGCTGGCTTAAACTCGAAGCCCACGACCATGCTTCCGATGACCTTCTCACCAATGTCAGAAGGCAGCAAGATGTACCGCTGTCATTCAAACTCACCATCAGTTCGGTCGTTCGACCTGAAAGGGGCGGCGCGGGCATCACTTCCCGGTTCCCCCTTTAAAACCTTCGCGTTCCAGTAATCGTGATGGGAATCATGATGCATACGTCAGTTTCGGTGCTGGCGCCGATAGAGGCTAAGAAACTGATAATCATTGTTTTGACAATATAGTCGGAATACTGAAAGGGGTGCGTGTTCTTCTGGACTCGACCAGGATATGCTGGATGGGGTGTGCGGTGATACCCGGTGTAACTGCGGTGTTGAGGAAGTTGATCTCGAGGTTGCACGTAAGTTACCGTGAGGTCAGTCGGGCTCGGCGAAGCCAGACCGCACCGCTGTGTACGTCACCGTCACCATAAGTGGGGGATGCCACTTGCCAATTTCAAGTTTACAAGAATACTTTACAGGACGTGTTTTGAGTTTGACGGCAGTCCAGCCTCATCCTTCAGCGCTCAGCCACAGGTCAGGACAAATGAGGTCGTAAAGATAACGGCGACGTGAAATTTACGAGTCGAAGGCTCGGACATTGATTGAGGGGGAGATTCGGAATGTTGTACCGGCTGCGTCTGCTCGCAATAGTCACTGTGAACGTACGCGGCACGGAGGCGCGGAATGTGTCTGTCCCATTTGAATTGCGATTGTCAAATGTTAATGGGCAATTTTTTTGGTGCTGGTCGGTAGATTACTAGTGATGGTAGCAAGGCCGGTAGATGGGGTGTGCGTTGGAATCAGCGAGAGAACTGCCATCCGGCCACCCGCACTTGAGGTTCTCAGCGTTTATTTCAAATGAAGAATAGGTCGCACGCAGCCCTGCCTAGCACAAGCAACAGAAGATAAGGAAAAGTCAGCAGAGGCAGAGGTGTGAACTCGTAATGATAAGCACTCTCAAAAGTCGGAAATGCCGAAATTTTTACCAGGCGCTTGCGAGAGTATCAACGGCGTTCATCTTTCATGCGAGATATAATATCCGAACCTCCCGGAGGCTCCGACGTTTAAGGCAATACTGTTGTTGCAGCTCTGGTCGCACTAGAATGTCGGTCTTCGTACTTGTTGGCGCTCAGTAGGTGAATGCAGGGGCGAAATGCTCTACCGTCGAATGTAGTGGAGTATTGACGCCAGGTTCTGTGCGAATTGCGTATATTTTGAGCCGAAATCTTGGCGAGTAACGAAGGGATCTTATGATGTGGAGATGGGTGGAAGGAGGATGCGCACATGGTTGGGGTTTCAGGATCTGCGACGAGCTTGATTCCAAATGATTTGCACAACCATTGCACTTCAACCTGAAAAGTACATAATTCAGTGCAATTGTGTTGCGAACTACAAAATGAATCGTTGGTTGTGATAGATACGTTAGTATTGCGTGATAGACGCCAGCTGGTCAGAATCATGGAATCATGGTTGGTCGTCAAGTTGAACAGCGCTCGATGCTAGAGTTCTGAAAAACCAACCACCTGTCATACAAAATTAACAAATGGAGAATGGGGGGTGGCTTGAAAGCACGAGAAAAACGTCATCTAGCAGTTCCAGACCACATGCAGGCGCCAAGGACCAACGAAAGGTTGTCCGTTTGCCTCTACTGTAGTGGCTCTGATGTGATACACAATCAGCGCCGTCTTGTCACCCTCAGAGCCTCAAGGACGGCAGAAGCGCAACAACTGATACAGGGATAACACCATCAGTGCAATAGAAGTGTACGTGTTCTCACCTTTGCATTCGACCAACTTGCGCCAGCAGTGCCTCCAGTCTCGCCCATCTGTCGCCATGGATATTGCGAGGTTCAAATGGGTGTAAATGCTGGTTTTGGTGGATGAGGAGGGCCATGCGACGATGACGGTCAATTCCCTGTTACCCAAAGCTTATCTTGACAGGTGGGTGGAAGAACGTCATCAGTTTTGTTGAGCCTCTCGGCTGTTGCGACTCGTCGGAGACGGAGTGGAACAGCACAGCACTGGTTGTTAGCGAGGCGACGGAACAGAACAAGAACAGTGTACCTGAAACGTCCAATTATAGAACTTGTAAATTGTTTCCCAGATCAGCGATCTATAACCTTGAGTGATACAAGGCCTTGTACTACAATGTAGTGTACTGCATCTTCAGCAGAGCACTCGAGCAGGAAAATCAATTCCGCCAAGTTATTGGGCGTAGAATAGCCGGTCATCCAACAGAAATTGGAAGGGACGAAGATATTGCGTCACGTGGGATTTACAAGATCGGCGTGGTAGCCGATTCTAAATCGAACACTAGGCACGGACGCAAATGGATTTCTCCGCAAAAACAGGCCAACATATCCGTTGGCTGCCTGCCTCTGCGTCGGTGAAGAGAGTGAATGAGCAAGTGACATATAAATACCCCAAGCGGTTATCTACGTGCAGATCAGAGGAGAAAAAAGATTGATGTTGATATTTTTGACTCCGTGAAGCGAGGTACGGTGGAAGACTCGGAATCGTGACAAATGGGGCCAAACATGGGTGAAGAACACATTGTTTATTATCTATACACTCCTTCTCTTGATATCCATCATCTCCCCCTTCCCTTTCCCCATCCCCACTACCGTCTCCGCCCCACGACACTCCCTACCTCTCCGTTTTCCCTCTTTCTAATTCCTTTCTACTTCTTCATTCTCATCGCATATTTTCTATTCAAGCCGGAACGATGCGTCTGCGGCGACTAGGCTTAGGCACACTCCTTTCAACCACCCTGCTCCTCGCTGCTCCTCTCGTCTCAGCATCTCCGTATCGCGATGATCTTGTACAGTGGAATCTTAATGTCAACAAGAACGCACAGGCCGTCACCGACTATTCCACAACCCGCAATAACAAGACCTACAACCCTTCTCCACCCAACTGGCGTGCCATCCCATTCTACACCGTCCTCTTGGACAAGTTCGCAGATGGGGACCCGACCAATAACGATTTCTTTGGAACAATGTTCGAGAATGACTGGCGTGAGACGCAGCTGCGATATGGTGGCGATGTGAAGGGTTTGCAGGCGAAGCTCGACTATCTTCAGGGAATGGGAATCAAAGGTATCTTCATCTCCGGTACTCCCTTCCTCAACATGCCCTGGCAGGCAGACAGTTACTCCGCATTGGACTTCACCGTCCTCGACCCGCACTGGGGTGTCATCGATGACTGGGTTCAATTTATTGACGAACTCCACGCACGCGGAATGTATATCATGGTGGACTTCACAATAGGAACCATGGGTGACTTAATTGGTTTTGAAGGGTCAGTCGAAGCCCGCTTTTTCCACAAATAACTCACCACTGACCACTCGTGGATGCCGTATTACCCATTTCGCTTATACAGTTTTCTAAACGAGTCCACGCCCTTTGACATAAACGAACATACCGCAGTCTGGAAGAAACCACGTTACGCACCGTGGGGATTCGAAACTTACGTCGACTTCAACATCGTGAACGAGCGAAACGCGTCATGTCAGCTTCCAACCATGTGGCAAGAAGACGGTACACAGGTGGCCATCCCGACTAACGGCTGCATGGCAAGCGAATTCGACCAATACGGTGACCTCGAAGCGTTCGGTGTGCATCCCGACTGGCAGCGCCAGCTCACCAAATTCGCTAGTGTCCAGGATCGGTTGAGAGAGTGGAAGCCGGAAGTGATGGCGAAGCTCAAGACGTTCGCGTGCATGGCCATTACGGCCTTGGACATCGATGCGATACGGATCGACAAATCGACGCAGGTCACGCTTGATGCGCTTGCGGATTGGTCGTCCAGTGCTCGTGCATGCGCTGCTAATCTTGGCAAGCAGAATTTCTTTGTCACAGGCGAGGTCACGGGTGGAAATACGTTCGGTGCTCTATATGTGTAAGTACTCATTCCTCGATGTCGCCGTTGGAGTGTCGAGCTGATCTACCCGTTAGTGGACGTGGACGCACGCCAACCCAGCTTGCTCCCGGTGGCTTCCTGGCCACCGCCAACCTCACGGCCGACCAAAATCAATACTTCCTCCGCGACCACCCCAAGAACGGCCTCGATGGGAATGCCTTCCATTACTCCACCTACCGCGCTCTTACGCGTTTCCTCGGCATGGACGGGAACCTCCAAGTCGCAGACGATGTCGACGTGAATTTCATCACTGCGTGGTCCGAAATGTTTGTGACGAACGATTTTTTGAATTCTTTCACCGGCGAGGTGGATCCGAGGCATATGTTCGGCACGAGCAATTTCGATGTGTATAGGTGGCCCAGTTTGGTGAATGGTACGCAGAGGAGTGTTTTGGCGACTTTCATTACGACGTTGGTCATGCCCGGTGTTTCTCTCGTAAGCAATATTCTTTACAACAATAAATATCATTTGACATTAATGTTTAATTTTTAGCTATACTATGGCGAAGAGCAGAACTTTTACCTCTTCGACAACGGAGCTTCAAATTATCTCTTCGGGTATGTTTTGAATTTATCTAGCAATTGCTGTGGTCTTGATAATCTGTACAGACGTCAAGCAATGACGGCTAACACTGCCTGGCAGCGTCACGGCTGCTACAAACTCGGCTCTGACCAGTACTTCAACATGCCTATCCAGAAGGCCGCCGTCGGCTGCCAAGACTCCTGGAACAGTCTGGACCACTTCGATCCTACCACAGACTCCCGGCGCATGTTCTCGCAATTCAACTACCTGCGCACCGTCTACGCATCCCTTCAAGATGGCTTCTCCCTCGTCTCGCTGTACAACCGCACGCGCTTTGAGCAGCTCCCTGGTTCGAACAAGACTCAGACGGAGATTGGGGTGTGGAGCGTTTCGAGGGCTGGTATATCTGGCTCGCAGAACCTCACCGGGCCGCATACCGATCTGGTCTGGATGCTGTATACGAATGAGAACTCCACCCAGTCGTATACGTTTGATTGCAATAGTCCGGAATGGATCGTCAGCCCGTATCAAGGTGGACAGGTCGTTCAGAACTTGTTCGCACCGTACGAGACGTACACGTTACAGAATTCGCAGAAGAGTTTCTTCAACAACAGCGTGGCACCGTGGCAGGGATGTTTACCGAGCGTCACCATGGACCCGTATGGGTTCAAGCTGCTCGTCCCTCAGGCAGCATGGGTCCCGCCTCCCCCTGCGCTCACGAAATTCTCACCTGGGCACGACGCACGCATCAAAGCGGAGTCAACGGACGTGAACGCCACGACGATCGACATATCGCTTGAATTTAACGTGCCGATGAACTGCGATAGCGTGACGAACAGTCTTTCGTTCAACGTTTCGTCGTCGGGGAAGGGAGGACCGCCGACTTTGGATAAGACGACCGTGAAGTGCACGAACATGACTGGCGTGCCACCGTCGATCGTGCAAGGCGCAGCGGCGTCGGCGTGGCAGTGGAACGCAACCTTGACAAATCTACCTGATGGGATACTCGACATTACTGTGAACAATCCTGTGTCTGCTACTGGAGCGACTGGAACTGGGGTACGTATCAACCATTTTCCTCCACATAGAAAGTTTTAATGATTGTCCCTTAGGCGAAAGATCATTTAATGCTTCGCAAAGGTTCGGCACAGAATGTCATGATCTTCCCGACAGCGGATTATGATAATTCCGCGTTCTCGTTCGCCAATGGGAATTACACATTCACGCACAAGGCATATGGTGCAGAGCTTATTCGCTTTAGTTGGAATTTCGGACAGAATTGGACGACTTGGCAGGAGTGGGAGGATGTGACGACCATTGATGCCAACCTGTTCGATAATGCAGGGAATTGGTGGACTGGACAGCATATCATTGTGCAATGTGAGTTGAGCCTTATTCCAGAAAATGTGGATGTCTGACCGGTGCTTGTTTTTATAGACTGGTCCTCGGCCGCTATGTCGGCGTACGCTGTCGTTCATGCCGATCGTAACTTCCCAATGCAGCGTCGCGTCCCTCAGTTCCTCGCTCGTGGACCATTCAACACCTGGGGCTTTGATCGTGGTGTTCCCTCCCTCATGGAGCTCAACTCGGATGGCAAGTGGGAGCTCGAAGTGATGGCGACTTGGCCGACCTACGTGCAACTTAATGTTTTCGGGTATGACGACTACTTCTATGGCGACACGGACGGCGATGGTGTTCTTGACCGTCTCCCACCGAATTCAGCCGCACCCAATTACTTGAACATGTCTGCTCCGCCGCACCCGCACCTGGCGTGGAATTTGGTCGTGGATGATTCGACTATGACTTGGTACCTTGAGCCGCGGGGACAGTCTGCTATTGGGGCTGTCATGTTCGCGTTGCTGCTTTCCATTCCGCTCATTACTGGTACCCTTGCAGTCCTGATATTCATGTGGTCCTTCTATGGCATCAAGTACAATCGGTTCGGTATGAAGCCTGTGAAGGCGGCTGGACGTTATATCCCGATCATTGGATCTTTGGCCAACAAGTCAACGACGACTGTCAATGAGAAGAAGGAAATGTCCGAGAAAAGCATCAGTGGACACCATGCGAAAGCTATCGAGGCCATTGGATGGCCAGAGGACACGAAGAAGACCCGTAGACAGGTTCTCATTGCAACATTGGAGTACGAGATCATCGATTGGAAACTGAAGGTCAAGATTGGAGGTTTGGGAGTCATGTCGAGTCTAATGGGCAAAGCGATGACGGACGTTGACCTCATCTGGGTGATTCCGAAAGTCAAGGACCTAGAATACCCGGCTGGAGACCCTGCAGAACCTATCGAGGTTATCATCTTCGGCGAGCCGTACCTCATCGAGGTGGAGACGCACGTTCTCGACAACATCACTTATGTTATTCTGGACAGCCCCGTGTTCCGCGCACAGACCAAATCCGACCCCTACCCAGCACGCATGGACGATCTCAGCTCTGCTATCTTTTACTCGACTTGGAATCAGGCCATTTCCGCAACAATCAGGCGTTTCCCCACCATCGATATCTATCATATCAACGACTACCATGGCGCTCTCGCTCCCCTTTATCTGTTGCCGAAGGTCATACCGACATGTTTGTCCTTACACAACGCGGAGTTCCAGGGATTGTGGCCACTGCGGACAAAGGAAGAGCTGAAGGAAGTCTGTTCGGCATTCAACATCAGCAAGGAGCACTGCCAGAAATATGTGCAGTTTGGGAACACGTTCAACTTGCTCCATGCCGCTGCATCGTTTATCAGCGTTCATCAGAAGAGTATCGGTGTGGCTGGTGTATCGGACAAGTACGGAAAACGCAGCTGGGCACGGTACCCTGCACTGTGGACATTGAAACATGTCGATTCACTCCCGAATCCCGACCCGACGGACATAGCGGCACTCGACGAACAACCTATTGCCGTCCGTGATATCAAGATCGATACTGAGGCGGAGGCGAAGCGTCCCGAGTTCAAACGTCAAGCACAAGAATGGGCTGGTATTAAGCAAGACCCCAATTCAGATCTGTTCGTCTTCGTTGGTCGGTGGTCGAAGCAGAAGGGTGTTGATCTCATCGCCGACGTCATGCCATCTTTGTGAGTAATGTTTATTGAGATCGGGTGCACAACTTATTGAACGCATGACCAACAGACTGGAGAAAAAGCCTTCTATTCAAGTAATTTGTGTCGGACCAGTCATTGATTTGTACGGACGATTCGCAGCGGAAAAACTCGCCCGTCTGATGGAAATGTATCCCGACCGCGTCTTCTCAAAACCAGAGTTTACTGCACTACCGCCTTATCTCTTCAGCGGTGCCGACTTTGCCCTTATTCCATCCCGTGATGAGCCATTCGGCCTTGTAGCTGTGGAATTCGGACGAAAAGGCGCTCTTGGTGTTGGAAGCCGCCTTGGTGGTCTCGGTCTCATGCCTGGTTGGGTGAGTAACTGCACCATTGCATACAATTAACACCAACTCACCATGCTCTCAAGTGGTTCCCTGTGGAGTCAACATCGACTGCGCACATGCTCTCGCAGTTGACGAAAACGATCAAGATGGCCTTGAAGTCTACCGAAGAAGAGCGCGCAATACTTCGTGCTCGATCGGCTGTTCAAAGATTCCCCGTCGTCGAATGGCGGCAGCGTACTGAAGATCTCCATAAGCGCAGCATCACTACGAGCCGTGCGGGTGCGGGATCGAATGCCTGGCGGTCATCCGACTGTGATGGCGGGGCACCGACCCATATTATTATTACGGAGGAAGATGATTGGGATCCCATCGACATACCTGAACCTTCACAACCTGGTTGGGAAAGTCGAAGCGTGCATGGTAGTCCACGACATACAGGGCAAGCATCGAAAGCATCACTCGGTCGTGCTAGTCAGAATTCTCCAACTCCATATGAGCAGCGACTTGATCAGCTCGCTTTCCTTGCCGCGCCACCACCGGTAACTCCTGACGAGCATGGGAGGCGCCCCTCATTCGGTGGCAGCACTGACGCATCCGACAACGAAGACTATTTCTCCGCGAAAAGTATCCGAAGTATGCGCAGTACGCGAAGTATCCGAACCGAGCGAACTGCGGGAACATCGTATGACAATTTCTTAACCAAGGCGAATAAACAGATATCAAAGGACAGAAAGCATATTCCAGACCCATTCGTTGACGGGGTTGCCCCTCCAACTAGGCCATTTGGTTCTCACTCCCGAACATCCTCAGTCGAATCAATTGCATCCATTGTCGATGAAAAGTCCAGTTCACCTTTAAACAAGGCAATTGCATCGGTTCGTCTAATCTTGCTCTTGTAGAAAACATTCGGATGCTAAATTTGGATCATTAGTTCACGGACTCTGACGGAGAAGTTGCGCATGATTTCGTTGAGAAACTTCAATCGCTTTCCGCTGAGAACTCAAAGGGTCAATTGTCGATCGAAAGGTATCTTGTAGAGAGCGAGAAATCATTCTTCGAAAAGGTGAAAAAGGAGAGGTTGTCGTACGCCGCCAGCGTTCGGTCTTCTGCTCGAGAATCAACTTGGGAAACGCCAACTCCTTCTTTGAACTATGATCATTACCGACCACCATGTGGGTTTCTTGTTCCTGAATGAGTATCGTTCTGAAATCTTACCAGTTTCCTTACAGCACCGGGTGCACATTCACAGCGAAGTTCTATGATTGGAGGGTTCAGTTCTGAGTACCATGGACCGCTGATTAATGAACCCGCGGAGCCAGTCGTCATGACCGCCCTGCAAGCCGCGCTGCAAAGACAAATAGGTGGATGGCCACTCTACACTATCATTATAGCGACCGGACAGGTAACACATTTATTATGACGATATCAGTATCCTGACCGTATGGATGTAGATGCTGGCCGCCACGAGCTTCCAAATTACGCTATTATCGGGACAGAATTGGCAGACAGACTTACAGTTATATGTTCTTGGTGCAGTTTTTCTTGCGGCTTCTGGAGTTTGGTACACTTTGTTCCGTATAAAGCCTTCCGTCTATGTCCTCTCCGCTCCTTGGATTTTCTTTGGCCTAGCCTTTTTCTTGATCGGACTACCATCGATTTCTACTGTCTTCAACCCTGCGCAGAGTGCTCTGTCGAGCGCGGCAACGTGGAGCTATGCCGTTGCATCTGCAGCTGCCTTCATTTTCTTTGGCTTGAACTTCGGTGAAGAAGCGGTGAGTCTCACACCCCGTCCGCTGAATGAAATCATACAACTGACTCTCGTCTAGGGCGCGGCCACTGAGGTTTGGACCATGCGGGCATGTGTGGTCCAAGGTTCTCAACAAATCTGGGTGACTGTGTTATGGTACTGGGGAGACTCACTGAATGGATTGGTTGCACGAGTCCCACCGTTCTGGATTGTGCTCATATTGTGGCCCCTTTCTCTCATGAGCTTCTTCTTCGCCTATCTCATGCTTTATGGATTGCCCGGTGAGTTGCGCGTTGCTTTGGATAAAACCATGGCTGAAACTAAATTATCTCGCAGAGTACTACCGTCAAGTTCCTCCAAAGGTTCCAAACTTCCTGAAGACCCTATTCCGTCGGAAACTGGTATTGTGGTATGTTTATTTTCATCAAAGCGTTCGAACAATATCAATAGTCGGTTAGGTTTCTTGCATCAGAAATCCTTCGGGACTACTGGTTGAGCGGGGTAAGTCAAGAAGACCTTCAATATATCACCTTTCCTTACTTGTACTCATAGCCATATGGTCGTAACTGGTCTTTCCTGTGGAACGCTCCAATCCCCAAATGGGCTATCGCGATCCTCGTGGCCGGCTTTTTCATTGGTGTCTGGGGGATAATGCTTCTCATTTTGACGCAACTCAGCAAGACTCACACCTGGCTGCTACCCGTATTCGCTGTTGGACTCGGCGCACCTCGATGGTGCCAGGTGAGTGAATCATGACTGTCTTGTTTTAACCGGGCCTGACGTTGCATTTGTAGATGTTATGGGGGACCTCATCCATTGCATTCTACATACCATGGGCCGGAAGTGCAGGGCCGTATCTCGGGACTTCACTGTGGTTGTGGCTTGGTGTTCTGGATGCTATTCAAGGCGTTGGGCTCGGGATGATCCTGCTTCAGGTTTGTGTTCGCGGATTGTTATCGTGCCAGCCGGCTGATGCTGATTGGCTTGGTGAAGACTTTGTCTCGTATTCATGTCTGCGCAACCTTGGCGTTCTCCCAAATGATAGGATCGATTTGTGTTATGATCGCCCGTGCCACTGCTCCCAACAGGATCGGTCCCACCTCCGTATTCCCCAATACTGCCACATGGGATTTCTCAAGTGGTCTGAAGGGTCCGTCTTGCTTTTTGCCACCCCATTTATGTGGATTCTGACGCCGAGTTTTGTTTCCAGGAAGTCCAATGGCGTCTGCACCTTTCTGGTTGGCAATGTAAGCAAGTTATAGAATCTCCCTTTTTCGTGATAATAACCGTGCATTGCAGGATTTGTCAGATTATTGTTGTTATTGGCTACTTCTTGTTTTACCGTAAAGAACAACTATCACGTCCTTGATGTCGCACTGCACAATCTTCGTACCATAGAAAATTCTTAAACATCACTTTCATTCATCACATTCGTTTAGATCGCTTCATTCAGACGGACACTCTTTGGGACTTTGACACATCGTGCATGTACAGGGCACAAATCTGCCCGCAGCAACATTATCTACATTTTCATTAATTGTAATATCTCCACAACATCACAACGTAGGCTGGGTTTCGTTTTCCGACATGTAAGTAAACAAGAGCGTGAAGTGTGAAAAAAGTGCGTGTCCATCGTAAAGTATTAGTACAAGAATGTTCAACACATGAAATCATACTGTAATGTACGCCAATGATCCATCCCAGGAAGTAAGCAAGAAAAATTGATTGGTAAATTGTCAGTGTCATTAGTACTCGAACTCCTCTGACACGAAAGCAATGGATCCACGAAGATCGCCAGCCCGTATCCGCGCGGGACTGATATTTTTGGCAATGGACTTGCGCAAAAGGGCGTTCAGGGATGTCGGTCCGCAACCTGTCAAGTAATAAATCAGCGTCCAGAACAGTTTAATGCAATGGCGGAAGGGGACGTACAACCAACGACAATGGACCCAGTCGCTCGCTCTACTTCTTCCTCTAAAATGCGGTCCATCTTGGGCTTTCCGGGCCTGCAGAACTCAGAGACCACCTTCATGTCACGCGCGTCATCCTCATCGACATCTAGAGGGAGATCCTTGCCATCGTCGGCGCCGCGCGGCTTCTTCTTGCCGTCACCGCCCTTGTCGCCCTTGGCATCCGCGTCGTCTTTGCCCTTCTTATCCCCAGCGACCTTCGTCTCCCACTCCGACATAAAGGATGGCGCATGAGTGGATGGGGGACGAGTGTGCGCGGGTTTGCGGTCGTTTACGGTGCTGTCGGACGAGTAAATCGTAGGTGTGGGCGTAGCCTCGTCGTCCATGGGTCCCATGCCTCCGCCAAGACTGCTGAACCGCTGGCCCTCCGCCTGACCTTCCGCGAGCGGGGACGTCGGTAACGGTCCCGAGCCGCTTCCAATCCGATCGCTCCCGTACGTCGAGGTGCGGTTGTACGCGTGCCCGCCACGGTCCGCAGGCGGCCTCAAACCCCCACTCTGTGCCAGCCTTCTGGTCTTCGCGCGGCGCATCTTCCCCTCCTTCCTGATCTTGTTGTTCAGCGCCTCCTCGCCCGGCATCTCCGTGTCGTCGTCTCCGTCGAAGTTCGTGTAATCCAGGATATGCTCTTCGTGTCCGAGCTCGCCCTCGGCCTGCGGGCCGCCCTTCTCGCCGTTGTAGTAGTTGGTCTCGACGATGGGGCTGTGGTCGTCCATCCCGCTGGCCATGCTGTCGACAGACGTCGTGGAGGGGTTGCGGCCGTGTTTGAAGAACGGCGTGGGCGGAGCGAGGGAGTCCGTGGATTGCTTGGGGGCTTCCTTGGGTGGGTCGACCATGACGGCGGGAGTGGTGGGTTTGAAGTTCGTGACGAAGATATTGACCTCGAGTGCATCTTCTCCAACGAGGTTGATGCAGTTCCTCAGAGCGTTCGCGCACCACTGGACATGTGCTGTAAACCGTCCCGAATGAGTTCACACAGTCCATGAACCGAACAGATAGAAAATACTCACAGAATTCACGAACGATCCACACAAAGCGTACACGGTCCGTCTTGAAGCCCTTCTGTCCCCATCCGCCGGGTTTGCCACCCAAATACTTTCCATCCCTCCCGGCAATACACATGCACACATACTGCAACACCGATATCCCAAAACTCACCCCCGATCCACCAGCAGCGATCACCACAGTCGAATACGACCCCCACCTCGCGCGAATCGAGCTCCCAAACGCACCGTCCACGCGCGTCTGCATGATGACACCATGCTTCGGCGCCTCGTACCCCTTCGGGAGGTCCTCCATCTCGGGCATCGCGAGCTCGTGCTTCAGGAGGGACGCGACCTCGTCCCAGAGGCGCTTCGTCCACCCCTTCTTCGCGCGGATGAGCATCTCGATGAGCCGCCCGCCGTCTGTCGGCGCCTGCTCGTCGCAGATGCTGGCGACAGTGAACGGGTGCGTGTTGTTCCCGAGACACGGGACGCGCACGAGGAAGTGCTGGCCGGGCGCCCAGGAGATGAAGCCCGGCGTGAGGATGCGCACGCGCACGGTGCGGCCGGGCATGATCGTCATGTGTGCGAAGCCGGGTGGCGGGAGGTACTTCGATCGCGGCGCCGTCGAGTTGAGCGGGCGTTCCGTGACGGGGGAGGAGACAAGTGCGCCGAAGCCTGATGACATGCGACGGTTGAATTCTGGTGGGCTTCCAGGGGATCCTTTGTCAAGTAGGCTTCTTGACACTTGAGCTTCAGGATCCGCGTACCGCATTCCACCCATCTCCCATTGCTCCTCTTCCTCGAGCTTCGAAGACCCGTACCTGTTCGTCTTCTCTACGCCTGGTGCGAATGGCTCGGCTCTGAAACCAGGCGACATGGGCGATGCGGCGGGTGGTGCACGGACGCGGGTGAGGTAGCCGTTGACGTAGACGTACCATGTGAGGCGCCAGATTCGTTCGCCGATCCATAGGGCAAGTGCGACCCAGCACCAGCCCCAAATAGGTGGGTGGTGGAGTGCGGCAAAGATGATGAAGATAGGGACAAGGGCGATGTGGCAGTTGTAGAATACGTCGTAATGTTTATCACGAATGGGACGGAGTGACATAAGGAGGAGTAAGGTCAGAGCGAAGTAAGACTGTAGAGAATGACATTTAAGATCCAATGGATGTGCAAATGCTGGAAGAGCAGACTCACCACACAAGCGAAAATGAACCTTTCGTAAATGCCAACATAGGAGATCGCGAGCGATCCGACGCCTACTCGTCGATCTTTCGCGAGCTGGATGACCCAGAAAACGGCATGCAGCGTGGACACGAGCCAGATGAGCCTGCCAGTCCATCGGTGCAATCTCACGAGTTTATCGAAGTGGAGCTGGATCATGAACGGCAAGGCGAAGATGGCGAAGGGAGGCGCTTTGAGAGCGAAGAGGATGCAGAGTGGCAAAAGCGCGAAGGCGGCGATGCCAGTGCGATTGCCCATAGTCCACCAAGTTTTTCCGATGGTGTACTGTGGTCTGAAGCTCATAAGGGCGCCTTGGTCGATCACTCCGCGCTTGAAGTTGGCCTTGGCATGGAGGGCTCTGCTGGAGAAATCCCAAGCCTTGACGTTTGGATCGATGTAGTCGGGACCGAGGAAGCAGAGCATGGCTGTCGCCGCCACCAAAATCGTGAGTGCGAGCATCTGCGAATTTGATGGGAGAGCGGTGGGCTGTTTGTGGGGCAGTCCAGTCCTGCGCGCCACAGCGAGGGAGTGTCTCTTCCTGAATGTCCTGCGTCTCAGAGACCATTTTGACCAGTAGGCGCCGACGACGCCGCCGCGTCTGCCTGTGAGATGGAGGACTGCGAAGATGAGGAAGACGAAGAGGATGGCGAGCCAGAGGATGTAGGCGTAACGCCAAGACGGATGGGACTGTTGGTGGATGAACATGTAGCCAGTGATCCAAGACACATCTTCAGAGAAAGAGGGCGTGGTTGGGTCGGAGATGTACGCTGTGGTGGTCATGGTGCCTGTGACCGCTGGTAAAGCAGATACATTGCCCGTTGCGAAGGGCGGGATGTATGACGACATGAAGTCTGCCGTCTCCGTCGGGGTGATCGACGAGAAGACTGGCGTCGAGTCGGACATGGAGGGCAGTCTCAGTCGCGCAGCGTGTTGATGATAGCTGGGTTTGTGGACAAAGTGTCAAGCCCAAATGAAAAAAGGAGGCAGCTATAAGTAGCGTCGGCGTCAGGCACACAGCCGATACCGATGTCGCACTTGGCAGTCTCGGAGTTGTCTTGGAGCGCCGTGTGGTGGGCGGGATTCTTTGCGCGATGGGCGTCGATTGCTCGCGGGAAGGAAGAAGCGAGGAAAGGGCGTGGAGAGAGCTTTGCCCAACGAGGTCTGAGATATATACTCTATACACCCTCTGTGGCAGTACTACACCCAGGTCCCGGTCTGGGCGCTCAATGTTTTTTTCCCTTCATTTATTGCCACCAAAAATACACGACACAAAAAGAGGAAAACGTCAACTGCATGCGTGTTTGAACGTGGTATTCCAGGGGCAAAACCAATTCAGTTCTAGCTTGCAGTGCGGTGTTGGGCTGTGCGCCACTCAACTCGCACTGCAGTCGGCAGCGGAACGAGACGGATCAATCATAGATTTGCACTTTCCCAGGCTGATCGACACCTCCTCGTCTTCCAAAGCTCGTCTTCTCAGCTTCCTACGAACCTTCCTATCGCCACGAAGCCTCGGCGCTCAGCGGGAAGGTCGTCTCATGTCTCGAAAGTCTCGGGAAAGCGCGTAAAACCAAAATCACCGAGTTCCGAATACAAAGGACCAACGAGCTGTCATGGCATGCACCGTTCATCAATCATTACAGCAATCGGGGGCAAACACAGCCTTATCCTCCTTCCCCTCTCCCTAGCATCGATACGTATCCTCACCTCTCCGCCTCGAACACGACTTCATCCGCTCGTTTCATTTCATTCCACCGTCGTCCCTTATACGACCTAGACGATCATGGACGCGAATAACGAAAAAATGACAATAAAAATGTTGAGCATATACCGCCATCAGCGGCACCGCACCGAACACACTCACGGTCATGACTGACTCGGACCTGTTCGCCGCCTTCTTGATCTTTTGCCTCCCAAGCCATCTCCAAGCCATTCCAGCTAATCACTCTCCGTATCTACAGCGAAACCTGAACGAATGCGATATCTTTGCCTATTACGTTACTTTGACCACTGGCAGCAGTGGGAAATTCGCAGGACGTCCAAACCCAGCGCTACAAGTGGGGCAATGCAGCCTGCCAGCTGAACGAGACGGATGCATCCTCATATTTGCATTCTCTCACGGCAAGGCTCACATCCGAGTCCCTGTGCGTTCTAATGCTTGTCTTTCGAGTCTCAGCCCCTGCTAGGTCTCATTATCGCCGCCATGCGTCGGCGCCCAACGGGATGGTGTCGCGAGGGAAAAGCGCAGAACAAAACTACTTGTTCCGAATACAAAGGAGCAATACTGTACGACATGTCAGACATTTATTCATCAATCATTATAGCAATCGTGGGGAAACACAGCCATGCCTTCTTCCCTCCCTCCCTCCCAGCATCGAGACGTATCGTCACCATCGCCGTCTCCAACGCGACACCGTCCATTTCGTTTCATTGCACCACCGTTTCAGATCATGGACGTGAAATAACGAAAAATATGAATAAAATGCTGAGGGCATAGGCCGCCATCGACGGCACCGCACCGAACACACCGACGGCGATCAAACAACTCACCTTCTTGCTGTCTTCTCAGTCTTGGCCGCCAAGGCATCGTAGCTAAACGTACCAGTCAGTTGGCTTCCTGTCTCTCCCGTGATATATCAACAGCCTTCCAGCGCTTGTCTTCTCAGCATCATCCAGATCTTACTGTACTGTCGCCCTCATGCTCAGCACTCAGCAGGATGGCCCAGTCGAAACAAAGTCGTGACGAAGGCGCAAAACAAAACAACTTGTTCCGAATACAAAGGACCAATACGACGGTCATCAATCAATACAGCGATCGAGGGAAAACACAGCCATATCCTCCCTCCTTCGCCTGGATACGTATCCTCGCCGTCGCCAACTTCATCCGTCCATTTTATTGCGTTCCAAAGTCTGTACAGATCTGACCTGGGGGCGTATTGGAGTCGAAGAGCACAAAAAACGCCCAGCATGTCGACATCAGCGAGCACCGCACCGAACACACTTAAGAAAGCAAACTCTTTTGCCAGTCTTCTTGAGCTTCAACCGCAAGTCGCCGTAGCTAATCAAACGTTACGATGATTTCATTCTTTTCGTTAAATGTACGGTCGTTCCCATATAACAATATTACGGATTTTTTGGATGGTCCTTCTGCGATGATGCGCGTGTATCGCATCTCTTTCAATCGAATATCTCCCGAGAAGGCGAAAGGTTGGATCGATTACAAAAGCTCGGTCGCGTCAATGTCGATCGATGACGACAACCTGGCATCGTCTGTTGTAGGATGCACAGGTGCCAATCCATCGGTCTGTGGTCAGCGGGATGGTGAACTCGGTCTCGAATGAAGGCGGGAAAGCGCAAAACACAACAGCATGTTCCGAATACAAAGCACCAATACAACATGTCATACACCGTTCGTTACAGCAGCAGTCGGGCGTAAACACAGCCATATCTTCTTCCCCTCTCCCTACCAACGATGCGTATCCGTCACCGCGACCGCCACGAACGCGATTTCTTCCGACCGGTTTGTCTCATTCCAGCGTCTGTCCAGATAAGATCTAACGACAGTGGACATGAAGAGCACCACAAAAGTTGAGCACACCGCCATCAGTGGGCACCGCACCAAACACGCACTAAAGGCGAACAAAAACACTCACCTTCTTGCCAGTCTTTCTTATCTTCTCCTCCACGTCTTCATAGCTGATCCAACCAGTGACCAACACTTCCTGTTTCTCCCGCGTTATAACAGCGCTCGTGACGCCTATTGCCATTGGGCATTTCGTTGCGAACGGGCATGGCGTTCAACATCATGGAAGAGGAACGGAGTGGGGCGAGCGTATCATCAAAGAAGAACAAGTGAACAGTGCAAAACGTCAGCGCCCGGAAACTTTCCAACTGAGCTACAAAACTACCCGTGCACCATCTGAGACGGAAATGCGGGGGAAGGAGGGAAAATGTGGCCAGGGATTGAATTGGGGATGGTAAAAAGTAATTAGACATACCCTGTTTCTTCGCCGCATCCGAGTTCAGGACACGATTTATGGCCCCGGAACATCCATCGCAAGACATCTTCCACACCAACAACCGTCAGTGATCGCAACAACAGTAACAGCGACACAGAGTAAACGAGTAATCCATAGTGGTGATCGATTGGAGGTGAAACGCGGCGCGTAATGTGCCATTTGAGCGGGTCGTTTGCGCCTCCACAGCCTCGCGCGTGGGGAAGGGAAACACAGTTGTGCAGTACGTACCACGACCTCGAAAAGGTACTTATGTTCTACTGGGGCTGACTCTGCCTTGATAATCGCAAAAGCATAAAAGTCAGTCAACGCCACGGACAAATGCGTGAAATAGGCGCCTCCAAGGCTTACCATGTTTACCACCGTCGAGAGATCAGATTCTTGGTCGCGGTAAGTTGAGTGTATGTGGGATGCGTCAAGCACGGTCAGAAGGTAAGAGGTGATAATCGATCGATGAAATAGAAGGAAGCCAGCGAGCGAAGGCGAGCTTTTATAACAACGGGTCACAACGGGAACCTCGCAACCGCCAAACCGCAATCGCTCACTCAGCGCAGATCAAGATCACATCACCGGATGACAAAGCATCCTCATTCGTCACTCTCGCCTCATCTTCTGCGCCTCTTCCGCGAGAATGGGCAAAGATTGGCGCACCATATGCAAGAGGTGCCCATTACTGTATCGTTTAAGGCGCGGACGCCACAAACCGTAAGTATAAGCCGAAGCTGTACGGTACCTATGCATGGCTATTTAGACGTCCACGAGCGGAAATGAACGACGTTATCAATCTTACTCCCTCGCTCATCGTCTTGCTTTACATTAGGCCGTCCCATTCCTCACAATTCCTAGACGATTCCCATCGACAGCTTGTATCGACGCTTCAACGCGTCGGAGAGTACAAATGACGACCTGCGCTTATCGATATGGTGACCTGCTATGATGCCCCCCAGCGTTCTACAGCGGTCCATAGTGATCCATACTAACTCCACAGAACGGCACGAAGGGACCTCAGAGGGCCGCACTTCTAATGGGGTCTTACTGCAGACCATCGACGCAGAGAACCTCACGGTCTCCTCACTCTCAGACGAGCACCTCCATCGCCACAGCCTCCCCTCTAGTCCACCGTGATCATCACCAACCAAGTTCCGGCATCGGCAATGCAACCGTATTCTCCCATTCGTCACGAACTTTGAACTGTTCGGGACGGCGCATATCGTGTCCTTTAAGTACGCATTGCGAAGAACACCAGGTTTCTCGAGGGTGCAGAATTAGGCGTGAGAGCGTTGGAAGAAATGGGACAGCCTACGGGATGAGGGTATCGAGTGGGTTTGTTTGTTGTGCACGTTACCCCCTTTCACTTCAAATTGACGATTATTTCCGGTGTTATACATCTGCATTCGACTTACATGCTTCAAGAGGGTATCTCATATAACTCGTTACCCTATCTCAAGCCGAAGAATTCCCCGCCGACGAGGATCAAAGCTACGGTAATAGATGGATTTTACTGCACAGCGCGGGGGTGCGATAAAGTGCGTAATGAAATCACTTGTAACATTTAGAATAAAATGAACATGAAGGAAATGAAAGACAAAGTGTGCCATCGGCAGATCAATGAGATGCATAGTAGTAAGCAGAGTGATCAACCTCTCCCGTCCGAGTCCATGTACCAATGTAATGTTGACGGACTCGATTGATGTAAAAGTTATCATTTGTAGGTTTGCTTGCATCACCCCAGAGTAATGTGTCAGGACAAATCGGAGATCTTGCGTCGAAGCTGTCGCAGAGTAACCCTAGTTTGACCAACCTCGACCTCTCGTCATGAAATCCAATCAGGATTGCTGTTCAGAAAGTTCCCGGGTATGGAATTATATATCCCCGCGATGTACAATTAATTGTCCTTTAATCCCAACAATGAGAAAGAGATCCTCCATGCCATGTCGTGCTGTGCATGTTTCCAAGAAAGAAACGCAAAGCTATCACTGCCACCTCACACGTCTAAATCGTGATGTTAGTCCATCGTCATGATACTCGCCCTCGCCCACCATCACGCGTCTGCATCTCAACGTGCTCCATCCCCCCGCCTCCTCCATACCCACCTCCATCACCATCGTCATCGCCAATAACATACTGGTCCGCGTCACCTTCGGTCGCGACTGCGGTCCAACCTGATCGAGATCGTGGCTCCTCGCCTCTGAGACGGGATATGCAAGCTGATAGCGGATCTATTTAAACGTGTGAAGGTGAGATGTCGTTACGAGGGATGGGGAGAGGCGGGCGGATGTGAGAAATAGCAGTGGGGCGAGAATTCGGGTGGACAGGGTAACGTACCGAGAAGTAAGGCCAGGCGCGACGCACCCGCCGACTCTGGACGACTTGTCAGGTAATACACGGGTACACCAGCGAGGACGAAGCCTGTAAATAGCACAAATTATCAATATTTTTATCACCTGAATGATCCAGGAATCAAAAAGAAGTGCTGACCGAGAACAGCGAGAGCCTCCAGTGGCGCAGCTATTATAGGCATGCAGAGGAGGAACAGCGCAACGGCGCAGAATGTGAGGGGTGTTATTATCCAGGTTCTATATGGTCTGAAATTTATTGTGTCGTTTAGCATGGATGAGAAGGGTGGTGGAATGTGGGGAGGGACAGGTTACCTAGGTAAATCCGGCTCCTTTACCCGAAGGATGACCAGCCCGAGCACGGTCATGAAATAAAACCTGCACGGTAAATTTAGTAACTCCATACCTCCTCAAGAGCACTGAAGAAACGTACGCCCAACTCGCCACAACGGCAAAATTGATCAACCTTCGGAACCCGCCGCCAAAGACGATGAACGTCATGGTGATGGCCGCTTGCAGGAGCATGGCGTTCAACGGTGTCTTGCGCGTCTTGTGGAGGCGTCCGAACATTTTGGGAAGGTAGCCTTCTTTCGCGGCGACGTATATTAGCCGTGCGGATGTGTAGAAGGAACCTGGTTTGACATTGTACACCGTGAGATAAAGATAAAAGAAGTGGAGGTTGACGTAGGGACGGCGGATGGAAGCTTACCGTTCAGTGCGCCAAAACATGAGAAGGCGACCATGAATGCGAAGAGTGATCCGCCGATTGGGCCGAAGAGTGCACGTCCGAAATCGAGAGCTACTGTGTTACTTAGACCCACCGTATTCTGAAAACCTTCATGAATTCCACGTGTCAGTCAATAATGGAAAGGCTATGCACCTTGTCCAGCACAACGAAATACGATACATTTGTCAGCAAGAACAGCAACTAAGATCATCGTAAACAATTGTCCATAATATAGCATGAAGCTAGACTACTCACAGTGACGATCAACATGCTGGAGTGTATAGCCCTCGGAATATTCCGATCTGGATTCTTCATCTCCCCGCCCACGTAATTTGCTTGATCCCAACCATCGAATGCCCATAGGCCGGAGTATAGTGCTAGTGCGTATGCAGATGGACTCGTGCTTGAGTCTGTGAAAAGCGGATCACGAAGGGACGACGAGGCGCGTCCGCGTGCTAGTTGGACCACGCCAAGTACGGCTATAAGGAACTTTGGTGGATGTTATGGCACGCGGAAGGAAGGGAGAATGTGGCACATACGAGCGATGCTATCTAAAAAAACTCATAGAGTGAATTTCAGAACAACGACGGATATTTCTCAATGGAGGCCCACCTTAACTGAAGTGAACACCACTGCCGCTCTCGTCCCCAAATTACGCGTAGCAATGCATAATATCGTGACGAACACGACGGCAAGACATGCCGTTATCTTTATCGACCACTGGGGTAATGCGTCCGGAGCGACATCCTGCGCGGTCGCGTGCCATATTAGGCGATTGAGGTATTCGGCGAAGATGAGGGCGATGACGCCGTTGCCTCCGGGTTTCAAGGCAGTTATGGCGGTCCAGGCGAAGAGGTAGGAGACGAGTGGGTTGTATGCGTATGCGAGGTACGCTTGAGCACCGCCATTGAGTGGAATGGCGGAGCCAAGCTCGGCGAAGGAGGAGGCGCCTGTCCACCCTAGAAGGCCAGAAGCAAGCCAAACGAGGAGGGACGCGCCGACGCTGTGCGTGTTCGCAACCACAACACCAGGAGAGGAGCTATGGAACATAAATATGACTTAGAGATCTCAGAAGGACACTCGACTGGACGTACAAGATGCCGGAGCCGATCTGTGCTTGATCGTCAGTCACGTGACTTGGGCGGAAATTTGAAGAGGACTTACTTGTAGGCCAACGACAAGAGCGATACCTACAGTTGTGTCACGGAAATATCTAGCACAGGCAAGGAGAATCCATGTTCATGAACGTACCGCTTACTAGGCTAATGTTCTTCTCCGATGGTCCATCGCCCTTGTTTTCCGATTCACTTAAACTTGTCGTTAACGGCAAAAGGTCGTGTTGAAAATGAAACCCAGAAACAGAATATGAGCGACCGGCGCGTCTGGGTGTTGGATCGATAGGTCCATCTGAAAGCTCGAGAGCGCGTAAAGAATCATCAGACTCGTGAGAAGAACGGGAAAGAGGTGGTGAGGGTGGGTATGTCGCTGCAGGACTTCGCGGTGATCGCATGGGAATATAGGAGCCGCTGCTGGTCGACGAAGGCCCCATGGAAAAGAACAGAAATCAAAAGGAGCCCCGAGCCTTGACTTGCAGAATGAACAATGTGGCTCGAAGGCAAACCTGGTTTGGAAACGAATTTTGAGCCCCGATCAGCGCGTCAAAGAAATCCTGGTTTGCCACCGTCCGCGACTGTCAAACACCACAAATCATGTTCTCTCCGTCGCCATTTCCACAACGGCGGCAAGGCCAACAACATTTGGGAATTGGCTCACCAGCACCATCAGCACGACGCGGCTCGCGGGCACCAAGCAGTCGAGCAGGTTCACGTCTGGGTACACCTTCGCGCCGTCGTGGTTCAGCTGCCGTAGAAGACGTGTCGATGCGCTCGGACGGTAGCGCACATGACAGTCAGATGCAGGTGGACGAAGAGAGTGTCATTTCGGTTTCTGGCAGGACGAAGGGCACAGTTTTGTTCGCGAAGAGTGCAGAGTTGACGGTGACTTTCCATGCCCTGGTACCGATGGAGGTTAGGCAAGTGTTAAGGACTGCCGGTATGTATATCAACTTTGTTGAAGTGCAAGGACATAACTTTCTTTGTGAATAGACTTCACCAGAGACGCGTTTACTGGCGACGTCGACACTTCAACGGGCTACAGTCTCATTGCGTCCTCAGAGACATGTTTCGTCTGGCAACACGCTCAAAATCTTCTAGGCACACCCACATGTTACATATTTCCGTGTCCAACAGACTACCCGCATGCCGCGCCGCCTTTCGCCTCACTGGTTTCCTTTGGCACGGCACGGGAACCCGCGCTCGTTTTGCTCTCTCCAGCTGGCGAACTTCGCTTTTGGGACAGTATTGGGTTGGGTCTGACTGGTGGAGAGCACACAGATTCTTCTCAGCTTGAACTTGTTAGCTCTGAGATCATCACCAGTCTCACGAGGGCGGAGGTTAGTTTCAGTGCCACCGTATTATTGGCAGACGTTTATTGGTAAAACTTGAATGTGCAGGCTCAGACATTTATTACCTCAACAACTCACGGTCGCCTTTTCCTATTGTCTGTCTCTTCGACATCTGGCAAATTCCATGTCACACATCATCCCTTCACATTATCTCGCCCACAAAGCGCAATTGCGCGTCTACGGTTTTGGGCCCAGGTTGACCCATTATATTCCGGTGGCAATATCAACGCGGTAACTGTTGGTGCGAGGCACAGTGACAGATTTGAAGTTTGGGTATGTGTGGACACGAACATCGCAAGGTGGACAGTGATGAGTGAAGGTTGGGAGCAGGTGCGCGCAAAGCACTTTTTGCACGGTGATTGGATATTGACCTTGTTGGCAGTTGGATTTCGAGCTAGAAGCTTCCACCGTCATATCCCCGGGCCTTTACGCGGCGTTCCCGTCAGCAGAAACGGACGACGGAATCTTTGACCTCGAGCTCGTCGATATTTGCTCCGCTGAGTCAGTTTTTGCGCCAATCTGTTCCCACATAAGACTAACTCGGTCTATTCTTCATCTATAGGGCTACCAAATTGGTTTTGCTAGTTTCCTTCGCTGGACGTGACGACGACTCCGGTATCGACAAGCGGCCTCGCCGGCTATACGCCGTCGTGCGTCTGTCGTACGACGCAGACGAGTTGAAAGTGGAAGGCGTGCATACTGTTCCTTACCAAACGGTAGGCTACTACCTCTCACCGAAATATCTGCCATGGCTAAATAATGAAATAGATTTCAGCGGATAGAGCAAACATCCACCCCAGGTTGCGTTTGCTCCATAACGGAACAATATATTGCATGCAATTCGGGGATGCCATCGTGTTGGTGGCAAAAGGTTGGTCCTCATCTCAGAAAATGGTGAAGTAATCATTGAGTCCTAATCCGGCATGGAAGATTCCGAATACACCGAATACCTTCCCCTACGATCACTCCAAGACCGAACCTTTGGTTGCGGTGACATGGACGAGATGAATGAAATGCTTATCATGAACAGCACGACGCTCATGAAGGTTCAAATTGACCAAGAGAAAGTCGCTGCGTTTGATGCCGAGTAAGTTGTATCGCCTTCCTCCTGCTTCTTGGCATGATTTTATCATGTTTCTGAGCAGAACAGGCCGAGCGAGTTTGGTAAAATCGACCATGACACAGGCTATTCTTTATGGGTCGATCCCAGAGGTGAGATATGCTCGCCATCATTTCCCCTTGCAAACCTGATCTAACTTGCGGACAGAATCCCCTTCTTTTCAGCTTTACCCCGGATGTGGATGAAGAGAGTTTGATTTCTGGTGCCGAGCAGCTCAGTTATGCTGTGCTTTCTTCAGGTTCGTTAAAATTTCCAGTGCAGTGCAATGTTAAGAGATTGATGTTTGGATGACTTCGTAGATGTCGAAGTTGTCCGCCCGACGCATGACTTGACGAGGCAATTCATTGAGCGGAAAGAGCGGCTGAAGTTCTTGATAGGATTCATCAACGAAAATGGCGTTTTAGGCAAGGTTCGATTAAAATTTCACTCGCCAATTCACTGCACACTTACAATTATAACAACTAAAATTGACCTTTTGTGACACTTAGATGTCTCAAAGCAGTCGCCAATGTCTTGAATCGGACGCGGAGAAGCTATGGGCCGCCCAACAATTATGGTTAGAATACAGCGATCGCATTTCGTGCGTTTATTTGCCGAATGTCCACTGAAAGTGTGATTTTGACGATTCTTCATTAGCTCGGGACATCCAGAGAACCTCCTGAGCGATGCGGTGGTAGCATTCATGGAAGATCTCAACGAAGGATACCACGAAGACATTATGAGGGCATTTTTTAGATTACAGACTCGAGAACTTGGCAGCCTCCTCCCGTATGTTTGGCGGCTAACCCAAGAAACACTATCCACCTGGGATGAGACACAAAAGGTCGATGACCCTGTGCCTTCTGCTAACCGCATTGTCCTTGTAAGTAATTGAAAGGCACAAAATGTACCACCCTTGCTAATTTGCGAACAAACAGAGCGTCCTCCAGTCCGCATGGGACTACCGCAGTTTGAATGCAGGCGTGTATGGCATTGTATTACCTTTCTCCCGGCCTTGGACGAGCGCACCGCCACTTGTTGACATCCTCACGTATTTCTTCGATGAAACCGCTAAATTGCTAGACCAAAACTCAACGAGTGATTCGCAGCAGACGGCGCCACAGGAAGTGAGGGAACAGCTTCCTCAGTTGGCATCTGCTGTGTTTAAAGGATTCCAAGAAAGATTGAGTTGGCTCGAGAGGTAGTTTTTCTTTCTGTTCCATGCAAGAGTAATTTAATGATGTGACACAACAGCGACGTCGCCGCAGACGAGCCTGGGAGTGAGACGCAGAAGAGAGAAACACGAGAAAAATTCCAGCAAGCGCGGTTACCCATTCTACAAACGCTACGTAAGTTTCATGAATCAGACCATCAGAGTGGTACAATGCCCCTCATGACCCGGATGCAGTGAAGAACGAACACGCACAAGCAGCGTTCAAGCTTGCGGAAGAATACAGGGATTTCCGATCATTGACTGAGCTCTGCCACTCCTCGCATCCCATTTTCCCCCCACACGCAAACCCTTACGCATTACGGATCCAGTCTTACATAGAGAAGTTCAAAGAGGAATTCACCACTGAATTGTACCAGTGGTATATCGAACATGGTGTGTTCTCAATCCATCAATCCGATCTGTTGGATATTCCCTTATTCTTGCATCATTAGCGGAACTCCGATCAATGTTTGCGCAGAGCGATGTCTACAGCACGTACATCGATGCCTTCTTTTCAAAGAACGCACATCCGGCAATTTCTTGGATACACGACCTTGAAAAGGGGAGATGGGGTACCGCCTCACATACACTCCTGCTGCAAGCTAATCACACACCGGATCTCTCTGTCCGACATGTGGGTAATATTCGAAGACTCTTCCATTCATTTTAAAATGAGATCCGGTCCTCTAGGTCATGCTAAGCATTGGGAAACTGTCGCAGCTCGCGCAGCTGAGCGAAAACGAGGCGGCGGTAGAGGAACCCAGTTTAGATGGTGAGTTCCTCAAGCCAGCGTATTTCCCTGACCTCGGTGCCTGACTAGCGAGTGAATAGTCTTTCATGATGGCCTGGACTACATTAGCGTGCACTTAAAATTGATCGACGAACTGAAGGAATCACTGAGCACAGCCCGACAAAAGCAGTCCCTCGAGAGCCAAGTAGATGCTATCGTGAAGACTAACGCCACAAAGATCGGACACCGACATGCATTTCTTACGGTGAGACATCCGCGTTTCAGGGTGATGAATTAGGCTCTCAACAATTTGGGGGTTAGATCTTCAAACGCTGTGTAAAGGACTTATTGCAGGGTCGCGTGCTCTCCGTCGAGGACATCGTAGATGTTCTAACTTTGAAGGACAAACCCACCGATCAATCCACAGCCTTAACACTGATTAAAAACACCAAGGTGGGAAGTCATTCATGTTGTTAGATCTACGGTGATGATGTAACTGTTGCACTAGGATGTTCCTGAGGCGCGTCGCCTGGCTGCATATCGTACTGCATGGCGGAGGATATTCATCCACGATGAGTGAGTGGGTTCAAGCTTCAATATTGCTTCGTAGTGGCTTACAACTCTCTCGCTTCTACAGCTGGAACGCGATTCGGAAAACTGCGCACGTCACTGATGGTCAATTAATTGCGAAATTCCGACATACTGCGCTATATACGGCCGTCGCTGACCAGCTCAGCGGGGGTGTCGACCAATTCAACGCGAACCTCTTGACACCTGAACAGGCTGCCGTCCTGCCAACAATGGAGGAGTTGACATCGCGCTGGCCAGGATACTCCAATGAGCAAATCGCGGAGCTCATGCGCAGTCACGAGATGGAGAGAACGACGCTGCTTGGCCTGGAGCTCGACTATGTGTTTGACCGAGTGAAGGAGTTGGCCATTTTGAATGCTCCGTCGTAAAATGTACCTCCCCATTGCTTTGCATCCTTCATGATGAACCTTTCGCATCCTTGCTTTGCGACCATACATCTCTCACGCGTGCTCTAAACCGCCGCATGGCAATGCGAGCACCTAAGACGATTGCACTGATGTTCTTCCTACGCCACTCGTCCGTGTATTCCTTTTGACGCTGCTGTTCCTGCGCCAACCACTTTCCGTAAAATTCGGACAGTGCAGCTTCCCTGACAAGGGGAGGTGCGTCTTCGGGTAGGCTGTATAAAACTGCCCATTTTGCTTCTTCGAATCGTCGATTACTCTAGAAAATGTTCAGTAATGAAGTTGGTTTTCTTGGTGTGAACGGACCTCCGCCCAAAAAGCGTGATTGGAAGCATCGAGTCGCTGGCGTTCTAAGCGCCATTGATAGTCTATAGGATCTCCATCAAACTCCTCAAGTGAATATGGATGGTGCTGCGGCTCGACGTCCTTGTCCGACGATGCAAATTTGTCGCCATCGTACCGAACAGGTCGAAGATTCGATAGAGGATCAGGAGGGCCAACGAGATCTCGAGTAATGACAGTACACCGAAAACAGCGTGAATTTGTGGGTAAGGCGATACGCAGCAGTCTAGAGGAGCGCGCAAGGGCCATGCGCGAAATATTTGCTGGAACGGGTGGCGTTGAGCAGAAACGAGCGTGCTTGTGTTTGGTTTCAACGGTGAACGACAACACGAGCAAGCAACGCTTTTGGATGACGTAATTCTTCTGAGTTTCCTGCCTCGATGGAAGAAGGCACGAAAACTAAGAAGACCGTGTTCGTAGGTGGAATTGGGGATGAGGTTGATGAGGGAGTGCTCTATGAAGCATTCTCAACATTTGGTGCGTGTGTACATTCATGAAACGGAATCAAACGACTCACAAGACCACTAGGTGACATACTCGAGGTTCAAGTACCGTCTGCTCCTATGAACCCGAATCAACCGAATGGTACGTGAATTTAGATTCCAGTGCTACCTCAAAATGTTTAGTCACATCTGAATTCAACGCTCGTGCGCAGAAACAAACAAACATAGAGGATTCGGTTTCGTAACATTCACTTCAGCTGGCGACGCGCAGGACGCGATTGACAACATGGATATGAACGAATTGCGCGGAAGGGTATTGAAGGTTAACCTTGCCCGGCCACAAAAAGCGCCAGCAGTGGGAGCGGGCAACCGAGCGAGTGCGTACTTCATTTCCCTCCACAGCTAAGACGAACGCGCTGACTTCTGCCGTCTGTTTACATCCACCTTTTCCCCGATGCAGTATGGGAGACCGAGGAGTGGCTACGGCAAAACGCAAAGCCATTGGCGCAAAGTGGAGGTTTGTCACATCCACGCCAAAGTTCTCTCTGACCGACTGAAATGTTTGGTTTTCAGGTGTTGGAGCTCGGGCTGCGATTCGCGCAGGTGGAGGCAAGCCATCAGAAGAGGATGAAGCAGGTGAGGCGGCAGAGCAGGCGAACGGGGATGCGATGGAAGAGTAAAGCTAGAAATCTGTCATGAGTTCGGCGGTTGACGGCTTCTGAGCTTGCATATTCAGCCATTCGATGTATTACGAACCACATTTTTGGGGCTCACATTATCCTTAAACTCAGTCGTTCGATATGTGTGCATTACCAAAACGACGAATGGATTTGCAAGATATCGTGAACGAACAACAGTCTCTAATTCTACACCATCTACACTATGCGAAAGAACACAATCAAAACATCCCTCCAGAACCATTATCAATCCCCCCACCCTCCGCATCATTAAACTGGCTTCTCGCACGCTTGATGTCCTCCTGCATGAACAACAGCTCCTCCATGCGCGCCAGCTTCTTCGCATCCGCCGGTCGCCCCAAAGCGCGTCGGAGGTCTTCGATCTGAAGACGGGCTTTTCGGGTGGGCGATAGCGCAGTTTGACACTACACAAAGAGGAGAGGAATGAGAAATTAGTGTGTAGTTGATATGAGAGTGGGGGAAGGAGACATACGACGTCGACGATGTATTCAACTAAGATCTCTTCCATGACATTGACCGTGTCGTTGGACACCTGCTTGTCGTCGCCGAAACCATACATCAATTTCGGAACTAAAAGAAAAAAAATTGTGAGCATTATTCAGACATTTCAAACGCATGATGGGTAGCAAAGGGTGACGCCATGTTTGAAACCGTCACAACGTGAAATGCGCGAGTTTCAGGATAGCTATCATCTTTGTTCGCATCCATCCCTGTAATGGCCATATAACAGTGGACCGTATACTGGGAAGATAGCGAATACGGAAGCCATGCAGAAACTGTGCGTGTCAGTCAAGTGATAGGTAATCAAATCAAAATTTGAAATATGTTTCAAAGCAATGAAGAAAGTCGATACGGCCCGGTGCAGCACCGTCACATCCGCAGCCGAACATACGTTTGAGCGTTCTTATTTGCCGCCAGTGTCTCTACCCACTTGGATTGGACCGCACAAGTAACCACGGCCTGAAAACGGGAGTACGCATGGGCACATCAGAATGCACGGAGATGTTCGGGTGAAGGAATGTGCAGCGTTACGACGAGCGAGGAAACATGGTGATGAAAAAGTGCGTCTCTAGAAATTCAGGCTTGCAACAACATTAATTTCCAACATATGCAGTTGATTCCAAAATTGGGGTCAGTGCATTTGCTGACTTGAGCATAAAGGAAGTCGCCTATGCGTAACCTGTGATTTGCGGTTGGAGACCGCGTGAGTAGACCTGAGCTCCGGAGCGAAGAAATGTCTGAATCCCGAAAGACAAGATGGAAGCAAACAACGCAAAACCCGAAACGACAGTATTCATAACGATGTCTTCATTACCGCAGCAGTTGACCCCTTGCCGCTCAAAGCGATCTCATCACCAATGAGACGTGTTGATGAATTCATCTTTGTTATGCGCAAAGCCTTGGGAAAGCCAGATCAATGCACTGTGAGCCATTCCATTCGTGATGGGCAATCAAGCGTGGTGGGGTGTTCTTCGCGGTAGTGATCACCAATTAGAGCTCAAAAGCAGGGATCACCCCCAATAATCTCTGAACAGGGAATGAGATTTAGCTCCTCGACCGGATTACAGGCAGCGAACCCAGTATGGGTCTGCGGATATGCCGCTGCAAAAGCGCAGTGACGTCACCCATCCAGAGATCACCTATAACCTGCAGATGCCCAGTGTGTGTAGAATACCAAATTCGTCGAATGAAATGAGCCCGGCGATGGTGGTAGGGCGAGCAGTTGGGGATCGATGGGTTGTGTCATTGTCTTTTACATCATGGAGTCGGACGATCGGTATGGACCCGAGCGATAGGTAGAAAATGCAGCAAGCAAGTGGACCAAGGAGAGTTGTCGTTAGTTATGAGTCCCGCTGATATGGGATTGGAATCTTGTGACCCGGCGACAGCAAAGCGTTACTGCCAGCATAATGCGCCGAAGGTACGCTTCGCTCCGGTGCCGCTCGGAACCGAGTCTTCAGCGCGCCTTTGCCCAAAGGAGTGGAGAAGAAAATGGGGTCACGAGTATTATTACACAGAACTCACAACCACGAGATGATAGGCGGAGGGAAAGAAGAATGGGGAAATGGTTAGTTGACCGGAGATGACAACAGCGAGTAGCCACAAAAGGCAATTGAAACACAACGGTCGAAGACATATGGGGTTTGAACAAATAACGATAGCCTCGCATCTTGATAATGGAAACACGTGTGGCATAGGGATTAGACATCAGCAATGCTAGCAGCCAATATGGGGCTGAGATTCCCAGCGCGAATGGCGAAGAAGGAATCGGGGTAGCCACGGAGTGATGTGGTGTGACACACTTACGTTCTTTCGCGAAGAGCCCCTTGAGATTGGACTGCTTTCGTGGCCCACGGGTGGTACCCGCAGTACTAGATTGCGGTGGGTCGCGCGGATACGTCGGGGTGTAGGAAGAGAAGGTGGCAGCTGGTGCAGTTGAATATGTTGGCGCTGTATTCTGCTGCTGGGCTGGCTGTGGTGGGCGAGGATAGGAGTATGAATATGGCCATGCTGGATACTGGTAAGCAGGCTGGCCCGGGTATGGCTGGTACGCTGGATACGCGAAAGTGTTCGGGTTCGGAGTGGTCATTCGGAGAGAGGCAACCTGAGAAACACGAACCAAATGCGGCGGTGGCTGAGAATTCGACACCGTTTAAGGCATGACCTCTCCTTCATATTCATTCCTCACAAGTACATTTGCTTTACACCCTCATTATAAGTGATGATACTTAATCACAACCCCCGTTTGTCCGGGATCTCTTATTCTAAACTCCCCCCAACATGCCGCAGAAATTGCGCCAACCCGCCCTTTCCTCCAAATCTTCCCCCTCTGTACCTGACACCTCATACGACTCCGATTCATCGTTGGACTCGGAGGACGAAGAGCTGAACAGCCGTGTATCACCTTACTGGCCGCGCTATCGATCGTCTCTTTCAAAGAGGGGTTTTCGCTTGGACACTGTCCGCGACGTTCGAGCATTTTATGCCAACATTGGTCGTGCACCACCTCGTTCCACCCATGGCGCAGACGACGATGCTCTCTGTCGTGATCCCGGTCTCGTGCGCAATTCTCATGCTCAAAATTTATTCCAGAGGCTTATACAACCGTGTAGCCCGACAGACTATTCCGCGGAACCCGAATACATGACGGCAAAAAAATCATCGTCAAAGCCGTATGTCTGAGGAGCCATGAATACGCCATCATTCGTTACCTCTCTTCCCCACCCCTACGTGACAACCGGCTCAATCATACTATTCGTACGTCACTTACAAAATCTCGGTGCGGTGACCAGCACACATTTTGTCCTTCACGTGCTCGAGACGTATGCCAAGCCCGTACTATACTTATGCCTCAGGACACGTATCGAGCGCGCAAAGTCTATACGTCTGAATTTTGACCTAAAAATAAATCCATTCATTACTGGGTTATTTTTCGCACAAGCGTCTCTTGCCCCGCCGGTCCAATCATGCCGGGTCGTTCTGCTCTCCCCTTCCCGAACTCATGACTTCCTCTTGTCTCTACAAGAATCAGTTGGTATCACATAGGCTGAATTTCCTTTCCTTTTATTTGCAGCGGTATTGGACTTGGTCCCCGTGCCAGACGATGACATCGGGTTCATCGTCATGGAAGAATGGACTCGCCAACTCATGCACACTACTCCATGCTCCTTACGAAGCTTCCTAAGAACTCTCAGACAGTGTATAGAGGTGCGGGGACACTTTTCCATGATTTCCATCCGTGTAATTATTGAATAAAATTTTATTTCAGGGAATTGCTTTCCTGCACGCAAACTACATCGCCCACCTCGATATCTCGATCCACAACTTACTCACAGATGACAACGGGCGATACGCGTACATCGACTTCGAATGTAGTCGACGCTTCCCACCTCCACCACCTTCGTCTTACATGTACGCATCCACGGCATCCGGACACCACCACAGCCAAAGCAGCGGCAGAGATGTATATTCGCGTGCACCGTCTCAGACAAATTCCATTCCCAATATGTCGCGCGCGAGCTCGTCCAGCAGTAACAGCAGCATGAGTACGAGTAGCTCTCGAAGCAACAGTGGACCTCCGCGAATTCGAGGATATCGCGGGACCGAAGTCCCTCCTGATGTCGAGCGCGGTGCGGATTCGTGCCCATTTGCAATAGACGTGTGGGCACTCGGTATTCTTATTCTACGGGCATGCCAGGTTCGTATTCTGCGAGCAGCTGCTCTTCACAAACTAATTAATTAACTAACGATTTGAAATTTGTGTTTGTCTTAGATGACTGGTTACGAAGTCCCCGAGCTTACGGCGCTCACTGTACCCATGCTGGCTGAGGTATCCGACGCTCGCCCACCCGCTCGTGCCGTCTTGGCTGCCTTTGATAAAATGGTTTCACGCCTTGGGGACACTAGATTAGGCTCGAAGGACGGTGGATGCGCTTGTGGGTGATCAGATGGCTTGAAATTGAGCATATTTATAAGATTGTACACATTGGACTGTCGAACTTCTCGGAATTTTTGCGAGTACTTGCTGTCTGCCTCGCTGTGTATCATATAGATAGCACTGTCTGTATATAGCATATGTCACAGGACGTCTCAAGCAAGTACAGCTCACTGAGCCATTATACTATCTGGCGGCTTCCCGTCCACATCCCCTCCCACTTCACCATCCACATCACCCTCCAACTTCCTCCTCTTCCTCGCCAAATACCTCTCCCGTGCACTCATCACATCTTGCTCGGTATTCCTCTTCGCAACAACCCTCGCTTCTCTCTCCCTCTCTAACCTATCCCTCTCCTCTTTAACACGCTCAGCTTCTTCCTCAGCCTGCCTCGCCACCTCCCTCAACCTTCTCTCATTAATCTCCTTCCGGGACGCTGCAGTGCCAACCGCCCGATGCGCGATATCGCCGTCTTTCCCATCCTTCGAACCCGACTGGGAGGCAGACGTTTTAGTTTGAGAAAGGCGTAAACCAAGCCGTCGCGTATTCGGCGCGGAAAGATTTAGACCTGCAGAGAGCAGCTCTCGCTTATCCACGATTTGTCCGTCATCGTTCAACTCGACGTCTTTCCCCTCAGCGGCTGCCGAGCGCGCAAGCTCGGCGTCTGATATTGGTGCCAAGTTCAAAGGCTTTTGAATCGTGAGGTTTTGGCCTTGTTGGCCGGGTGGTGGTGCAGGACCGATCGTTGGGCGTTTTATTGTTAATGATGTTGATGGTGAGGTCGGTGATGTAGGTTCTGGTTCCGTGATGGTAGCTGCGACGGTCGCAGCGTGTTGCTCTTCTGACTGCTTCAGTAGTTGCGCGTAGAAATGTGTCATCCCTGTGCTAGGAGCCTTCTTCGCCTTCTCCAACGCTACGGAGCACAAATAAATTTAAGAGCTCGATACAATTATGTAGATGAAATATACTCACCCTCTCTTCGCTTCTCTTCCTCTTCCGCACGACGGACTTCCGCCATCTGGTCCTTATACGCCTGAGTCACGAAGGCGTCTTTGTCTGCAAATTCATCCCCTTCCGCCTCACGTTCACGTTGAATCGCTTTCTCTTCCGCTCTAATGTAGTCCAGTTTTCGTGTTGTGGCACTTTGAAGTAGATTCGCAATGTATTTGGGCTGAGTAAATGGCCAAGGTCAATGAGCGATGAGAGGTAGACAATATAGCACCAACCTTGCGTTCCTTCGACTCCACAGCTTTAGCCTCCTTCTGCCTCAACTTCGCCTCCTGCATCTTGTCCCACACCTCATCATACTCGAACACAGTCTGGTCGACTCTCTTCTCTTCCTCAATCCGTTTCCTCAACGCCTTCGACATCTTCGCCTCCTCCGCCTCCTCCTGACCAGCAGAACTTTCATCTTCGCCATCCTTCATTTCAACGTCGTCAGTGTCATGTAACTTGGGTAGCTTGGGGACTTTAAATGTCCCCCGCTGTGCTACGAGCTTCTTGTTCACGTCCAGCCGACCGCGCGACGAGGACGCAGCAGAAGTGGGAGCTGCATCAACATGTTCGTCGTCGTCAAGTGAGGCAAACGCTGTGGGCTGCTTTAGTGGTGGTGCAGCACCTACAGCGGAACTTTTGGCCTTCGCCCCAGAGAGGGAGAACGAGACTTTCATCAAGTGGCGCCAATTTGGGAGGTGTTTGGCAAAGGCTTCGTTACGTAACCCTCACCACCTTTGAAAAATGGCCCAGGCGTTGTTTGACCGTCGTCGCGTGAATGGCCCCGAAGAGAGCTTCCCACCAGTCTATGACAGTGACGAAGAGGACGAATTATCTGGTTCGAACCTTAATACGCGTCAAGGAAGGTCGTCAGCAGATATTCGGCCAATTTGTGCGAATTTTCTGGGATTTCGAAACATATTTTGGAAACTGAAATGGATTTACTTAGATTTGAAGCCAGGGTTGATCAACCAGGCGAACGGTTCGGCGTATATCGAAACTGAGAAAACGAAAATCGCGTGTGCTGTGTGCGTGATTTGGTCTCCTTCGTCGATGTACTCAAAACCTCATGCGAATCACAGCTATGGACCGAGACAATCAAGAAGTACCACGTATAATGAAAAGGGCAAACTTAATGTTGAAGTTAAGTTTGCCCCATTCTCGTGCACACGAAGAAGAGCACCTATGCGAGTAGGTTTTCATCGGACCATCATCGGACTGGACAGAGCCTTATACTTGTTCAAGGACGCAGAAGACCGATCCATCGCCGTTCTCATCCAGCAGGCTCTTATACCTTCTTTAAGGCTCGAATTACTTCCCAAATCTACCATCGATGTTTTCATTGTTATCATCGAAAACGACGGCATCGAGGGCTGCGTCGCGTCGGGTTCGATCGCTGCGAGTACTGCTCTTGCCAATGCTGGAATCGAAATGTTAGGATTGGTCACCTCGTGTGCTGCCGTATGTACTTACTCGCCTTCTATTGAACTACCGTTAATGACCGTTCGTAGTCAGTCGTAAATGAAGAAATTTGGCTGGATCCTACCGTGAACGAGGCGCGCCTCACACGAGGAACTCTGTTGCTCGGATTCATGCCAGCCTTGGGAATCGTTACCAACGTGTGGCAAACGGGACAACTGACCATCGAAGAGGCGATCAAGGTAGGGTACCCTCGTCGCTGAATATAACATACGCGTTTACTCAGAAATCATCAGTCCATGGAATTGTGCAAGGAGCGCTGCCTCGATATACACTCTGTTGTTGCGCAGGCACTACTTGACTCCGCTAAGGAACAATAGCTCCCAGAGTCAGCCCATACATTTTTGCCTTTGCTGGCCACGCGTTTCGGGACCCGTTTGAACAAAGGGTCATGTTCGGTGCTTACCTCACGACCTCATGCCTTGCTACTAAACCGCGCTTATGGCTGACCATGTGGTGCATGGCTCCATTCTATGGATCGACGATCATCACTGGAACCTCGGTAGATGATGGGTCAGCAGAATCCTCTGCAACATCAAACCCCCTGACCATCTCAAACTAATCCCCCTTGTTGGACGATGAGGTGGATCACAACTCACCCGTATTCAATGGCGGTCCTTCTGTATACCATTCCCTCGCAAACTACTCACGCATTCTTCACATTTACAATTACAACATCTTGACGAAAATTAACACAACAGGGAGCGGTGCATGATACATGTTACATGGTAATGAAGATGAAAAATGCATTTCCAATCCTAATAGATTCACTTGAACGGATGATGGCCGTGGAGGGAGAGATGGATAACCAGTAAGAACAATCACGCCGAATCCATGAACAACCTCAATCGCTGGTCAAATCAATATGGCCGAGTATTGTTTTATTCATCCCGACCGACGCATTTTCTTCCTTTACGAATTGTGTAGCATCGTGCGATGGACCATCGTTGGTGGGTACTCGTCTCTGCCTGAGTCTTCGGAGTGCCTCTTGACGAGCCAATATCTCCTCCTGACCAACGATGAATGCGAACAGTACTAATCAGAGAATATTCACCGTAGGCCACTTCTGCTCACCTCGAGTTCACGTTCGCTCAAACTTTCAATTACGACTTGCCTCTGCATATTTGGACAGTTTAAGGTGCCCCGAATCCGAAGGGGGCGACGACAGACACACCTGAAAGTTATCCTCATGATGCTCATATTCAATGCCCATCGTTTGTTCCCTGATGAGCTCGTTCGTGCTTTCTGTGTCCAGCTTAACGGCCGACTCTATCCTCGCTCGTTTCTTGCTATTTGGGACATTCGCTAAATCTTCTGAGCGAGATCTTGCTCGTCTGAGTCTACACCCCAGATATGACGGCATTGGCATGATACCCTGCGCAATCAAATAGTCTGGGTAATAAATCAAATTAATCAGCATACTATAATTGTGGTAGGCTTGGAATCACCTCGAGACCTGTATAGGAAGCGGAAGGTCACATAAGGTCCTGGGTTGCATGGATCCCATGGGCGAGATCGCAGCGCGTAGGTTGGGCATTGCTTTCCTTCACCGAGACTTGAGAAAAAAAATTCAGAACGGTAGTTCTGTCTCATAATAAAAACCGCTCATACAGTACGCGATGCCCGCAAACTTTCTTTTCCTTTTCATGTATAGGAGCGTCTAGATGCAGACGTTCTCTCGTGATATACGGCGTCGAGCCCTCGATCACAATGAGGCGCAGTTCAATTTTAATAGATCCAAAATCGTCGCTCGGGATAAATGTTAATGCGGAATCGTCATCTATTGTCCACATGTCAGTAATTGTCGTGAATAAAGAGCGTTTGGTGTTACCGGTAACTGCTATGGGAGAGAATATAAACGGCATGATGGTCGCGGAATCAAATCTAGCGCCATCACAAGTGCGTATACCTTCCCCCGTGTTGCAAGACCTCATGAGCATCCCATCCACGTATACATCGCCTTTCGAGTCAATAATTGGGAAAGTATTTCGCCAATGGATGGTGAACGCCTTACAATTGGTGTGGGAATAATAATGGTCAATATTGCAGTAAAATCAGCTATAGCCAATTGCTCACTCTTCCTGTCTCACTTGGTATCCAACAGGTTACTACTACGTCATTTCTGTCCACTTTGACTGCGAATTCTTCCAAAGGTTGGTCACCGCATTGCACCCAGCAGTCAAAATTTCGATGAGATGGCATAGCTGTAATGCTAAGGCTACAACGTTGGTTTCGATTGCGAACGATATCGATTTCCTCGCACCTTGGGGAACCACGCAATGGGTATTAGTGGTAGATGCCCACAGCGATGAATAAGACTCCTGCGGAAATGGTGGTGAGTGGAAAGAGGATTTAGCGCGGGAAGCGCCTAAGTCGTATGCAAAGTCAGATGTACAGCCACCTGAGCCACCTTAGGCGCTCTTGAAAATATTACACGTCCAATTCAGCGCATATATTGACACCATTAGTTGAAATATGATACACAAATGACACATAATTGCAGGATAAATTTCAATTGAGCAAGTTAAGCGGTGAAAGCAACAAGATATGCGAAAACGTGTCGGAAAGATAGCAAGCAGAACATTAGCGAGGTCAAGAACTAGTCACCAGTCAAATCAATGACACCGTCTTCAGTCTTTATTGGATTTTTTTTTATTCTCTTGGAGGTAATTTCCTGCTTCTTCTCTTCCAGCATCCCGATCTCTTCCTAAGACCCACATATTTCAAGGTGAGTCACAAATCGATAGGAGTGCAACACACCTCAAGCTCGCGTTCGCGTCTCAGTCTACTAAGTAGTTTCTTCCGTGTCGAAATCTCACGCTGTCCAAAGAAGTTGACATGAACAAGCAGACTTTCAATCTGGTAAGTGCTGCACCTCAAGTACTTCTTCTGAGACGATCGAGAAATCATTTGTTTTGCGTTTTAACATTTGGGGACTTGAACTAGCGGACTTCGATGGCGAAGATTTGCAAGTGGAAAAGGCGTAGGGAATTCCACCAGACCCAGTGGTGCGTCGAAAGTAGAGCATGGGTCGCTTTTCAATGACACCTTGAGCCATCAGAAATTCTACATTTTAAATTTTAGTAAGGTAGAAGGTGTAATTAGACACGCGAACAAAACTACCTCTGCTCCTGTACAGAAATCGGAAGGTAGCTTGAGGTCCTGGATTGAGGGGATCATATGGTTTCGTCAAGCGCTTCTGAGTGACGGGTCTCTCTCTAGCGCTGCCAAGGCTATGAAGGGAATGAATTTTTGTTAATGGTGACAGAGAATGGCGGATTGTATTGGCGCGAGCCACACATACGTCACGCGATGTGTACCTATTTTCCTCTTATTCTCGTGAAGAGGCCCGTCGTCAAATTCGAGTTTTTGATCTGGCCACAATGCAGTCCCTGCACTAACAACTAGTTCAAACTTGATTTCTATGGTTCCAAAAGACGATTTAGGTATGACAGTCGCTATGGATTCATCATCTGTAATACAGATATAAACTTTCTGCGCAAAACATTACTGTAATTAGATTCTCACCTGTCATGTTAATTGAGGAGAATATAAATGGCCGAATAGTTTTAGAGTCAACCCTAGCACCATCGCACATTCCTTCGCGAAAACAGGGGTGTTCATTGAATACGACGGTTCCTCGCGCCCTCACGCCATCAACATAAACAATGTATCGAAATGGGATGACACCTTTAATGTATCTGTAATTGATGGTAAAGACCTCGTAGGGTGTGTAAAAATCCGATAAATTATATGATCGTAGTGAGTTATGCTTACTTTTCCGACTTCACTGGGAATCCAACAGCTGACAACGTTTGTTTTGTCGTCTACCGCGACGGAATGCTCGGTTAGAACTTCATCTCCACACTGGATCCAGCATTGGAATTGTCGGTGAGTGGGCATGTCGCTGGTACCGTGCTGTTCTGGCCGTACAAAGCGATTCTCGACATCCTGAACGGCTAGTAGGCCATGGTCGACGTCGCGGTCACAGTCACGGTTGACTTGCTTGACAGACGCCTCAAGAAGCTGTACATTCCCAGTAAGGTACCGCAATATTCACCTTTTTTATTCCACTATCTCTCCCCAACACAAGCATTCAGAGTATATGCCGAGTAGTTTGTTTCAGGTAAACGTTGTGTTAGCTTCCCGATAAATATTCACGGAATATACATCAATTTTATTTAGGTACTGCACATTACACGAGCCCGTGGATGAGACACATTCCATAACATGAGGTCAACAAGGAATGTCCATGGTGCCAGTGCCACAAAAGTGCACTTATTCTTAGGATGAGCGATGGTCTGTGACTTTTGTGCGGATTCAGACCTAAAGTACCTACATCTGCAGCAGTATTTCTGTAAAACAGCGAGAGATTCTGGGGTTCAGCAAAAGGTTGCCAATTGAATAAAGCACTTCTATAGCAGTTTCATTTACAGACCTTGTACAAACTACGCATACTAGTCGTCGGTTAGGTCAATCACGCTCCCTTCAAGATATCGGACTGGTAGCGCTTTCATAGGTCGCTCTCGTCTCTGTTTCTGGAGCTTCAATATCTCCTCCTAAACGCGTTTAGTGGCATTCAGAATAATAATGCATTCGAAAGGTAAGCCACACCTGAATCTCGCGTTCCTTCCTTAAATTTTCTACCATTTGTTGTCGGGTTCGAATTTCTGCCTGAGGTGATCATCAGACTATGCAGGGAGAAAACACTTTGCGTATAACGAACCTCCAGCGCAGCATCTGCGATGTCATGCGAGTCGCTTCCGAGTCGAATCGGTGGCGAATGTGAGGGCAGGGATTCTTCCTTAACCTTCCGAGTTGACTTCTTTCGCTTGCTATGCTGGTCAGCATCTGACGGCCTTGGCGAAGAATTCGATCGCTTATTTTTGGGAGTGGATGGTATCTGGATAATCTTTTGAGCCATTAGAAACTCTGGGAAAGTCATAGCGAGGTGCGATGAGTAAGGATTGCAACAGAATCTCAATAAACTTGGTTACTACCTCTCGTCCTGTATTGGAACCGGAATGTGGCACATGGGCCAGGATTGCAGGGGTCGAAAGCTCTGACCCGTATTTGACCTTTTGCAAAACTCTCCACAGATTCACCGAGGCTGCAATTCGCACTGATTCGGTGCCTTTAAGACGAGGTTAAAAATATCACTTACGCGACACGGAGCGCCCCTACTCTTTTGTCTCTCTCATGCATCGGCCCGTCTTAGACCTCCAGTTCACTGCCTTTCCATGGAATACAACCGTCCTGGACGACCAGGTGGAATCTGACCTCAATTGTTCCAAACATGGGATCTGGCTTGAAGGTGGCAAGTGATTCGTCATCTGTGAACCTCTCGTCATTTTCCGATCCAGCCTGAACATTGTTCCAAGACATGAATTCAAACTTGCCAGTCACGTCAATGGAAGAGAAAACAAATGGCCGGACTATCTTCCAGTCGACCCTTGCGCCATCGCACAACTCTTCTCGCCCGTGACTGGCGCTGCCGAGCAACGATCGCATGCAAGTGCCATCGACATAGACGGTACATTGGAAGTCAATCGTACAACTGACTCGGAGGTTCCTATAATGGACAGCAAAGCTCTTCTGGCGTCTCATGATGATATTCAGCTCATGATATGATGCAGACTGACCATGCCAGCGACGCTTGGGATCCAACAACAGACAGCGTTGCCTTCTCCGTCGAAACTGCTAGAGTACTCCTCCAATCTCTCATTGCCGCACTGTATCCAGCACTCGAAGTCGCGGTGACTCGGCATGATGCGCGAAAGAAGACAGAAGACGAATGGATAACCACGACCGCTCGAAGGTTGTAAAATTACGGCTTATGTACGTCACCTAACTTCTTGCCTCTTGGTCTTGCCACAATGGGACACTTTCGCTTCATTAAGCTTCAACGAATGGCTCGGTGCTGAAGGGATAGAAAACCGCCTGATTTAAGGCATTGCAGACCTTAGTTACGGTTCACTGGATATAATCTTAGAGTGGTCCACGCCAAGGTCCGTTGCAGTGTGCTGGTACTTCACGAGATTGGGAAGAAGGCGCATATATAGTGTATATGCGCATGCACGGCCAATTATTGGATCGTTCCGAAACTTACTGGCCATCTGCACGGACTGACAATGGGGTGTTGCTATGAGCGTCTGTATTTAATCCAGCCTTCAATGGGATCAATGACTCCGCCAGATGTCTTTTCGAAGTCTGGTCGGCGGAGCCCCCATTTCATCCGTCGTATTCACCTCATTTTCTCTCGAGCCTTTCAACTTCCTCCTTTGCATCGCAGCTATCTATCAGATATGGCTTCACAAGAGAACGAGGAGGGTCCGCACTTGAAGCTCCCATTCCTTTCTTAAACTTTGAATTTTCTCTTCTGGGAGATAATTCAGATGTTAGGACCAATATGGGGCTGAAATCCATGCGATAATGTTGGGATTAACTCTAGTGCTTCGTTCGTGATAGCATTTAAATCATTCATTACATCCCGGGTTCCAATCAGACTGGAGTTTGGCGATTTACAGAAATTTTCAGGTACTTTACATTTGGCCGGCCTGTTGGCGCGCAGTACACTTCTACAAATACATGTAGGTACACATGTGATAGGGAACGATCCCACGAAGGTGAATATGAGATGCGAATATTCTGGACGGCCGGTTACCGGTCTCTGCCAATACTCCTGTACAACACTAGTACTAGTGCTGCGAGTTCTTGGGAATAGGAACAGGTTGTCAATTGAGGTCGCCTTCTAAAGGTTAGTACACGGACAGACCTTTTACAAATCATGTACATCAAAGCGACGTTCATGGCTAGTCTCCGGTCAGATCTATCACCCCTCCTTCAAGATACCGAACTGTGACCGTTTTCAAAGGCCGCTCTCGTCTCTGCTTCTGGAGATTTAATATCTCTTCCTAAAAACATGAGGTATTCATAATGCATTCGACTTAATTAGTAATTTAAGGTAAGCCACACCTGAATTTGTCGTTCCTTCCTTAGATTCTCCAACATTTGTTGGCGAGTTCGAATCTCTGCCTGGGTTGATCATTAGCCGATGGAGGATTTGTTTCTAATTGTTTTTAATTTACCTCTAGAGCTGCATCTGCGACGTCATCCGAATCGCCTCGAACTGGTGGCGAATTTGAGCCTGAGGGGAGGTTTTCTTCCTTAACCTTCCGCGTTGGCTTCATACGCTTGCTGTGCTGATCGACATCTGACGGCCTCGGCGAAGAACGCAATCGTTTATTTTTTGAAGTGGGTGGTATCTGGATAATGTTTTGAGCAATTAAAAACTCTGGAGAAATCATAGCAAGATATGGTGAGTAAAGGATTGCAACAGTATCTCAAATAAACTCGGTTACAACCTCTAGTCCTGTACTGGAACCGGAAAATGGCATGTGGGCCAGGATTGCAGGGGTCAAATGATCTGACCCGTATCTGATCCTTTGCGAAACTCTCCACAGAATCTCCTAAGCTGGAATTTGTAATAGCTCGTTGCCTTTATCTTTGAAGCGAAGAAGTTGAAATCTCCACTCACACGACGCGAAGTGCCCCTACCCTTTTGTCTCTCTCAAGCATCGGTCCGTCTTGAAACTCCAGTTCTCCAGCGGCCGTCCATGGAATAGACCCTTCCCGGACGACTACAGTTATCTACCGTCCAATGAGACACAGAAAATATATTCGATGCTCGAAGTCGTCCACGGCGTCCTGTGTGCTTGTTCAACTGTCTGTGTGTTTACTTGAGTCGGGATGGTTGGTTCTGAGTCGCGAGAAATGCTAAAATGTGATGTGCCCTAACGTGATCCGGCAATGTCCGAAAACGTGGGTTTATTGGTTTTACTAGCCAATGAGACACCCGGGCATTGTGCCACTTGTGCCACTTAAACAGAGGCATATAAATGCTTCAATTGATGCCATTTTGAACAGCAAGAATCACTGACCCAAAGTTCCAATCGAAATTCACACCTTGTAGCACTCTGACAATGTTTTTTGGTTTGTCGGGGTTTTATTAGGGGCCCAAATTTGGTAGGTGTAGCAAACACAGTCAAATACTGCCATATCTCAATATGCATGCAACATTTGACGATATTTCTTACTGCAGAATGTGCGTCTGATACGGGGCTATCTTCTCCAAGTAGAATTAAGGTATGATAACACCTATTGACAAAGTTTTATTTGAGGTGTCTCATTGGCTGGTGGTGTCTCATTGGCCGGTGGATAACTGTAAGCGAAATATGATCTCGATTGTTCCAAACATACTGTTGGGCTTGAAGGTCGCAAGTGATTCATCTGTCGTCAATGTGTTATGTTTTCAATCTAGCATTAATATTGTATCACGAGACAACTTGCCAACCTACCTGTCAGGTCAATAGAAGAGAAAACAAATGGCCGAAGTGTCTTCCGGTCAACCCTTGCGCCATCGCACACCTCTTCTTGTGTATAGTCGGCGCGGCGGACCAATGATCGCATCCGAATGCCGTCGACACAGACGGAACATTGGAAGTCAATGGTACAACCGATGTTCCTACAATGGACAGCAAAGTTCTTTGGCGTCTCAGGATGACCTTCGGCTCATGATGTGGTGCAGACTGACCATGCCAGCGACACTGGGAATCCAACAGCAAACAGCGTTGTCCTTCCCGTCTAAACTGCGAGAGAACTCCTCCAATCTCTCATTGCCGCACTGTATCCAGCATTCGAAGTCGCGGTGACTCGGCATGGTACGCAAGAGAAGGCAGAAGGTGAATAGCTTATCACGATCTCTGCCAGAGAGGATAGGCTTGCTGTCATTTTACGTCTTGCCCTTGGTCTTGCCGAAAATCAGACACTTTTGAATTTGCTTCCGTAATCTCCAGTGAACGTCTCGATGCGCCGGGTTCATAGTCGAGGAGCGACTCGGATGCCGACTTTACCACTGCTTATAATCTCAGCATGCTCAGCTCCGTTGCGGCGTGCTCGTACTTCATGCAACGGCAATGCGATCTTTGACTCTGAATTTCTGATCGCGATCTGTGTGCTTTATCCGTGAAATTTAGATTAATGTATGCACTACTGATGCTCAAACACATGCGTATGGTTTATTCAGAGGAAGATGCGAAACTGTCACCCATCTGGAACTAAACGGCTCCACAGTCTTCAGAGGCAAAAAATCCAAACGATGTAATGCAGCCGGGAGAGTGACGTATATGCAAATATACAACCGGGTATTGGTTGGCTCGTAAGACGGATGTGTGTTCCCGGCGCACTGCAAATGAAGTTTCATGAACCAGTCAAAATATGCGCAACTGCAGGTCTGAGTTTCTGCAGCTACTCCTCAGTGAGATCAATAACCACGCTGGGTGTCTTTCGAATTCGGATGGGCGAAGCCTCCTTTTTCATCCGTCGTCTTCTCCTCAGTTTCTCGAGCTTTTCGACTTCCTCCTTTGCACCAAACCAGTTATATGAGATATGGTTTCAAGAGAATGAGCAGGATCGCACCTGGAGTTCCCGTTCTTTTTTAAAATTTTCAATTCGTCTCTTCCGGGAGAGAATTTCAGCCTTTAGCATTAATGAGCAGCTTGAATTCATTGCGAGATAAGTTGGGATTACCTCTAGTGCTTCATCTGTGATAGTATCTAAATCATCCATTACATCCCGGCTTCGGATCAGACTGGAGCTCGGCGACTCTTCTTTTACCTTCTGTCCTGTTTTCGCTCGATTGCGGCTAAGCCTGGCATTCAAGCTGTTTGGAGAGTCCGTTACATTGGAATGCGCTTGCTTGAGTTTGAGGTCTGATGATGATGGTGGTTTAATTATTCTTCGAGCAAGAAGAAACTCTGCATTTCGAGGTTGAGTGCCAGTGCTGGCTCTGTCCAAAAATGAGATGATCTTTACCTCGGCTTCGATAATTAAATCTGAATGTAACATGAGGTGATTGACTGGATGCACGCACGGTGACACCCGCATTTATCTCTTCGTTGGAATTAATCGGGTCACTGAGGCTAACCAAGACGACTGCCATTCAGATGAGCTGTTGACAGTGATGAATGTGGCCCGCACGTTACCCGATGGTCCCGGATTTTTTTTGCTTTTTCAAGTATGGGACCAAGTTGCAATTCGACAGCTGCCGCAGCAAAGTTGTTTTTTTTGCGACGCCTCGTCATAGTCGCGAAATAAATTGCAACATTTATGGTTCCTAACTCATCGGCTGTTGCGTCTTGTGTCTCATCATCTACAAGTGGTCTGCCGCAAGAATGCAGTGACAATTTTAATTCACTTACTGGTCAGAGTGTTTGAAGAAAATATGAACTGTCTTAAAGTGCTGGAATCCGATCTCACGCCTTCGTACGAAATTACTTCCCCAGGCTCCAACATTTCAGGAGTAAAAGCGACATTGTCAACAATTACCCCGCCCACCTTCACTTCCATCCACAGATTCCGATCATCGACTTCGATGATTCGGTGGTGTATGGCAAATGTCTGATCCAATTAAGGACAAAATCAATGCTCGTTCCTATGGCTCACCTTGCCGGCGACGCTCGCTATCCACGAACTTATTAATTTTGCAGCCTCGTCCACTGTCGTTTCATATTCTTCGAGTCTGTGGCCTTCGCACTGCACCCAGCATTCATGTTGGTCGTTGGCAGGCATGTCCACAACATGGTCCAAAAATTAGTCTATTCCACGAGCTAGGGAGAAAGTCACCTTTGTCGCGTAAATCATGTCTCTTGTATTATAATCTGGCTGACCGTCGGACAGGACTGCTGCCAGACGAGGGGAGGATGTGAAAAATATTGAAAGAATCGGAGACGGGTGACCTCACGCGCTGTGACGGAACCACGTGATATTGAAACTCCGTTGGTATATGTTCGACGCGTCGATGGTTGCCGCATTTCGTCTTTCAACCACCATCTTCAGCACTCAAGGTTCGAATTCGAAGATCTTCGTCTATCCCAGACACAACACTAATATCCGTTAGCAAGTAGCCACCGTTCGCGACTTCTCCAGATATCGCTCAAAAATGGCCCCGAAAGTGAGGACATTCTGCATCGTCGTTTTGAAATCTCCCTGAACTGAGTCACCACAGCCCGCATCCACCGCCGGCAAAGCTCCTGCATCGACTGCTTCCAAAGCCCCCGCCACTGCTTCCAAGGCACCTGCAAAAACAACAGAGAAAGGCGCCAAGAAGACCGCGAAGAAATCCCAACCTGCTGCTGACGGCGAGAAGAAGAAGAGGAAGAAGTCCCGTAAGGAGACGTACAGCTCGTACATCTACAAGGGTATGGAATCATGCACGCGTTTTCCGACTGCAATTGAATGTCCTGTCCCGCAGTGTTAAAGCAGGTCCACCCGGACACCGGTATCTCCAACAAGGCGATGGCTATTCTGAACTCGTTTGTGAACGATATCTTCGAACGCATCGCCACGGAGGCATCCAGTGAGTGACATTAGGTGTTGGACAACGCGTCGATTTTGACGCGTCGACATCTAGAACTTGCTGCTTACTCCAAGAAGTCCACTATCTCCTCTCGGGAAATCCAAACCAGTGTGAGACTTATTCTTCCCGGAGAACTCTCCAAGCACGCCATTTCCGAAGGCACCAAGTCTGTAACCAGTTCGTACAACGATCTTCTCTCGTCTTTTCGCGTTATTGACTTGGTTACTATAGAGTTCTCGGCCGGTGCCAAGTAAATCTGTGTCATGTAGTCCGAGTATATGTCAGAGGCTTTATTTTCTTGTCATCATGTACTATGCCCATGTTAGGCCTTCGTAATGGATATGTTTGAGTATTTTATGTGTGACAAGCCATCGTCCTGTGAATCAAACACGGCCAAACTTCACTTGGCTTCAGACTTCGCGCTCGACGGAGCCTTCACGCCACATTCACCTCGTCATGTTGGACCTCGATTATGGAAGCGACAGTGACAGTGAAAGTGGCCCCTCACCGAAACCTGCTGTTACGGCGGCTCAACCTCACCAGAAGGACCCGACGAATTCAAAGCGTCCAAAAGACCCTCGACCAGCAGGAACTCCAGAACCAAAATCCAAAGGTCTGAACCTCCCTGAACCCAAAACGAAGAAGTCAGGATCGAAGAAGGTCATCCTCGAACTTCCGAAATTGTCTAAGGTCGACGACGGGGATGACCTCGAACCCGAACGTCCATCTCTAAAGAGACCTCGCCTGGAGGACGGGAAGAATGGACGATCATCGCTGTTATCAATGCTTCCTGCCCCTAAGAAGACTGCAATGGAGCTTCCGGCTCCGCAGAGAGTATTAGGTGGCGGTAGGCCGGGTGTGGTATACTCTGCTGCTACGAGGGCAACGGTCGAAGATGTTGAAACGAATGGGAACGAGGATGATGCAAGGGAAGAAGATGAAGTACCGTTGGAAGAACAGTCGTCCGTATCGCTGTTGCCACCGTCCCTTGCTAAAGGAAAGGGAAAGGCTACTCGGGAAGCGATGAGCAGCTCGGTGGCTAAACCATCGGGGACGACATCTGAAGCGGTAGATTTCTTCTCAATAGGTGCGGCACTCCTCTTTTGGTTCGATTTTCATTTGAAGGCTGACTTTTATCGGCCTAGTAGGTTCTGCTTCATCCTCAAAACTAGTCTCAACTTCCGCAATCCTCGACACTCCTCGTCCAGAGGTGGTATCCGCTGCACCTTCAGTGGAAGAATATCGCCCACCATCGCCTACCATCCAAGATCCATATCCAGGCTACTACCAAATGCCATCCGGCCAATGGGCCATGTACGACCCTGAATACTACAAAATTTACAGCGATCGGTGGGCAAAGGAATACGCTGCACAAATCCGGGCATACGAACGCGGGGTCGGTGGGGACGAGAAAGGGTTCGAGGGTGCTGATGCAGACAAAATGGTGGACGTGGACGCGCAGGCACAGCGCGATGCTGCTGCGAAGGAAAGGGAGGAGAAAAAGGCGATCACTAAAGGCGCCGCTCGCGAGTCGCAGTTGAAGGCGCCGAATATGAAGATTAATCCGGAGAAGCAAAGTGGACTGGCGAAGACGAGGCATCAGTTGAGTACATTGCTCACAGAAGCATATACGAATAGGGAAGCTCTGGAAGAAAGGATAGCACAAGGTCGGCGGAATCGCAAAGAGGCAGGTAATAAATATGGTGAGCACATCTATCTCGGTGCACTTGTCCCCAATTGACAATGACTGCCCTCAGGATTTTGACACTGTGGTATATGTGTGTGTATTCCACGTCAGTGGCATTTAGGGCATCACCACAGTACTACACTCTTTGAATATTTATGATACCGCCGATGGATCCACGATCCCCACTTTCCCTGTCATCCCAACTACGCCGTCATCGTCTGCTGCCCACACCGTTGCACTCTTCTTTCCGTCTTCGAAGGCACCATGAATAGTTTGTCGCCGGCCAACGATCATTGGGTTCTGAGCTCGATATTCGAAGTTGCTGAACCTGACGTTAGGGAAATTTTTGACGGTTCCTTCGAGGAGCATTAAGGCTGTGAGGGGACCGTGAACAAGACGCTCTGTGGGGATTCGTCAATATTGTGCTCCATATTCGATGAATAGTTACAGACCTGGATATCCTTCTTGATTTTGCGCATAATCTTTGTCAAGATGGATAAGATGGGAATTGAAAGTCAACGCTGAGAACCGGAATAATGTAGTCGGTGTAGGCATCCAAGAGTAAGAAAAATCTGGCTTGGGCATGGGAACTGTCGAATCCGTAAATTCCTCAACCACGAAGATTGAAAACAGGTGTCTTACTATCGCGAACAGACCGCTTGTTTGCGACCGCGCCTTCAGGGAGGAAAACATGCGTCCTTCTTTCCGTTATCTCACCCTTCTTTGGCCCGTCAACATTTTTGTACACAATATCTTGGTGTACGAATAACATCGGAGCACCCTTGTCGAAGCCTTTCTTATCCACCTTCACCACTTTCGCGGTCGCTCGGGCGTACTTGCCCACGCCAAGGCCAGCACCATGCCATTCGAAGCCCCCACTGGCCCACATGCGCCGCGAGAACGGCGCAGGCGGGCTGAAGTCCGTCTCCGTCCCGTCCGTGCGTAAATTTTCCTCCGGTGAATGCGAGTGGAAGTAAATCAGCGACTGTCCGTAGCCTAGCTTCATGACATTGTCTGCGCAACTGTCGACAGCTAAGATCTCTTTGAGGTCGGGGGAAAGGCGTCGCGTGGGGAGGGTGCAGTAGAGGTCACGAAGCTTGCTGATTGCGATGAAGTCGTTGAGGGTGCGTTCGACGTTGAGGCCTTTGGTTATCCATTCGTCGAGTGCTTTTAAATTGATATTGGATACGGCCTGTTGTGAGTACGGCCTGCGTGTATACAGTGTCCGCTTCAGCGACAAGGATCGGAGAGACATGGACATCGGAAGCAAGTGAAGCATCGGCTAATGCACATCCGAAGTCCGGCGTCTAACTTGCAGCTGCAGACGTTCAGACAGCGTGCAGTACTACAATCATCGCAGATTTAAAATCATGGAGAATCATTTAAATTTTCAATTTTCAAGCATGATATGAAGTTTATCGATATATATTCCGCCGAGTCTTTGACTGCATGCCCAGGTTTCTTGTCTATCTACTGCTGCTTCAACTTTAGTATCTCCACAAACGTTTTGTAAGGATATTCAAATATCCCCTCTTTCTCATCAATCCACACCCTTCCCTCTCCCTCATCAATTATAGCTGATATCTCCTCGGCCAACTTAGCTTTCTCGTCATCGGGAAGAATAGCAATATAGCTCGCGCTCAAGGCTCGGTTTTTTATGATTTCGTGTGATCCAAGGAGATGGTATGACCAGACTTTCTCTTCTGGAGGCTCGAAAAATTTGCGATACGCAGGTGTGTCAAACGTTTGCCTCCACAGTCCGAGACGGAATTGTGGAGTTCCTTTTTCGTTTGCTTCCAAAGTGGCGCGCAATTTAGCAGCCCAGCCAGCGCCGTCACTGCTAAAGACATGAAATAAGCAGTTCGTTGCGAGATAATTTCGAGGCGGACCGATCGTCCAAATTCCAGATCAAAGCTGCAATGCCATCCGGTTTCAGGGCTCGTGCAAATTCAACCATGGCGGCATTGTAATCAGGGCACCAGTGGAAAGCCTAGCAATTGCAATTGAGTGATAGATTTCTTTTCGAGATATAGCATTCAGCTGACTTGAGCTACGACGATAATGTCGGCCCAGTCGTCTTCAACGCCGAAATGATCGAATGTGCCGTCATGCACTGTCACCCTGGGATCTTGAACAGTCTTGGAGAACACGTCCCGCATTCCCTCACTAGGTTCAAATGCTTTCAGTTCTGCTATGGAATTTTGCCATTCAGGATCGGCCAAGAGTGCTCTTGTGAATATGCCAGTCCCGGAACCTAATCTACAATAAAATAGATTGCAATAAGTTTCCGCCGTTCGAGAAGTGAGCTTACTCGACAACATTCGAAGAAGAGCTTCTCGGAAGAGCGCTCTTTATGTGTGCAAGTGCAAATGGCTGATATGACGGCCGTGCCCTATGCATCACATGTCAGCGTCCTAACATTATCTCAGAAACCAAGCCAAACTTGTCGTAGAGCTCGTTAGTTCCCGTTCCAAAACCTATTTGTGCTACAGAGTGAACGATAGGGTCAGACATAGTGGGCTAACTGAGGGAAAGTGATGAAGATAAGTGGGAGTCAGCGTCATTGGGGCGTGTCACGTCACGGTGATTGCGACCGGCGTCAATAGCATACATTTCTTAAAAAATGCACTCAAACCTGCACAATCGTCTTCAACGATCATGCATACAGGAAAAATTTTATGCCACTATTTTATCTTATTTTCAATTGAAAATTTCAAGCTTAAGCATGGTTTGAAATCTATCTATTTTCCCGGTCTGTGTGTATACGCACAGGACTTCTTGTCTATCTACTGCCTCTTCAACTTTAAAATCTCTACAAATGTCTTGTAAGGATATTCAAATATCCCCTCTTTCTCATCAATCCATACCCTTCCCTCTCCCTCATCAATAATAGCCGATATCTCCTCTTTGACCTTGGCTTTCTTGTCTTCGGGTAGAATTGCAATGTAGCTCTTGCTCAACGCTCGGTTTATAACAATCTCGCGTGTTCCAAGGAGATGGTACGACCAGACTTTCTCTTCGGGTGGCTCGAAATATTTAGGGTACGCAGGTGTATCAAAGGTTTGCCTCCATAATCCTAGACGGAATTGTGGTGTCCCTTGTTCGTTTGCCTCGTAAGTGTCTCGCAATTTTGCAACCCAGCCTGCACCGTCACTGCCAAAGGAAAGAAATGAGTGGTAGTAGTGAAATAACTTCGAGGCGGACCGATCTTCCATATTCCAAATCAAAACCGCAATGCCATCGGGTTTCAGAGCTCGTGCAAATTCCACCATGGCGGCATTGTAATCTGGACACCAGTGGAACGCCTGGCGGATACAATTGAGAAACAGAATTGTTTTTAAGGTAGAGCATTCAGCTAACTTGGGCAACGACTATTATGTCGGCCCAGCCGTCTTCAACGCCGAAGTGATCAAATGTGCCATCATGCACTGTCACCCTGGGATCTTGAACAGTCTTGGAGAACACGTCCCGCATTCCCTCACTAGGTTCAAATGCTTTCAGTTCTGCTATGGAATTTTGCCATTCAGGATCGGCCAAGAGCGCTCTAGTGAATATGCCAGTCCCGGAACCTAATCTAGAATGAAATACTTTGCAATAAGTTTCACCAATTGATAAGTAAGCTTACTCGACAACATTCAAAGATGAGCTTCTAGGAAGAGCGCTCTTTATGTGTTTAAGTGCAAATGGCTGGTATGACGGTCGTGCCCTGTGATGCATCACATGTCAGCATCCCAACAGTAACCAGTAACAAAGTCGAACTTGTCATAGAGCTCGTTAGTTCCCGCTCCAAAGCCAGTTTTCGCTACAGAATGAACGATAGGGTCAGACATAGTGGGGGAGCTGAGGGGGAGTCATTGGAGCGTGTTGCGTGTGATTTCCCAATTTGGATGATCGTGGGGAACAAGCTGGTAGCCGACGAGCGCAGTCCATAAATACCAGAACTTGTCTTGCTGGTCCGTCACTTCAATTTATGGGCGAACAGGTTGGCCCAGAGTCCAATCGTGTGCTCAGCATCGTAGTCGATGGAAAAGCCACAACTTTGACGTTCGTACCCACCTCCGGGTCCATAACCGTCACTTCTGGTATGTTTTCTTTTGCCAGCACAAACCAAAAAAGCCTTTGAAGCGAATTTTGCGAATTTCTGTAGGCAAGAAGCGAAGTTCACAGCTCACTGCGCGTGATGTGCTGTGGACGGAGGTAGAGGAGGGGAAAGTTGAATTTTCCTGTGTGCTGCGTGATTCGAAGAGGAGAGGATCGCTTGTGTGCCTTGAAGGGACACTGGGAACAGACGACAAAGGCTCAGCTTCCCAGTGGTGTGAAGATGTTCTGCAGGCTGCATATGCGGGTATGTGCAAGTCTTTCGTATGAATGAGTTGTGTAGCGTCGAGCTAACATTAACAGGCGTTAAACGACGCCCGCGGTTTAACATTGTGATCAATCCTCATGGAGGACAAGTGAGAGACTCTTTCAAAGCCAAGCGGTGACTGTCTGACTCCCTCAGAAGGGCAAAGCTCGTTCGATATGGACGAAGAAAGTTGAGCCCATATTCAAAGCTGCTAGATGTACATACGATGTCATCAGTGCGTTTCGTTAGGCTTTCCTACGCATCCCAACTTCATCTAACCCCACCGCAGTAACTGAATATTCGAAGCATGCATGCGAGATTGCAAAGAACATGAAGCTGGACTGCTACGATGCGGTGGTCATCCTCTCTGGCGACGGTCTGATCCACGAAATCATCAATGGTTTCGCCGAACACGAAGATTCGAAGAAAGCGTTTGCCATACCAATTGCACCAATACCAACAGGGTCAGGAAATGGGACGTCTATTAACATATTAGGCTTGGAAGTAAGGATTCATGTTGAAGTTCCAAGCTCGATTCGTTAACAAAGGCGAAATAGGACGGATTCGATGTTCACATAGCGTCGCTAAATGCTTTGAAAGGTATTCAAATATCCGGTTCTTGTACCTTCGAGTCACTTCGACGATTTTGATAGGCAAACCAATGAAGGCGGACGTTTCGGCACTGACACAAGGTGGAAAGCGAGTCTTGAGCTACATGACTCAAGCCGTGGGACTAATGGCCGAGTTGGACGTCGGTATGTCATTCCCGTTTTCACAACTGAAAGCACCCCAAGCGAACGACGCGTAACCGCTACAGGAACCGAGAATTTACGATGGATGGGCGATACCCGATTCATGGTCGGATTTCTACGAGGACGTAAGACGATCAATCATATTGACTATTCTATTCAATTGGTGCTGATTGTCTGATTGGCGTAGTGATTTACATGAACCCATGTCCAATCACGGTGTCCATGAAGGTAGCAGACCAGGATAAACCCCGTATGGCAGCTGCCCTGCGGGCATCACGGCCAGCGGATCTCGAAGACCAAGCGAAGTCGGCGTCCGAGCCTAATGGGATTTATCAGAATGGACATACCGACGCCCCGCCGACTCCGTCGTTCGGTGGCGAGATTGATGAAGATGGGTGGTTGACGTTTGATAAACCGTTTTTGTTCCTCTAGTATGCATACTGAATTTTTGTGGATTGTTATTGTGAGCGGTTGCTGATGGTTCTGATTGTTGTACAGTGCTGGAAAGGGGCCGTATGTCGGACGGTGAGCGTCACGTTGATTGGGACTTGACAAGGAATTTACATTTTGCTAGTGATCTTATGCAGTTCCCTGTCTCGCTCGCATCGGACGGCCTGATCGACATCGTACTCCAAGAATTGGTATGATTCCTTCTTTTCTTATGCGGCTTAACTAGTGACGTGTACATTCCGTAGACGAGCCGTGCAGAACTTCTGAGAGCGATCGATGGAGGGGAGAAAGGCACTCCATACTGGATGAACTCGGTTGGTTCTCCCAACTCGTTATCAACTGCCAACTTACCCTCGCCCCATCAAGTCACATTACTTCAAAGCTCACGCATACCGCGTGGCTCCGCATAGTGACAAAGGATTACTGACAGTGGACGGGGAGTCATACCCATTTGAACCCTACGAGGTTGAGGTGCTGCCCGGGCTTGCGACATTCCTCAGCCCAACAGGTCGTTACGCGTCCGACTTCGATTTCGGAAAGGACAGGTTGCCGGTGCAAGTGGAGACGAAGCCAATAGAAAAATCGAAAGAGGCGGAAGGCTCTGGGCCGTTCCACGATCTCTTTCGGTGCTGCTTTCCTTGAAGATCTCTAAAACTCTTATTAGAAAAATCTAATTATTCTTTAGCTGGTTCGCCTGGCTTTTTGGATACATCGTTCGTTTCTTCATGACGCTATGATTGGACAAGATAATTCAAATTATTCAATGGACAAATTTGTTTCGCCATCACAACGGAAGGGAAGGTGTTGATTTTCTTTTTTGATTATGGGTTGCTGTATTGCGTTTCTATTGCATTGGAGGAAGAGTCGCATGGTGACGCAACCTGGCCGCGCAGGCTATCTATTGCTTAATAAATACCCTCGTTTTCCTCCTGCTGCTAGTGCTTCTTGGATGGAGCCGCAACGCGAGAGACGACCAAAGACCCCACAAAGATGCCAAGCAATGTCCAAATGCCTCTTCTTTCATCAACATCAAGGGGACGCGAATACGATTTCTCGTGTCCCGAATCGAAGTCAGGCAGGGACGCGCGTAGGGCTGCCTCTGCTTCGTGCCCAGCCTTCCGCGGTGTGAAGGAGGTGGGGATGTTCAAATCGTCAACGATGTCTTTCCAGATTCCCGTGAGTCGCGAGGGTAACTCGGGTAGGTGTTCTTCGGCATGGACATCGGCGTGGTGATGGCCCTTTGGTTGGTAGACATTGTGTGACGGCCCACCCGCGAGATGCGTCGAGGGCTCGGCCATAGTGTGTATTTTTGGCGTCGCGGGTTGTGCCTCCTTGGCTTCCTCCGCGGCTCTCACTTTTGACGATTCCCAAAAATCGGGTGCGAAGGGCTGGAAAGGATTTTTTACATAAACGACATTGAAAGGTGAGGAGAAGGGGTGACTCACGATTTGGATGGGAGGTTCAGGGGGAGGTTTGGTCAAATCAGGAAGAAAAACGGTAAATGAGTGCCTTGAAGTCGGGGTGGCCGACGTCGGCTCGGCGGGGCGTGGTGTGGAAGATGAGAGATTGCGGGAATGCTGCGGGGAAGCAGCGGCAGGCGACAAGGCCTCGCGTTCTCGACGTTGATCTTCAGCATAAATTCTGCTGATGAGACTTGCCTTGGTTCCCGATCTGTGATGTTTCGTGGAGTGAGTCAGAGTCGGAGACCGTGTGCAGTACAGGAATTGTTGTTAACGTACACTGTCAAACCTCGCTTTTTCGCCTCCTGCTTGAGCTCGACCAATGACTTGCCCTCGTAGGGCCGCGTCAGCAGAACCGAAGACACGAGGTTCCTCTGCGCCGCGCGGTTGAGAAATCTTGGGCTGTTGCAGACTCTGGCCCGCAACATGTCTTGTCGTTTTGCCTTTTGGACTAAACTAATAGCTGGTCCAGAATAGCGTGATGCACGTGGCGTTGTAGAGCCGGAAGCTTTTCCTGGAGTTGCTCGACGGCGAAACTGCTAATCGATGAACGCGATCATCACAGCACACTGCTCATGAAACCCGCGCAGGGCAAAGGGCATTACGAAAAAATTCTGAAATCATCACTCCAAAGTTACAGCTCCACAGGCTTTTTCGCGGAAACCCGCACGCCTCATGTTCAGCGCGTGTACACACAACTGCTCAAATCCTAGTACCCCCTATTAAAGTATGATGACTCCGTATTGCCTTGCTTGATTCTGATCACTGAACCTCACGTTTTACTTCCCTAACTTGAAGCCTACATAACGCCATGCTTCTCTCTCCTGCGTACGAGTCAATCATACATGCTTGCCCTCTTATATCACATCTAATCGCTTCTGCTCCCCCAACAGCTCCAGTAGTGGTGGTCTGCCAAGTGCAGGTTTTTGGTCAAAGATCACGAAGAAGGGCAAAGATAACGACAGACAAATGCAGATGCACCAAATGCACAACCAACTCGCCAGACAGCGCTTCCTCACCCTCGTCCATGGAGAAATGGAGACGGTGCGAATGGTACGGATCGTCCTGTGCGTTTCGCTCCCAGTAGTCCTCACGTCGATCGTTTGTCGTATAGCTGCCTCCTACCTATGGGGTACGTCCATCCATCCGCAGTTCCCGGCGTCTTCACTCACGACGCATACCAGGAGCTCGATGCTCTCGCACGAGACTGGGTCAAACCCCCACCTGAAGCCAACTTCTCCCTCCGGATTCCCGTAGAGTTCGCCTCCTTCCAAGCAGCTGTGTGTGGATTTATTTTCATCCCTACGATGAAGTTCTGACGGGATTTTGCAGCGATTTATCAGCGGTCCTTTCATTTGGGTAACTCAATATCACACCGGCGCACATTGATTGGGTAACTCACAGCAACGTTCTTAGATCGACTCGGATGACTCGTATCAAATTGCTATCGCCGGCGTTCAAGGTTCGCGTGTCGAAATTTGTTCTGACGCACCACCACCACCAGATGAACCGGCGTAAGTGCCACAAATGATTTGGCTCCTTCACAACACCCCATTTCATTTCAATTACTTACATCTTTTTCTTTTTCTTCTCTTGATATTTTCTTCTGTGCGGTTCTTAAGTTCGCCGCCGTGAGTATCATGGCTCGTCACTTCATGCAACTAACCATCTTAAACAATTTGACAGGCCGCCGCCTGTCCTCGAAATGGAAGGAATTTTCAACCTGGAACTGAATAAAGGACAACACGTCGCCATCGATGTCACCATCTCATCGGATGAGCTGGACATGTCCCGCACCGAGGACGGGACCACTGTAGCGGGAATTTTTTTGGGCAGACTCGACATCGTGAACGACGGCGACACACACAGGATGGAATTCAGCGGGGCTCGACTCCAAGGTGAACAAAAGACGCCCGATTTCAACGACTCACTCGTCGTGAGCAAACTCGCCGTTGCTGCGAAGCCGACGACAGCGAAGTGCACACTCAGCATATTGGCACCGGAGCAGCAGTACTGCGAGGTCAACGTGACTGTGTCGCCGTACTGGACGATCGGCATGACGTGGCCGCCTGCAGAAAACCTCATTGACAACAAGTTTAAATATTTCTTGCGGACGCATCCCGGTGGCGCTCTCGAACATTTCGATACGGAGTCGGTGGTGACTTCGTTGTATTACGAAGCAATGTAAGTAATTTTTTAGAATGTGGATAAGACATCTCCCTAAATTCTATGTACAGCCCTGATCCGGGTTCGGTCGACCCACAGACATACATAAGCTCGCGAAATAGCTTCGCCATGTCGTTGCGGGAATTCATCCCGCATATCTCAAAAGTTTTAGAGAACCTTGGTCTGACGTTGCAGGCACGTACGAATTTCATAAAGTAAGTCGCCGCCATTCTCCATCCGTAATAATCATACATAACCATAATCATCGCATAGCAACAACATCGCTGCGTTCTCCGCGCACAAGAATATTGCGTACCGTTTCATGGCTCCCGGCCGTCTCGCCGCTGCGATAGACATATCCGTGACAGCCGATCCATGCATTTGGACAAGGATCTTCCTCATGTTCCGTGGAATCTCAGACGAAGAGATGGGGGATTTCATCGACTCGGGAGAAAAGGAAGCCAATCATTACAACTGGAGAGAACTCGTCGGGTGGACGGAAGCCTCCAAGGATTCCGCGCATTTCCGGGTCCTGGAGACGTCGATTTTCGAGTTGTCATGATGTGTAGGGCTTTTTTGTACATGTTCCCTTTTTCTCTTTTATTCGTATCTGTCATTGGTGCTTGTTGTCGCAATATTTGAACCATCTTGTCGTCGATTTCCTTCATAATGTACAATCTCTCCTTTTCAAGTTCATCTTCTCTGAGCGCTGAGCTTTCGTGCTTTCTCGCTTTGTTTTCCTCGTTTCTTTCTTTTCCACCTCGTTTTCTTTGTTCTCGTACTTGTCACTGATACCCTAGTCAACCTCTGTATCGTTACAAGTTCGCCAGAAAAAAAATGCTAATGATGTCACCGGAAGTCGAGAACACGCATGTCACAAATGTGACCATTCGCGTTGACCTCGAAACCTCATCAAATTTGACTCACTGCAATGCCGAAGCTTTCAGAATAGTGAGTACCGCGTAATTTTTCTACGCACAGACGTAATGACTGAAGATTTATAACCCCACAGTGAATTGGAACGTCAAGCAAACATCGCGAAGAACCGCGCACTCCTTGAAGAACTTGACCTGACAGGAGTGGCCGCTAAGCTCGGCCTGCCTTCTGGGTCATCCAAAAACACAGCGAAAGAGAAGTCCAAGGCTAAGCCCGTGCAGCCCGCGAAGAAAGTCAAGCGGGAGCGGGATGAGGTTGTAGCGCCGCGGCGCCAATCGTCGCGGTTAAAACGGGAAGTCGTAGATCCCGATGAGAGCCCTTCGAAGAGGAGAAAGCGCGAGGTGTGTCCGATCTTTTCGGTTTTGGGTGTACATTTATCATGCGTCGACTGCTTCTATCAGGAGGAGGCAAAGGCTCAAAGGCAAAAGGAAGAGGAGGCTCGTCTTGAGGCTGAAGAGCGTGCAAGGGAAGCCAGAAGGCCTCGACACTACGATCTGGACTTACAGACGTTGGGTGACGAGATGTCCACTGAGGAAATGTCGGGGTTGAAAGACTGTTTCGATTTGTTGGCAGCAAACCCGAACGCACGGCGGGTTGGGAAACTGTCCGATTTCGTGTTCGACGACGACAAACGGGAGAAGGCTGAAGTCACTCAACTTCGAGAAAGCTTTTCGAAACTCAAGGTCGTGAGCCGGGCGAAAGTGACGCAAGATAGGATATACAGCGCTGCATATCACCCGGAGAAGACCAAAGATCTGATTTTTTTCGGTGGTGGGTTCAAGTTGTCTGATTTGCACGTTAACGACGCGACTCAACCTCAACTGCCTGCGTATTTAGATAAGCATGGTCAGCTGGGGATTTGGGATGCCCGAGCACCCCAAGATGATGTTGAAGATGAGGATGGTCAACTTGTGAGTCCGGATGAAAGGGAAGGCGGAAAGTATTGGCGGCTGCAGCCGCACTGGCCTGCAACATCCAAGTCATCGGTTTCCACTGTGAAATTCGACCCCATTGATGCACATAGTGTTTGTACCCTTTTCACACTGTTACTGCATTTTTTCGCTGATAGGAATGATGGATTTGAATGGATTGTTCAGGTGTTCACGAGTGCATATGACTGCACGATCCGTTGCTTGTCCCTGACATCCGGCATATCAAGGGAAATATACGCAACAGATGATATTTTGATATCAAGTCTGGACCTACCCCCCACTGGCCAAGAAATGTGGGTGTCGGACGCCGACGGTGGTCTCACACATCTTGATCTTCGTGAAGGAAAATCGAGGACTCGACGATGGGAGTTATCGCAACAAAAAATCGGTTGTGTTAGCATTAATCCTACATTCCCCACCACTTTGTTGACAGCATCAAATGATCGAACCCTTAAGTGAGTCTTATTCTCAATGTTATGCACCCGCCTTCATCACGACGGGCTCAACAACGGTTGTCGGCACCAGGGTCTGGGATGCTCGGAAACTGCAGGAGATGCCGTTAACTGAACTGGCACCCGGATCTACGACGCCATCACCGTCGGCACGCAGGGTCGGTAGTGATAAACCTTTGACGTCTGATATGCCGATACTTTCGGATTTCGGAGCTGTGGAGGAATTCAAGTCGTCGAAGAAAGGCTCCGGCACACTTCGTTGCCAATATCCGCATGATAAATCGGTTAGTTCTGCATACTGGGACCCGCGTGGCAGAAATATTGTCAGCACCAGCTACGACGATAATTTAAGAAGTAAGCCCTACGCGAGGCCCTTGTATTCGAAGATCGAAATCTTCACGCTTATTTTCCTTGTTCTCCAGTCTGGGACATTGGCGCCAAACTTACGAGCACACTAAGCGGGCCGTTTAAGCCGTTCGCCCGGATGCACCATAACTGCCAGACTGTATGAGCGCTGCCTTCTTTCGTCGTTGACCTCCAGACACCCTCAACTGACTTGCGATTCTGATATTGATACTAAAAGGGGAAGTGGCTCACGATCCTCAAGGCTCAGTGGTCACCGAATTCGGATGTTTTTCCTCATTTCACGGTGAGTTCGCGTATTCATGTTACTCAGGCATCTTGTCAACGAAACATCAATCTGATCCCATTGTATTTTTCCGCAGATTGGAAACATGAATCATTCTTTGGACATCATCACCTGTAACGTCAGAGTTTGATTTGTCAGCTGTGCAGGAAGCTACCATTTTACTGACAATTCCTGTGTCGCTTTACACAGGGCGAACATGTGGGTCGGTTATCTGACCGAGAACGGTGAGGCTGTTTATAACAGTGAAGGATCACTCTGTGCTGACAAACACGTTTTCTTGCAAGTATCACTGCGGTGCAAGCAGTCACGTGTTCCCATCCTGGGGTAGTTCAGCGGGTTGCGTCGGGAAATGCTAGCGGGCGATGTGTATTATGGGCACCAGAGTGTTAGGGACAGGTACGCCCGAAATTTGTGCAACGGGCCACATTTTCTTGTCATGTCAATGTAGAAGAAAGGTCTCACCCGATTGAGAAGCGACGGCGGAGTCGGGCCAATGTGAAGATTTCAAGCGCCCGGCGAGTGAAAATCAGATAGACTTTGGCTGAGGTAATGGCTGTGATGTCGGGTTTTCGGAAGGAAGTTTCCAAATCCGTCCCGTTTGCCTCCGCCGGCGGCTAACGTGGCGCAATCTCGATCTACCTGCATGGACGAAACGGAATTAAATATCGAGATAACCAGAAGTTCGCCTTGTGTAAGGAACCTCACGAAAAGGGACAGATCCCTCATATAATTGTCTTTGTGCGTCTTAAATTCGGGATCTGCATGAGGCGCCATCTTTACCCCCCAGCATGGACTCCTTCTTCGAGCCCAACGCAGACCCTCTCTCCTTCCTCGAACTTGAGTCGCCTTCGAGTTCAACATTCCAGCCGCCAGTCGACCTAGGAAAGCGGTCGTCTGTGGCCGTAGCATTATCCGGACATTGGTCAGGCTCGACAGATTCCACACTTCCACTCTCAACACCATCACCACCTGCTATTGATTTCTCACCTGTCAGTATTATTATCTGAGCCTACAACGTTGCTTAACTTCAGCTTTGCAGACTAATGAAATATTCCCTCCGTACTCATTCCTCTTTTATGGGGACAACTCCTACTCGACTTCGAACTGCCATGAGTATTATCCCTTCGAGCCGGAGGCGGACGAATTTCTGAAGGGATATGACGATGCCTACCATGGCAATTCATTTGGCCAACCTCTCGTCAACACTCTCCCAGCAGAACTGGGTCGCGACCTTCTGTCGCCGAAATGTGACAGACAGAGCTCGGTGAGTTTCAAGCGTTGTGCATACTTCAACTACGTCGACTTATTTTCATAGTGCACGCAGACAATTTCACCGAAGCAATTAATTGCACCACTTCCGACCCCAGAGCTATCTACGGCACGCGAGGAAGCATCATGCGCTATTCCTCCATCACCACCCCCTTCGCCTTCACCAGTCCTTCGGCCGCCACCTCTTTCCTCGTCAGATCCGGTCGCCTCCACTGTTTGCTCCGACTCGCTAGAGCCAATACCAGTCGTGTCGCCTACACCGAGCGTTGCACGTAGAAGCAAGCGCAAGGAGTATTCAACGTTGCTGGACGACGACGCTGACATGGATGAGGACGAGTATCGCTGTGCGGATGACTCCGCCGACTCCGACTATCGTCCAGAACACCCCTCGCCTGCAAAGTCATCCGTAGTGGATCGCCGGAGAAATACTGCCCGACTGTCTAACAAGAAGGCAAAGGCAAAGTTTGCGACCCAGCAAGCACGTCAGAAAACGCCGAAGAAACCAACACCATCCCCTTCGAAAAGACGCCGCGGTAGCCGACCAACGACACCCCCACCATCTCCCTCGCGATCACCCTCGCCAGAGCCAGACTCTTCTGCACACACCAAATTCACGTGCCATGTTATCTGGAGTACTGGTGAACCCTGTACACAGTCATTCCAACGCCCGGCCGATCTGATCAGACATCTGACCTCCGTGCATAACGAGAGGCAGATACGGTGTGAGAAGTGCCATGGAACTTACAGCAGAAGCGATGCTCTGGAGCGCCATATCAAGAAAGGATGCGTGGGCCGAGCCCGAAAGCGGCGACGAAGAAACTACGAATTGAACACTGAGCGTTCCTCCAGAATGCGCCTTGACGAGGATGATGAAGAGTAGCATGGGCTGTGACCATCACGTGTCCTCATCAATCACGATGTCCCTTCGCATTTTTTCCAGGCCACTCTTTTTTTGCTTATGTCACTGGGAACCTGCTACAATTGTAATCACATTTCAATCTCATAACGATTCCTTTGAAACTACCGCAAATGTATCATGTCCTCACGGCACAGAATCTATCTGTTTTCTCCAAATTCTGTGATTGTCAGTTGGTCATGCAGGTTCTACGCAATGTCGTATCGTGGTCTTCTGCGCTGTCTCAATTCACCCACCCGGAGCATCGTTTCACCTGCTAATGGACCGCACACGCTGGTCCTACTTCTAAATGTCCATGTGGGATTCAATTCTATGCAACTTGGGCGGTATGACTACCCGGTAATGAAAGTTTCGTTGACTCCATGATCCATCTTTGGGAAATGCTTTCATGACTCGAACCTACGACAACAGCAGGCGCCAGAACATTGTAAGGATTTCCCTTTCTCCTGCCTGTGAAATGGGCGCCACTTGGTGAAGGCTGAGTCCGAGTACACGGCTGATACAGGAGCCAGATGCTTCTATATGGCCAGACGCTGCGCCCGTAGGGGAGTTCCGAAATTCTATGTGATCCCTTCTCACATATCATGACGTGACTCACAATTTGGGGGAGAAGAATATCATCTTGTGCTGTACAGTTCAACCGAATGAACAGGAAGCGTGAAGATCATCAGATTACCTCGTTCCAGTGACAAGAACCTATACACCTGGAACGGAGCTATTGTGCCAATGACGGTTCCTAAGCATTCGTAATGTGGGTAAGCTTGGAACTTTTATTCGAGGCGTGCTCGGCACGACAGGTCGCACCAGGGTCCCCAACATGAGGTCTCCATGCAAAGGTCATCGGAATTAAGCGGGTGTATTGGACCCCAAGCTGGTTGGACGAATATCATATGCCCGATTAACCTAGTCACATCACGCAGATGCATATATGCACAATGGGAAAATTCGCAATCAGTTTAAAGTAGATCATTTTGAGAGATTCACCTAGTATGGGGTGTCACATTAATTTCAATAATGCTCCCATGGGCTGTCCGCTGGCCAGCTATTGCTGTCCGGAGTTCCGCGATGGAGAAGGTGCCTCCTGGGTGTCGGCGGAGACTCCCAAGAATGAGCGCCTTCCTGCTGGAACCGCAATAGTCCGCGAAGTACAGAGAAGAGGGGGTTCGGATTGGTTTATTCACCGGGACAGAATAGAACGATTCGGCGCTGTGCAGTACAATGCGGCTGCAGGGACATATGAAATGCAACTTCACGAGAGAACAACGTGCATGCGTGAGGTATCGCCTCGGATGTCATCTGAAAAGGTTCTATCAAACCAGATCGGTTTGCCAGCACTGGGAGTGGAAGGCCTTTAGATGCACGAGCCTGTCGCTTTGGATAGAATTCAAATGTTGCAAGCCATCCCCTGGTGTCCCAGTATGGAAATCACCGCCATATTTGGGAACTCGCGTGGCTTTTACTACCTTTTTGGGATGTCCAGCATCCCCGGGTCGCCGCTTCTGTGAGAGCTCCCGTTATTAGCGGCCTAGGAGAATGGCTGAAACTCCAAACGAGGTCAGAAAGCCAAGGTTTAGGCCAGGGGGTCACATAGAACAAGATATGGCACGTTGTCGGCCACCAGACATGATAACAAGAGCGTACGGCGAAGATTTTGCATGGCGGATGGGGCGGAGATGGTCACGCGTCACAGTCGATCTCCGTTGTGTCACTTTAGCGTGCCGAGTCGGCATTTAAAGCTTCTTATTCAAACCCACGTGGTCAGAAGCAACGGTGTCTAATTCAAGGCTGCACTTTGCAAACTCACTACCGGTGAATTTCGTTGAATGAATGCCACCTGCATAGTTTACCTGAAGAGCTCTGGCCAGAACTCTACTTGCTGCGTGGCAAGACGCGGCGGGGCACATATTTACACGGAATTGAATTGAACACCTTGGTCTAGTTTGACACTGACATCAACCAGCACTTTCTGCGTCGGTCATCATCCTCTCATCCGGTGAATGCAGTCGACCAAAACATCTGGGAATGTATCCCGAATTGCAACCGCGCTCTCGACGCAGCCGCACTTCCGTACCCTTTCAGTGGGACTTCTACAGCTTCACATATTTTTGTCGAACCACAGAGCCATAAATTGCGCAGCAGAAAGTATTTATGAGAGAATTTGGAATATGCAGGCTCGTCGATAATCATAGTTTCCCACCCATTTCAAGGACGCTGAGAATTATTTATCAAGGGATGGCTGTCTTAAACTCAAGTGGAATAGCGACGACTCTGCACACCAAGAGCCCGAGAACGGATTCAAGAAGTGGAATGCCGCAAACAATATTTTAGGCAAAATTGGGGTCATGCATTCCTATCATCGCCGAAATTTGTTGGCCAGTTTCCAAGCTGATATGTCCAGAGCCAACTCTGGTCGCAATTAATCAGACGAACTACAGTGACGTTATCCGGTCTCTCATCAATTCTAAGACACGAATGTCGGTGTTAAGCAACGACCGTTCGAAAATTTGATAGAATACAACGATCACTGAAGGAAGAATGGCAGCTGAAGGCACGAAATTGATTCGAAAGGCCACAGGCCCGGTAACATTGAGATGAACCTTGTTTTTAGAAATGTACTAAGTCTATAACGAACATTAGGTCTGATTCATCATGTCTCGTCTTGAATCATGTCAAGTTATCTTAGACAAGAGACAAGCAGTCCAAGATTAGTATTTCTGCAGACCTTTCGCCGCCACCGTGACTGGGTGACGGGTAAGGTGACAGTGACCTCATGACGAAACAAGCGTGTTGACTCGGAGGTTTGTCTCGGTCGTCGACACCAATTTCATCTGTCGACGCCGACGGGGCTGAACCCAGTTCAGATTTCTGGTCACCGTACCGTTCCATCAAGTGGGTTCAAGCTTGCATTAATAACTCGCTGGTAGCTACCCCAACGACCCCAAAGAATCGTTCGATTTCATAACTGTATTATATTGTTCCACAACACCAACTATCCGGCTCTCCTCTGGTCTTCTGTTCCACGTAGTGGATGCTTTCAGTTATCTCCAGATCCCGCCATGGCCATGGTCGTGCTCGCGCTCTAACCCGCCCTATCTCCTCATCACCGTCATCAGCAAAGGCGTTGCCATTTTCCTTGAATTCGAAATCTGGAACGGCAGCGGCTGGGAAGGATGGATTTGACGACGGCCATCCACTAAGGATGATCATGTTTGGCAAACCGGGTGCAGGGAAGGTATGCACTGACATGTGAATCTGAGTGTCTGCTAACGGGATGTGAAACAACAAGGGTACACTCACTTCTCGGCTCGTTCAAAAATATGATATACTTTCGCTTTCGACTGGAGACCTCCTTCGTCAACATATTTCACAGAAGTCAGGCATATCGTAATCACCCGCATATCCGTTACATTACTTACTATGATGCAGGACGGATGTTGGTCGACAAGCTGATGAAATTGTCGCCCATGGTGGTCTACTTCCCGATGATTTGATGTTAAAGGTTGTTACATCCAAATTGGATCATCTGAACAACAAACATTGGATCTTAGACGGCTTTCCGCGCACATTGGGGCAAGGAGAGCTGCTTGACACCCATTTAAGGTATAACTTTCACTTATTTGATCAAAGTTTATATTTATATTCAAGCCTTTTGTATGTTAGAAATCAAGGCACTCCATTGACATTGATCGTCAACCTAGACGTCCCAGATGAGGTCATTCTTTCTCGAATTTCTGATCGCTGGGTGCATTTGCCCTCTGGAAGGGTGTACAATCTATCGTACAACCAACCGAAAGTAGATGGAAGAGATGATGAGACGGGTGAACCATTAACTAAGCGCGCAGATGACAACCCCGTTCGTACACGTGCCCGCACATGTAATAGGAAGGCTGACCATTCATTTCTGTAGGAAATTTTTGCACGTCGCCTCCGCCAGTTTTATGTGTCAACATCACCACTGTTGATGTACTATACCTCGCAGTATTCATCAGCCAAGACGCGTGTTGTTACGCTTTCTGGGACAACAAGTGATGAGATTTGGCCCCAACTCGAAGGGGCTGTGCGAACTTTTTTTCCACGAGTCCGCGAGCGTGACGATGTACGCAAGCGGACGTCATTGACTGAAGCAGTTCTCAGTCGAGTCGCGGACAAGGGAGAGCCATGTGTTTCGAAGTAGGACTGGCTCTCGGGATTGGTATCGGTACTCATTTTGTCTCCAGTCTTTGCGTGAGATGGCCTTTCGGACGTCCCGCCATACTCTATGATTTGGAGATACTCTATTCGAAATGATGCGCCTTCGGAAGCGTTCCTGACGCAATATATTGATTGCTGTTGTCCTTCTTTCGTTCTGTCGTGCCATTGGAATATCTGATGTTCTTTAGGTGATGGAAGAGTTTGCCTGCAGTTAAACCATCGCCCAAGACCTTCCATCCATCATTTGCACAACGGTACATCAACAGATTGCAGATCGTCAAAGGGGTCCTCACAGCGGTCATCACACGGGATAATCATGATTCCCGGTAATTTAAATCCGAAGGCGACCTACCAGCCCCATCTATCGCACACCAACGACTTCCCCTCCAGAATGGCAGTTTATTTTCGCTCAATTCGAGCATTCTGCATGCTTGCGAAACTTTGTGGTAATTCGAAGCCCTGTAACACCGCCTTAGACATTGAGGTACATCTGAACTTGAATTTTACATTCCGCCAGCTCCAGTAACCCCGGTGGAATCGGTATACCGCGGGCGAGTCCCGGGCGTCAAAAAGCACAGATTCGGATCACCGGATGCAATTCATCTCGGTGACTTTGTTTGTCGGCCTATCTGACGCGCCTTGTTGATCAACTTCTTGAAAGGACTGATCGCACACAGCTGAACGAAAAACTGGCGCTTACTCTTCTAGGCGGCAATGTTGTCAAAGCGCATCGCTATTGCATCGATCCAGTTCCAAGCAATCATGAACCGGGCACTTGGTGGTTTTCTGAACAATAGTTAGGTTTGTCGCACGATCGGAGATGTGGATGAGAGCTTGGGACGGAAACTAGCGGCGGTTTGGTCCCCGGCCTCGTTGAGTTCAAGCTTCTTAGCCTCCACGTCGTAGGCCTTCTGATATAGCATTGCTCAGGGTGCAAGACGCCTACACCGGCATCCAAAGCCATCACCGACTCTTGACATCATTTACTGTATACCCGCATTAATTACGTTTGTCTTAATCCATCTGCTAACGCCGGTGAACTCCTACTGAAAGGCACGGCAAATTTTCTCGCTGCGACACAATCTCAATATCCGTTATCAGTTTAGGCTTGGTTTTTAGGGGGGAATGAACCATTTGCCAGCAGACCGGTGGAATGTTGTACTATCGGCCGGTTGTTCTCGCAGACATTGCCTCGCAACCTCGTGCTCAGAGTATACAATTTAGTTTCGGCGGTGATGGGCGCAACGAAGAATCTAGCACTGTCTAGGTGGTCCTCTCAGCACGATCTCATCGAGATTTCCGATATGCTCAAATCGTGTTAACCTTTCAAATGCATGGGGCAGTCAAGCGCTTGAAATACCTATTTGGTTACCAGTCCGGACCGCGGGATAAGTTCTTTTCGGGCCATTTGCTTCCATGGAAGCCTGTTCTTACGTCCTTATGTCAGCTACCCACGGGCAACTCACGTGAGTGCGGAGATGGAGTTCTCGGACAGCTGCAGCAGGCTGTCCTCCCGCCGTTCACCGTCTTCCAACAGGTTATTAATGGGTCAGTTGGAGCTACGAGTTGTGATCAAGATCAGAAATGTGATCGAGAAAGAATCACTGCCGCGGACAGTGTGCATTTGAAACGTTCACCACTGGATTCTCTTCTGTACCGACTGTACGCTGGTTTGTACTGGGTACCTCGGAGTATTTCAATCATAAATGTACAGGATAGGAACCCAAAATATTTTAGGCAGTGCATGGCGGAAAATCGGAGCAACGGAATCCGAGCCTTCGTTAATGCGGCAACATTATCACTTGACCGTAGTCATACCGATTCACATGAAATATTTTCGTTTTACGAGAGCTTTTGCTGATTTCATCAGTCAGGACATAGGCATAAATATATACGATGCAAAGCAAGTGTTTACCTTCGGCGTTACAGAACGAGACAGAATTTTTGAGCAGCATTGGTATGTTCGTGATCCTAAATGCCTGTCAATATGGACCCACAGACTCGCTTACATAATCCGGTGGCTGAGAATACTCCTCCATACTTTGATGTTCAGATGAGATCCAGGCTTCCTCTCGCTGGAAGCATGTCCCCAAATCACCAGTGGCACCTATTCATATGAATAGCCGGTAGTGCGTTATATTCGCATCACTTGCCATCCTCAAATTCTGCCTGAAACGTCTTCCCAACCTCCATTCGTTGAAGTTGTGAAGCACAAGTACATATCGATGATCGACGACATGCAACAACGCCTGATTCGGTCTCGGGATTACGCAAAATTCGATATTCCATGGCGCGCACCATTCCTCGTTTGTAAATCACCGAGGCCGGATGCCAGATCGAAGGAACTCTAATAATTCCCATCATGGTTACTCACGGATCATTGCCCTCCTCCATGAGTACGCTCCGGAAATGAGGTAATGCGAAATGCGCTGTCGGTGGCTTATATGCTCCATCACACTCTTCGAGTACACAGCGGGGGGATATCTACCATCAAATTGCAGTTCTGATGGTAAAAGAACTGAGAAGCAGCGTACCACTTGACGATCTCATGATTTCCCGAAATAATCGGCCAACGGTGATTTCGCCTCAACTAGATGTATTGCCATCGGAAAATCATCTCGAAGGCCAGCGGTGGCGCTGCAGGAGAGACCATCTCTTTACGTATGGGCGGCGTGCAACCCCAGATTATCCGTGGTTCAATTTTAAGTTGTCGAAAGTGCGGGGATAACTTGTGAAGGGACGGGGGTCTCGGGGTCTTGAAGGTCGGAGCGCATCTGCCCAGTATCCATGAGAACAACCTAGATACCTTATTCAGTCTAGCCCACGGACGTCAGTATGTGGAAACGAGTCGACAGGATGATGGCTGTCATCATGCTCACCCTCCCAGCGCACCTGAGGTCGTTGAGACGCCTTGCTATGTCTTTTCCAAAGTAAATTGGTCAGAATAAAGTCGGCGCAGTTCAGGAACAACCCGGCCATAATTCCGAACGGTTGGATGCATGCTAGGAAGGAACCTCTGATTTGACAATAACGACTTACAGCGGGATGTGCGAATTAATTCAATCATACAACCTCCATGCCGCTCGACGACTTCGAAAAAATCCATGATGCGCTTCGTTCTTCTATTCACTGGCCGTGGCTTGTGAATATGAAGTTCATATCACCCTAGCAAGATCATGAGCCGTGAAACACGAAGGCAGAACGAATGTATGATAACTGACTTAACTCCGGAGTTTTCCTCTATCAGAACCCTATCGCAAACAACTGGGCGGTTCAATATAGTTATTTCCCATAATAAGAGCCTTACGAACCACGTCCTATTTCTGCAAAAACGCGTGGATCGCGCGGTTGATTTATTCCACGGCAGGGTTCCGGCCGCGGGGAGAATACGAAGCGGCGTCCTGATTTGATACCAAAATCCTGTTGTATTTTTCCTGCCTGCGGGAAGGCGGAAGCTCCACGGACGCCGCGTTCATGTCCACCACGCCTCATCCTATTGTCACAACTCGACATGACAGTGCCTGGTCTCGTGCCCCCTCAACCCCCCTAAAGCCAGTAGTTGAGGAACAATCGTTGGAAGTGGTTCTGAATGCTCGAGACAACGTGTCGCCCCCAACATACATCGAACCATCGATCTGGCGAATAGACAGGTGCGGGTTGGTCCACCCCTTATGCTCGGAGCTTTGAAGCGGTGTTCCACGGCGCCTGGGATCAGCAAGGTTGGACCAAATGGACTGCATCCAGGTAAGCCATTTCCAGGCTTATCGTTGGCCTTATCCACCTGCAATTGGGTAGGTGAGGAATGTTCGAAAGACATGGGAGATTTGAATAGTGAGTGCCTTATCAAGTGAAATGCCCACCACCCATACCCTCCAACTCAGGATGGATTCCGTGCTCATCTGTGAGAGATATTTCTTGATGATGACGACAGTCCAATACGACGTTCTGGTTCTTCAGCGTTATACAAACCGCAACGGATGGCCAAACACATGGTCGCGAGCAGACTGGCCTCCTGCACACCGTGCTCACCGCCAGCGAGTTCGAATGGCCACGCTGACGCAGACGGTATGCCTCGGGTAGAGTCCACTTCGAGTTGGACACCAAGTGACGAAGTACATCATCAAACTGTTGTCCGTCTATCAGTGCCATTCCGCGCCAACTACAGTCTTTCACGCCATTCATATACTCGCAGAAACCACCTAAAGGGCTCAAATTCCAGACCAACAAGTCGCGGCATTCGAGAGGATATCAAATATATTCAACGAAGTGCATACCTGAAATTCACACAACGCCATTAGCAACCCCTTCAAGATTTAAATAGAACCTCACATTTTAACCGGATATAAACCAGGAGTTAGGCCAAGTTGGGTCTCTTCTTTCAGCAAGGTCAGACCAGCCTCGCGAAAGGCCGCCTTCCATGCGTTGTCAGACCTAGGGGAGGCCAACGCGGAGCTGTCAGATGCTATAGATGAACCTTGGAAACTACAGGGGTATACCTGGTCAGACTGCTGTCCTGTGCATCAAATCTTACGGTAGGTGTCCCCGGCGGTTTCTCAGAACATGTATTTTCCTTGACAATTATCAAGCCTTCAAAGTCCCCAGTGCCTTTCTTTGCCGAACGCAGCGATTTTCGGGCTCGAAGGAAGAATTCGACGAGGTCGGGATCAGAAAGGTGTCCAAGACACCACTGGCACCAAATTACATCAAATCCACTTTCATCTTCTGCTTGGTGTTCCGAGTCCGGTGGGGAATAGCCAACTCGGCCCAGCAACGTTGCATTGGAGCCAGTGATAGGCTTCGAGGGATCGAAATCCTGCAGTGTCCCTTGCAGAACCGTTACACTTTTGCGTTTGTCAAGAAGACCTTTCCATTCGCCAGATAAATGTTCAGTGGCAGACGCGCGAGCAAGCGCCTCTCGCACAAAATTGTCCACAGGTTCGACAAGAACAACATCTTGCACGAGATGTAGAAGGACAGATGATGTAACACGACCCACTCCTGCGCCGACGTCGACTGCTCTAGTCCGCCTTGTCGGTGGTAGAGGATTGAGTGGTCTGATGGCCGATGGGACAATGGAGAGCTGTGGAATGAGCGACAAGAGGAAAAGACGAGAACCTAAGGCGTCGACCCGCGGTAAAGACTAATAGGGTGTTATCTTGCATAGAAGGAATCAGACAATGAATTGCACGAACACCAGTGCCAAAACCACCTGGTAAAATTGTTTATCGATCGTGAGTGATCTGAAGAGTTCGATTCTGCTCACCAAGCACTCCATCGACACTGGCGGGTCGGGAATTCCAATAATCGATTCCGTCCTTGACATTAGGCTGTTGTACATCGTTTGATTGCATGATGAGCGTAGATAGCAAGAAAGATAAAATTCAATTCAATAATAATTTTTAAATGTGAATTTGTGCAATGTCGGACTTTCAAAGCGTGTACATTCCGCGATTCAGCGACGCGTTGTCTCCGACCATCATGTCCACTGCACTCGACGATATCTGGTCTGATCCTATCGTAGAAACGCGGCGTTCGAGGTCTCCATCATCTGGAAGTCGTGTCAGCGAACAGGAAGAGTCGCCTCGACCGGCGAAACGCGCTCGTTCTGCACTGTTTCTGGACGATCCCGACGATGAAGCACCAGCCACGGCTCCACCGAAGACTCCTACAAGACCTGACATTGATTCGCTGTTTGAAAACCTGGACGATGAAGATATGCAAGACGTTCCTGCGTTCGATCTTGACGCGTACAGACGAGAAGCGGATCGGCGTGCTGCTTTAGCGACGCCGTCGACTCCCATCACGCCTTACGCGGTGCAGTCCAGCTCACCTCCTCGAAATGGTGCCGAACTACCGAACCAGACAGGTAAAGGCGGTAAGAAGGGGAAAGGAGAGAAGAAGGAGAGGGCAAAGCTTGATGAAGCAAGGCTACTAGAGCCTCATGGCTTGCCAGCTTTGGTAAAGCAATGTAAGAGTTTCGAACCCAAAGGAAAAGGTCATGAGGTGTGTCGACTGACGAAAATCTAACGTGAACATAATAACCCCTATACAATTGATAGGTTAGTGACCTGAATAAGTTGTTCGCAATCTATCAACACTGGGCACATCGTATGTATCCAGTAGTGACTTTCAGCGACATTGTGAACCGTGTGGAGAAACATTGCCGCAGCCGGCGTATGCAAGTAGGTGACCAGCCGAGGAAATTGTCCCCTTTCCAACCTTTTATCACAGGTCGCTCTTGGTGTCTGGAAAGACGAAATCAACGGCACCGTAAATGGCGTGCAAAAAGATCCTGACGATGAATTGGACAATACATCTGATAGAGAGGACAATGAATCCAATGGTCGATCATCGTCACCGACCCGCCGCTCCGCGTCACCCTCTCGTCTGAACGAATCACGCGGAATTGATGTTCCCCGGCCAACAACTCGTCCGACTGGTTCAACTTTAGAAACGCACCCCATCGACGATGACCTCTTCGATATCGACACTCTTCTCCAGCAAGAAGAAGAATTATCGGCTGTCCCACTTCCACCACCGCGATCTGAATTAAGTTCTGATCGTAGTGGAAGCATGTTAGATGAAGACGAATCGATGTGGGCGGAACTACACGAGGGCGATTCGATGAGGAGTGATCAACCTCCTCAACTGGCTTCCAGTAACAACAGCTCCGTCGTTTCGTCCACAACAGTTGACGAAGACATGCCATGGGACATATTGGATGAATTGGACAAGCGTGGAGCACCCGCACCACCTCAATCCATGGTCAATGGCACGACAGGCTTGGTAGAAACAATGGACGGAAGTGTTGGGATGGGCGAAAAGGCTAGTCTTGTTACTAAAGCTGTTCCACCGGAGGACGACTGGGATGAGATGTACGTCTGAATGTTCACCTGAATCGTTAGGGCGAATATGCCGCACCGATAAACCATGTATGGCTGTGCTATAGTATTTTATTTCCTACCCTACACACAAAAGCACATAGAAATACGCAATAACAGGCAATGTCTACTCTTCGGAACACAAGAAAACAACCAATGACACTACCAACGTCCGTCCCACCCGGAGGATCCTCCCGCGTTCTGTTGCAACATAGCTGCACGCCCTGGATCCATTCCTGGAGGTGCATTCGGTGGCTGCGCGGGATAGCCAGGTGGCGGTGGTGGATAGGCAGCTGGTGTCTGGAAACCATACCCTTGCAAGGGAGCGCCGAGCCACGGCGCGCCTTGGGCAAACGGAACTGGGGTAGCAGCAGGGTATGCCGTCGGCGCTGGCGTCGTTCCTGAATATGGGTTAGGAGTCCGTGGAACCTGTCGAACAGACATGTGGCCAGGTGTTGCGTGGCCGGGAGTCCGATGGCCAGGAGTCCGAGCTGGAGTCATGCGGCCAGCGCCGTATGGCGTTTTATTGCCCGCAACACCGCCAAGGTTTTGAGATTGATGTAGGTGTCTCATTTTGAAGGCGTCGCAGAGTTCAGCCACACCAGAAACTGGTGTGTCGAATAGGTAATATGCCTCTGGCGAAACACGAACAGGCTGTAAATGAAAATTCATTAGTCATAATTATTGCAGACTGAAACGAAACGAACCCATGTCTGGATGGGAGATCCCTTTTTGGCCAAAAACGAAAGATTGAAATGCCCTGGTCGTTTTCGGTTCAGCGAGAAGCCATAGATACTCTTAGAAGGATTTGCAGCCAGCAGACTCGTCAAGTGCGCATCTAATTTGCAGGCCGACTCAGCATATTACAATACAGTGAGAAAACTTATGTGACACTCACGAAGTTCGTCATCCTCCTTCTTGAATTTCTCGTGAGCCATCAGTTCCTCGACTCGTCGTGCCATAGCGTGCACGTGGTTAACAATCATTTCATCGAGATCTGAATATTCATATTTGCCGTCGATGATTAGCTGCCCGCCAATGTTTTGACCAGATGGGTCCGCGTTCGGCTCAACGACATCTGCAAGGTTTATGAGAATATGATTTGAATGAAGACAAAACATTGGCGTACCAAGGTGCTGATACAAGCCATCGGCGACTTTCCACGTAACCGCCAGATGATTGAGACCTTTTGAGGAAGGGCGGATGACAACGTCTCCAGCCTGCTGTTTCTCTAAGTATGCTTCAGCCTGCGCCGAGTTGAAGTTATGGAAATTCGGATGTTTGATAACTCTCCGGGTCCGGTTCACCCCAGCTTGCTTTTTGCGCATTTGCAAATCAAGATCTTTGCGGGCTTCCGCTTCATTCCAATGCTCATCAGGCTTTACTCGCCGCATGATAGCATCACCAGCGGCGACATCTGCAGGTCGTGAGGAAAGCTCAACCATAATTTGGTCCTTTTGTAAGTCTATCTTGACGTCAATGATTATGCCGGGTAGAGTCTGATTCTTGTTCACAACGGCGTCGTTGTTTACGTTGGGGTCGTCTGCCAGGTACTGAGAATTGATGATCCCTTCGATGCCACTATCAAGCCTGACAATGATATAGTTCGGCTTGATGCGAAGAACGAGAACAGAAACGATGAGACCCGTTCGGAGAGTTCGCTTTGTCTCTCCTGTTAGCATGGTGACAACCTCCCAAGGCTCTGGCAGGACGAATGGTTTACGGTCCTCGGCGAAAGGGCTTAGAAGTTCCCGTCGGATGACATTGAGAGTGTGTCGCTTGCGGTCGTTATTGGTGGTGTACATGCTGATTGCAAAGTCGTCCAAATTCAGCTCGTCAAGCTTCCTGACGTTGTCCTCGTCCTTCATCAATTGTGACACAACATGTGACGGGTGCTCGTCATGGATGTCCTCCTCGTCGAGTTCTAATGCATCAGTAGCCATCTTGCGGGCTAGTTCGTAATCCTCCACGTGTATGCGAGTGTCGTCCAAGGGATCCGGTGAATTCGAGTAATCGGTTGTGGCTGTACGGTTCTTTGGCTCCCTGTATTCCGGATCCTGTGTAATGCGAAGGAAGCCGGCTGCATTCAAGAATATTCTTGTTGTCAGGATGCCCGAGTTAACAAGTTGTTCTCGGTTGACGAGCGTCCCACCCTAGATGCATTCGCGTAAGAAATTGTAAGGTGCCATACTGTAAACATACCATCGACGATATCTTCTTCACCAGTGCGTGCGCCTTTCTTGGACCGAGGCCAGCGACATACGGTAATACATGGGCATAATACGGTTCGTTGATAGCGCGGTTGACGTCCACACCCACTTTGTTGACGACATCTACGAGGGCACGCTCCAATGATAATAGTAACTTCTCTTTGGGAATCTACGGGTGTTTTGAGTTAAAAACCGCAAAGGCAAGTAGACCAAAATCTCACCAAATGCTGCGACTCCTGATCGAAAGTGATAGCCGTAAGGTCAGATCCCAATGCAGCGAATTCATTCAATGGGCTTTGAGCATATCGTGCCAAGCCAACACAATATTTAGCCGTCAGTGGGAAAGAATTGAATTCCTCTGCCGCCCGCTTGCTGTGTTGAAAGATCCTGGCCACCGCATCCTGGATATATACGACAGGAACATTGATCGCTTGTTCATTCCTCTGTTCTTCGCCCCAACCGCCAGTGGCTCCGTCAGTGTCGGCGGTGGATTTCCCACCCAGGAGGCTCTTTATTTGTGACGCAAGCTTTGTGGTATGAATGCTGAACCCACCAAGGACAATAACATCAGGCTTTCGTCGTTGGACCAGCTGCAAGAATTCTTGGCTCGGATCGTTGTCGTGAAGATTTTCGAGCTGCATATGTTCGCGAAGTCGGCCAGCATCATCAAGGAGAACAAGGCTAATTTCATCCTTTTTCGGATCACCCTTGCCCCATGAGATGGCGAGCACCGAGGCAGGCTCGCCTGTACGGAGGTCTGGAGTTGTGAACGGAGCGGCATTAATTTTCTGTGACATTGAATCAGCCAAGGGACATAATATAATGCAACGAAAGTTTACACACCACGTGGAATACCTCCCTGATGTGGTCCGCAAGATAGTCTTCTGCTTCCTCTCTGATGTATTCTCGGGCCCACTTCACGCCAACCGGAAGTAGGTGCTTCTCCATCGCATCCTGAACGACATACGAACGTTCTTCATTCCAAGCCTTCACGGTATTACTGAAGCTATCCGATGTGAATGCCTCGTTCAACTGGTTTTGGAATCTCTGCCGTTCTTCACTGGGAATAGTTATATGTATCGTGATCAACAGCTCTGATTCCGCTGCCAGCATATTCAAAAACTGCGTCGACGTGAGCATAGCCGATATCGGTTTGTTGAGCAGGTATTTGAAATTCTGAGGCACAAAGACCAACATTGAGCCTCTCTAAAATACGTAGTGCGACGGGTTCGACTTACATTGTAAGGGTGATATTCGTCAATCTTAGATCGACCTCGGTCGGTAACGGAAACTGAAATTAATGCGCTGCGTTTGAAGTACTTTCGAATCTCTTGGCGCAACAAAGGGTCCGTGCCGAGTTCAGTTGACAGAATCATACGAGCTTGACTTAGCAGCTCCTCGCCAGGAAGGGCTTTAGAGGGGTCGGGATCCGCAAACTGTTCTGCAAACGCTAGAGGCGATAATTCTTGGTCATCGATGAAGTGAAGGTTGCGACCAGATGTCACGAAGTTCATCACGACTTCGTGTGTTTTGATGCCATATCCCTGGGAAGGCAGTTGGGTCATTACGGGAATGTGAACGATATTAGAAACGCACATCTGCAAGTTTCGACACGATGCTTTTCTTCGCGACTTCATATGCCGATGTCCGGCTAGGCATTTTTCGCTTTTTTGCTTCAGCGTCCGGACCGAGGTCGGCATCGTCGTGGAAGTGCAACTCGAAGTTGTCCTTTTTCTTCGCCTTGTACTTCATACCGAGCCACTGTGTAGCATCCGCGACTGCTTCGACAGTGTCCAGTCGGGATCTGATTTGCTCCTCGTAATATTCGTCTGTAACGCCAACTCGTTCATAAGTCCCTTGAAGCGCCTTCTGTCGTTGGCACAGAGAACGGTACTTTTGGCCTAACGCGTACACTCGCCAGAGGTCTTCAAGGTTCAGAAGTTCCACGCGAGCTCGAGTCTCCATATTGAAGTAGGTCATATAATCCCGGCGATGAGCCCAGATATACGGCACCTCCAAGTTCTGCACAAGGAGATATTCGAGAGCCACTGTGACAGCTGACACGAGTTCGGATAACAAGTTATGGTGCTTGCCATTGTAATGAAAGAAGTTTTTCTCCTTGTCACCAGAGAGCTTTGGGGTTACCCATGCCGCCGCTTCAACACATTCCTCTTGTGTTAGGGGTTCGGGTAGAGAAAGCGTAGGATTCTGGGAAAGAGTAGATGTGGCCAACTGCATGCGTTCCGGAATATCCTGAGCTCGTATGAGGTCGTCGTCTTCCGTGAGGAGACGGGCTTTAATCTCTGAAGGCTCAAAGACCTGGCAAAATTTTGTCAATAGTGAGATATTAGTAAAGCGGCCAACGAACGTCTTGGTATTTCATTTCCGGTTTCGACGTCTCATCTTGGTAGCCATCCTCTTCCTCAAGATTTAATGCCCAGTCGTAATCATGGCCGTCACCAAATACGTCTTGGATTTCATCCCATGCGCTTAAAGAAAGGAGGCAGATGAGGAATCGTAGCGGGAGTAGACGATTGAAACTCACATTGGGTCAATGCCGGATAACTCTGGACGTGACCGCAGAACCTTGCGCCGCTCTTTTTCAAGGCGTCGGCGTTCTCTCCGCCTTTCCTCCCGTTCCTCTTCAGCCATAGCACCCGCACCCTCTTCGTCGTCGTCCTCATCGTCAATGAAATCGTCCATATCCATGTCCTCATCCTCATCTCGTCCACCACCTGCCCGTTCATCGTCCCATATATTCTGAATATCCTGAGGCTCGCGAGGCCCGATAATATTGGACGCATCCAAGTCATCGTCAGATGACTCAGCTGCGATTTTGCGCTTGGAGGACGACGCCTCTGGGTCAGACTCAGAGTCGCGCCCACGCCGTAGACGGGTTAAACGCCTATCGCGGCCAACACGACCACCTGTATTTTCAGCAAGCAACTCTAGATCTTCTTCGTCAAGATCCTCCTCCTCTTCAACACCCCCTAACGAGAAGGTGTTAGTTAGAGTGGCAACTTCGTGAATACCAACATACGTTCGCGATGCTTGCGCTTCCGCCGTTTCCTCTTTCTCCTTCGCTCTTCTGCATCGTCTCCCTCATCCTCGTCATCCTCGTCAACGATGAAGCCTTCCCTTACTTTGCGTGCCTCCTCCTCATCTTCCTCTGGTTCCTCTGAACTATCGTCTGAAACTGCACCAGGTCTGATGTTGTCCCCCTCGCCTTCATCCTCCTCCATCTCTCCACCTGCGTTCATTGGGTCATCCTCAATTTCAGGATGTTGTGCAACTGGCGGACCGTGTGGCACAGGAGACGACATAGTCAGACGCTGAATCAAAGGTCGGCAGCGAAAACGACAAGGGTGGTTGTCACGCGTGACAGGTTACCAAAATAGGCTCAAATAAATTACGGTTTCTACGAAAAATTTGGAAGTAAGGTAAGTTAGCTGCTCGTCTGAGGTGAAGCGCCTTTGTATGACCACCCGATGAGGTCGCGCATCTCCTTGACGCCAACCACTCCTGCAACGTCATCATTTTGGATCGCTAAACAAATGGCCTCCGCCACATGGTCGACATGAATTGGCGGAATAACCAGTGCATTCGCTACGGAGCTGAAAGATGATGGTGAAAGACCTTCTGAAGGCGTAGAGGTGTTATCGGAAAGCGCAGAGCCGATTGAGCGAAGGACGTTCGAAGGTGTCGGGAGGTTTGGTGGCAACTTTCGATGCAACGTCGCTGATAAATCAAGAAGTGTAGCTATCGGGGTGGTGAGGGGACGGATGTAAGGGTGGTATATTAAACCTAGGCCATTGTCACGATGATGCAGTGCATGAAGGTTCCAATTTACTTACTTGGTCGAATATATACACCTCGATAGCCAGGCTGACTCCTTGTTATGGCTGAAATCCCGAGCTCGGCATGGCGCTTGGTCTCAATGTAGCCGGAGGGAATGAACGGTCGGAAAATGTCTTCAGCCGAAAGATACACGAAAGGTCGTGGACCTGTGACTTCTGCGGACTGGTGGTCACCAGATACAAACGTTTCACAAACGCGTAAAGCTTGAAGGTCCAAATTAATTGAAACGAAGAATATGCAGAGTGCACATTACACGCACCAGAATCCCTGTTAATTGTCTCATAGCTTCCCTTACTGTTACTCCCAGCTGCTAGCGGGTTACCTGTCCCACCTAACATACTCCCAAGAAAACTGCCAGCGACCGCGCCTAAATTCCCGCTCTTCAAGGCGGCTTTGTACCTTGTGTCTTCAAACAGCGTGCCGAGGGTATGGACGATTGCGGTTTTGTCCGGAAGTAACCTGGCATATGAGGAAGGATCCAACGCGTCTGCTTTTAACCAGTTCACCTGTAGATGATGGTCTGCATGAGGCGTGCAAAATAATAGGAAAGCAAATTACTTTCGAAGTCCATGCCGGTGAATGTCCTTTCGGTGTTTTGTATGACCTCCCGGACGAGCTGAAACATTGACGCGATTACATTCAGAAATTTTTTCAATCAGTTAAGGAACAGACTGACCTTATGCTTGTCACTTGCATCCCGCGAGCCAAAGCGGCTTTGCATACGGCTGAACCTACGAAAATACAATTTACTCACATGAACTTTCTTGGATCCACACCGAACACGTACCGACGAAGCCATTGCCTCCAACTACGAGTATGTTGTGGACGAACGCGGTCATGCCGTCGGCAAACGCGGTACGGATCGGCGTCGCCACATCGGCAGCGGAATTCGGCTCAGACTTCCGTCCAACCACCGCTGTCTGCAACCCACACTACGCTCTGTCCGACAACCAAGCCCCAACATCAAGCCGCGCTCTGTACTGGAACCAAGCGGTGCGCTTTCTTAGCTCGTGCAATATTTCATCCAGAACAAAAGCAACCAAGCAGTCGCTTTCCGCCGGTCTGAATGTCAATCTACCGTGACATGGTGAGGATGCACGAAGTTCCCCCAATTGGCTAGAGATATCGTCTGGACCAAGCTCGCTGGGTAATTTACGTGGCGAAATGGTTCTTGAATAACATACGACGCAAGCCTGAACGACTCGCCACATTGTCCTTACACCTCATCTTTCTGCAGCGCCACGGCGTCCAATACAGTACTCCCGACGACTATCTGGGCTATGTCACGGTCATCTTTGTCGTCGTCGCTGCAAAGTCTTTCAAATGCCAAAACTACTGCACTCCGCCATCCACAATAAATTCCCCTCAAATTTGGTTTTTTTCTGCTCATCAAACACCTGGCATACACTCGATTTAACCGCGCATGGTGACAACCCTGGCTACATCAAAACCATCTGGCGTTTCACCACAACTCTGCCATCGCCAACGCAATTTCCGTTGTCAACCTTTGTCTATCAGCAGCGCTTTCCCCCAGCGGCATTCGTTCCCCGCCTGAGAGCCGTCGCGATGCATATGTCGGCCAAAATCACCGCTCTGGCACCACACGTCAAGTTTCTCGCCACACGCCAAATTGCATTATTTCTCCAGCATCCGTCCACCCTCACCGCCAATGGGCTCAAGCACCCAAAGCGACGCGCCAAGGCGCCAAATCTGCTGGCTAAACGTTCCAACCGACGGATACGCTGTGACACGGCTCCGAAATTCCCGCTTTTCTGGTTTGTCAAACAATCACGGCAATGTCTCACCGCCTCAAGGGCAAGAAGCGAACCAAGCCGCCGGTTAATTTTAGCCCCGCCAGGACCGCAGTAGGACTCCGTCAAAAATTTTAGGATCGGCTGTCAGTCTCGTAACTCTCATTCATCCGGTTGGGGGGTTTAAGAGATTTGTCTTCGGGAGAATCACACAAGAGACTTGGCGGCACGCGAAAGAAGATGCGGAACAGCGTCATAATCATACATGTATTGATCCAAGACGTTCCATTCAATGATACGTATGTAATGCTGCGTAAACTGCACGACCGGCACACACCCATGCCAAGGAATAGACTGTAGGCTGTCCATGGACCGAGGTATATATGCGCGCAGAAATACGGAGGTAGGAAAATGGAGCAAAAAACACTGAGATCACTACTCGAGCGAATTCGGATATAAGGTTGATGAGACATGGGTAGGTTGGGTTATGGAGTCGGGAGGACGAGCGGAATTGGTAAAGAAGGCTTTAGCGTGTGAGGATAATTGCTACCAACCCGTGGTCGTGAAGATCTCGTAAGTAAAGGCTGCTTTATATTCCACCGTAATCAGGATCGGTAAACCAACGCCCCCAGCGGGGTGCTAGCACCTCGCCGCATCGATGCAGAAATGGAAAGAAAACGAGAAAATGAAATAAGATGAAATGAGTTGATGCGGATTGTATGCGATGCGATGCGATTATGCGTAGTGCCATTTGACTGTAGATTCGACGGTCAATGCAAATTCATGACCACGAAATGTATGAAAACTTACTGGGAACCATGCCCTCCTCTTCTGTGGCGATCTGCTTGAATGCACCGACCGAGAGATCGATGGAGTTTCCGTTCTCGCAAGTCGGACATTCATCAGCAACGGTGACTTTAACTTGCTTGCCGTTCTTGGTATTCGTAATGACGACCTGTTTGCCGCAGAGAGCAGAAACGCCGCCAGGAGCGGGTTGGAAACGGGCAGAGTCCATGGCACAGATGAAGTCGCTATCGGAGTGGACCGTTCCGCAAGAGCCGGCGTTGCCGTTCTGGGTGAAGAAAGTCGCGCTACATTTTCACGGTCAACAACATGTCTCTCTTTGATGACTGAAATACACGTACAATCCACCAGAAATGTCGCCTGAGGTGCTGCCACCGCCGTTGTTGTTGTTATTGTTGTCGTTAGTAGGGGTCGGCTTCGGCTTCGGGGCGGCGGACTTGGTTGACGTGGTCTGCGCCGGTTGGTCCTTCGGTTGGTTACCAGCGTTTTGGGCTGCTGGGGCTGGAGTCGTCTTGGCCGGTGCCTGAGAGTGGGTGGAGGAGGCAGCGGGTTCGTCACCTCCATCATCCTCGCAATCCTCATCGTCTTCACCGTCGTTGTCGTCAGGTGTGGTCACAGTGGACGTGGGCTCAGCCTGGGCTGCAGAAGAGGCCTTTGCTGGGGAAGGCGTGCAGCTGGGATCGCGGTTCTTCTCGAGGGTCTCGGTAGCCTGTATCATTGATCAGATCATATCGGAATGTAACAAATGGGGATATTTGACTAACAAGCAAGGGATGGCAGCACAAGTCGAAGAAAGGCTTGCCATGGTTGTCCTGGCAGTCAAGAGCGAGATACCGTGTGTGATAGGTGGTGTAGTCCTGAAACAAAAATTTATCAACAAGGCTGTGCAAGGTGATTGCCATGTGTAATGAGTGGTGACATACCTCGAGATAACCAGTTGCCCATCCCGCTGGGGCAGACTTGCGGGGCACAACAAGGGCGGAGGTGGTGGAAACGGCAGCAAGGGCCAATGCAATGGTGGTAGCGAAGAACATCTTGGATTGATTGTTTAATGAGGGTGTGGTTGAGCGAGGTGCTAAGTGATGGGTTGAGAGAGTGAGGTGTATAAGAGAGAGTGGGGGAAGATTCTGAGCGGCGTTGAGAACGATGAGCACAAGAGAATAAGGGGGGACGGAAAAGGAGTTGAACACACCGTGAAACTGAACCGCGGGGAGGTGAGCGAGAGAAGAAGAAGAGGGGGAAATTATCTTTCCAGGGGTCGCGCTTCCTCCTTATATACCCACAAACGTAAGCATTCAACCTTTTTTTACCCGAACTTTTCGTGGCGTGCAAATTTGGGCCTCAATATCGCAATGTCATGGCACCCGTCCCACATCAGGATCATTTCGCCGGCTCTTCGTCTCAAAACTTGTGAAAAAGGCGCTGATGGCCCGGCGCAACGCATGGACCACAATTGATTTCGGAGTGTGAACTCGGCACCTTGTTTGGATGTGACATCAGTTTGGGGTTCATCACATCTCCGGCCAAAGCCGAGCGGGGTTCAAATTTAGCCACACAGCACTGCGCTCCGTCAACACCGCTGAAGACGACGACGTCAACACCACAATCATGAGTGAGCTCTCAATTATTCCCACCAGACGTTTTCTTATAAAATAATTCAGGTCAGCTACACGAAAACCCATTCTCATCAACGCATTCGCTAGACACAAACCCTTTTGACGATCCTACTCCTGGCCGTACAACTTCGAATGTTTTCGGGGATGCGGGACGGGCAGAAGCACAAAATATTGAGCAACGACAACAGGAACTCATTCAGCGAGAACAGCAGCTAGCAGCAAGAGAAGCTGAGCTGAACCGGAAAGCAGAGCACATCCGGGTGCATGGCCGCAACAACTGGCCACCGTGTAAGTCAAATCAAATTTTTTTCATCAGAAATAAGCGCGCCACTTCTCATCGTCATCTTTTTTCGGCTGCAGTCTACCCACTCATTTTCCATTCCATTGCGGATGAGATCCCGGAAGATTCGAAACCATTGATAACACGGCTGTACCAGCTCTGGCTCGTGCTCCTCGGAACATTGATCGTGAACGTCGTCGCGTGTATTCTCATCCTGATCGCGGGTTCGTCGGATGGTGGACGGGACCTCGGGGGTAGCATTGGGTGAGCGGCCACAGTCCCGCCGCAGTCATTCCCGCGGACTAACTACTGTTACGACCACAGCTATGTGTTTTTCATTGGGATTTTGTCGTTCCTCCTATGGTATAGGTGAGCACCCCAGCACTACTCCCTCAGCCCCCTTTTCTCAAATGTTGCAATTTCTAGACCCATATATAACGGCTACATGAAGGCAAGTTCCACTCGCCCTCCTATATTTGCAATTGAACTAACCTGTTCTCGTTCGCAGGAGCAATCGTTGTACTACTGTACGGAATATACTGACGCCATTCATCTATGTGGCGAGCGCCGCTAACGCCATTTCGCAGACTTCTACTTCTTTTTCTGCGGATTCCACCTGCTATTTTCCATATACATGTACGTCCACCCACATGACCACGCCCATCTTCCGTCTTCCATCTAATCGATAATCCCCAGGATAATCGGGATACCGGGGTTCGTCGTCTTCTTTCCCCGACTCCGAGTCGCATAGATATGCCTGTGGCTAAATGAATTCGATTTTATGAATAGCACTGGGTCCGCGGGCCTAATACAGACGATTCAGATGTACAGTCGTCCTGCCATACCTGCCGCAATCGTGGGCACGGTCGCCACGGTGGGATGGACGATACAAGGTGTCGGGAACGCCTTTTATTATCGTCAGGTCTGTGATGTGTTATACCTCGTTTGTTTCTCGTGAGGTATTGACGCTGGTTGTAACAATAGATTTGGAATCATCACAACGCTGCGGGACACTCGATCACCAAGGTAAGTCAAGACTGTGCTCCATCATTGTTCATCCCTAATGTCCTTTCCAGGCGAAGACGGAGCTGGCGACACATGGGGCGTCCGCGTATTTCAAGCGTGGATGAAAGGATGCATTTCGGTACTACATTACGGACTTGTGATTGCGGCGTGTGCTATGTATGGTATGCTAACGAGTGCAATGACTACTTAAGTTTCACGAACGGACGCTGCAGATCTCCTGCGAGAAAATGTGCTTGGCTGCAATAAACTACTCGACGATTATTCTGACAGCCCGGCATTCAAACGCATGTTCGGTGCAAAGTGTACTAACTGTCAGTCATCCTCCTCCACGCAAGAGAAGACACAACAGTAATGCATTCCCACCACATTCATAATGCCAATTCGAAGGTAAGAACGACAACCGCTAGGAGGTGAATGGTGCTACATCCCATGCATCAGTCTACAGTACCACAATTATCACCCTTATTCAATTTGGATGACTGTACGTGGGATGACACAGCATAATTGAGCGGTAAAATATTGAGGAACCTTGTTCGTTAGCGGCGACTGAGATGACGTGCATGTTTCTTGAACGCTGAGCGTTCTTGTCAAGCTCCAAGTCGCCGTGGCGGAGCCAGATGTGGCTGTGAACAAGTCTCGTCGGAGTTTGAAAAAGAACAGAAACAGGAGATAACAAGAAAAGCGTCTCTTCGTTCCAACAACCATCATCTTATAAGGTCTGCTCTCATCCCTCATCTGTTTGCCACTGTATTCACCGTCTTTCAACCAGAAAAAAAAAGTTTCATTCAAAAAAACTCTAAAAAATCCCAAAAAGTTGTCGCCTTGTCGCCTCACTGTGTAAGCATCCCCGGAAGTTTTCAGCTGTCGCTCTCCAGGCCTTATCACTCCGCCCTCTCTTCCCCCAGCCGCAGAAAAGTAACAAAGCAGTAACGATCACCACCAACGCCCCATATTCACCAGAAAAACCAAATCAAATCACCCCCATAAAACATAATCTCTAAAAATATGGCTTCACCAGCTGTCGCTCAACAACCCCAAGACCAAAGCCAGCTGTCTGGTCCCGACGCCGTTCAGGCGCCACCTCCTCCCCAGCCTGCCCCGGCACCTGTGCCGTACAGTGCGCCCGCCCCGGCCAGCTCGGCGGCGGCGGCTCCGTCTGCATCCCTGTATGTCGGTGAGCTGGACACTACAGTCACGGAGGCGATGTTGTTCGAGATCTTCAATATGATCGGTCCCGTCGCTAGGTGAGTCATTCTGCTGAGTTTTGTGGTCTGGGGATATGGCGGCTAATGACGTCGTTTTGGGGGAAATCAGCATCCGTGTCTGTCGCGACGCTGTTACTCGTCGCTCTCTCGGTTATGCCTACGTTAACTACCTTAATGCGGCTGATGGTGCGTTCTGCCTTTTTCTGTGCTATGCACAGCGACTGATGGACTTCAAGGCGAACGTGCCCTGGAGCAGCTCAACTATTCTCTTATTAAAAACCGTGCCTGGTGAGTCACTCAATGATAAGCTGTTTTCGTGCCTTTCTGACAGCAAACAGCCGTATTATGTGGTCTCAGCGTGACCCGGCGCTCCGCAAGACCGGCCAAGGCAATATTTTCATCAAGAACCTCGATGAGCAGATTGATAACAAGGTTAGCGCGCGTCTGAATTCGTTTCAGGACAGTTTACTGATAGATGATCAAGGCTTTGCATGATACGTTCGCGGCTTTCGGAAACGTCCTTTCGTGCAAAGTTGCTACCGACGAGCAGGGTCGTTCGCGCGGCTACGGTTTCGTCCATTATGAAACCGCCGAAGCCGCTGATACCGCCATTAAGGCTGTCAACGGCATGTTGCTGAACGATAAGAAGGTTTATGTCGGCCACTACGTCTCGCGCAAGGTATTACCCGAAATTTCATCGTTTGTAGACCTCTCTCTAAATATGTCGTCGTAGGAACGTCAATCCCAAATTGACGAGCAGAAGGCGCAGTTCACCAACCTCTATGTTAAGAATCTCGACCTTGAAGTCAGCCAGGACGAATTCTTTGAGATGTTCAACCAATTCGGCAAGGTCACGTCCGCCATCATCCAAGTCGACGAAAATGGTGCCAGCAAAGGTTTCGGCTTCGTGAACTACGAGGACCACGAGGACGCAAGCAAGGCGGTGGATGCTCTGAACGACACCGAGCACAAGGGCAAGAAGTTGTTCGTCACTCGCGCTCAGAAGAAGTCCGAGCGCGAGGAGGAGCTGCGCAAGTCGTACGAGCAGGCGAAGATGGAAAAGCTCAGCAAGTACCAGGGCGTCAACCTCTACATTAAGAACTTGGAGGATGACGTCGACGATGAGAAGCTCCGTCAGGAGTTCGAGCCCTACGGTACCATCACCAGCTACAAGATCATGCGTGACGAGAAGGGTACTTCTAAGGGTTTCGGCTTCGTCTGCTTCTCTCTGCCTGACGAGGCGACCAAAGCCGTCGCGGAGATGAACAACAAGATGATCGGGTCGAAGCCGCTTTACGTTTCCCTCGCACAGAGGCGGGAGGTCAGGAGGCAACAACTTGAAAGCCAGATCGCTCAGCGCAACCAGATCAGGATGCAGCAGGCGGCCGCAGCTGGTATGCCCGCAGGATACATGAACGGTCCGATGTACTACCCTGGCCCAGGCGGCTTCCCCCCTCAAGGTCGCGGAATGATGGGTTACGGCCAACCCCCGCAACCTGGAATGATGCCTCCCCGCCCGCGCTACAACCCCAACGGTCAAAACGTCGCAGGCATGCCCATCCCCGCTCCTTACGGCCAACCTCCCCCGCCGCAGCCCTACCCCGGCGCCGTCCCTGCTGGATACCCTGGCTCTCGTCCTGGTCCCCCGCGCCCGCAAAATGGCAACCGTGGCGGACCAGGTGCGTCGCCGACTGCACCGCAGGCACCACCTCTCCGAGGACCCGCGGCGCCTCCGGCCGGACCAAACGGTGCTGCTGCGCCTCGTCCCGCCGGTCCGCCCGTTGCGGTCCCGCCTGGTGGTATCCCCGCTGGACGTGCGGCTCCAGCTGGCGCGCCTGCCCCAGCGCGTCCGCAAGGTTATAAGTTGAACCCGCAGACTCGTAATCCCGGTGCTACTGCTGGACCTGCTGGACCTTCGGCGGCGTCGCCTGCTCCTGCTCCCCCTGTGCCTGTTGCGCCTGAGGTACCGACTCTCACGGCTGCTGCCCTCGCTAACGCGTCGCCGATGGAGCAGAAGCAGATGCTGGGTGAAGTTCTGTACATGAGGATCGCCCCGTACGTCGTCATTTTTATTTTTCCAATCCTTCATTAATATCTATTTATTTTGCTGTAGCTCTCAGCCGGACTTGGCTGGCAAGATCACCGGCATGCTCTTGGAGATGGACAACTCCGAGTTGCTTCACTTGCTCGAGTCCCAGGAGGCACTGAATGGCAAGACCAGCGAAGCCATCGCCGTCCTCAGCGAGTTCGCGCTCAAGGACGAGAACTGATTCCGCTTCTCTCCTCATGCTTACTTACCCCATTGATCACGATTCTATGGTATGCAACCTGCTGATGCTGTCCCTCTTTTCGTAGTTATGTAGTAGTGGCTCGATTGTGTCTGATGTTGTCTGGTTGACCCGCCATCACCGCTCCTCGGAGCTTTCACTCTCTTCGTATATGCGCGGCTTCGTCATCTTAGTTAGTGGTGGTCGTTCACTTTGTGCTGTAAAAAGAGGAACAAGGCGATTCAACGTGAAAAATTGCGTGATCTGAGCGGCGAGGGAACAAAACTGTCTTTATTGTTTTAAGTTCATCTATGGGAGTTGTTCAATGAATGGCGCCGTCGATTACGACACGTCGTAGACAGGGCCAGTGGGAAAGCTTAATGTGTGGTATTCATACATCGATCGTACAAAGTAATAGTGTCGTAATACATATACCGAAAATGATAACAAGCAAGATAGCAGAGATAGCGCGAGAAACGTCTAGTGGCTAGCTTTGCGGTCGGAGGAGATAAACGTGCAAAAAAATTACTGATATCGCGTTGCACTCGGCGGCGACCAAGAAGACCTCTTGCGTGCGTGCGTGATATGAAGGCACGTGTAGGGCCGCGTGTTGGGATAGTACAAGTCGTGCTGCGCGTCCTCGATAAGAACTTTTGCTCGGTGCTCCGTTAAACCGTACGACATGAATAGTGGTCGCAGGGCAGTGAGGAAGAGGTCTTGTTCCATCCAAGAATACTGACCAATGGTGAGAAGCCCGGGATCTTTAATAGGGTAGTGGGATGAGAATGCCATAAAGATAAAGGGGAGGCGGAGGTGAGGGAAGACTTGACTTGCCTTTCGGCCAGAAGCCAATCGGAATGGCGGCTTCTTGCGCGATAATGTTATCAAATGCGTTCGTGTCTGATAAGAGTGCACGGAGCCGTGTTGGGACGGACGTGTCAACGCCATGGCCAGCCAGACATCGTCGGTATTGGTCCCACAGTGCATGCCAGCCTGGCGCGCCGCCCGTATGTCCCGCCTCAATGGGCATCTTGTCCTCGGATAGCGCGTTTATCTCGGTCTCCGCCAAGATGACAATCCCCCCTGGTCGCAAAACACGGGCGATCTCGCGTAGGAACTCGGGATAGTTGCGAATCTGACATAATAAGGAGTGTGCGTGTGTATCAAGTTGGTTTAGTCACTTGAGCCAGCACGCGCATTGGTGAGAATGAAACTTACTCCAATGTGTACGCAACGTGCGTGCACGAGGTCGAAGTACTCGTTCGGAAATGGGATGCGTTGCGCGTCGAATAGTTCAAAGCTGCGTGATCATTGCTCACTTAGCACACGTGCTTCCTTTGTGAGATAAGGTGAATGCTCATTGCGACGCACTTGCAATTTGGTGGGACGAGCCTGGATGAATGTCGGAAAGAGTATCCCTCATTTGCGGATTTTTCTCACCTTGGTTGAATTGGAGCAACGTCGGCACCATACACGATCGCATTTGGGAATTCCTCTGCCATTTCCATCGCCCTTTGCAGCAGATCCGACAGTCAGACCACAAAGTATTTAAGTGAACAGTACGCACCATAAGCCTCCCCCAGTGCCAACATCCAGTATTCGCTTCCGGCGTCGTGTCGGAGCTGTTAGAATTTGTTGCACAGGTCCGACATAGTTCCTACTGCCCATGACTAGAAACATCATTCTGTGGAAATGCGCATAACGCTGCCCGATAGACTCAGTTCAGTTACTGATCGTAGTTGGAGAACACGTCCTGAGTAGCGTACCCGTAGTTCCTCTTGATCAGACGGAAGTAAATAGAATGTTTGGATGGTGTTCAGCTCCCGATCACAGACAACGCGAAAGAATTCGTGCTCGTTCTCCGGTGTGACGACGTACGCAGGATCCGGATCATTCTCGACGACATCGTAGACAAAGTCGGGCTCGTCGTCGTCGGCGGTAGCGGCGGGGACGCTGTTGTTGTACCCACGTGTGGACGGCATCGTGGGGTAAAGTGATCAACGTCGATCACAAACTCTCCAGCTCAGGGTATTTACAAAGAGGCGGAACTCAAACTTTACTTCAAAACTAAAAACTATATCGGTTATCCGTGGCAACCTTACATAACCGGCTTGATATCGTGCACGAGTATCGTCTTCGTAGAGTCTCCATGCCAACCCCGATTGCTGCTCGCCGATACCATAAATCGGGACGCGGGATCCACGACTGTGAGGGTGCCATTTAGGCCAAATAAATTTGAGAAAATAAGTGCTGCTCACTCATTTGCGATACTTGTCCGCCATGGTGCCCAGGAATGATTTTGAACTGCACCCCGGACCTAACCTCCGCAGACTCGCCCGCATTCCACAACCGTATATTGTCATTAGAGGCACTAAACCCGTTGAGCTCCACACCGGCGGAGGGGGACGTAAAAAATATACACACCATGCTACATGCTGTCCATCCGGGAACGCAACGACGCACGACACGGCACCTGAGCTAATCGGATTCCGCAATGTCTTCAGCAGCCGCGGAGTGCCTCCGCTTGCTCTCCCAAATTGCCGTGTATCCCAAACGTCCACTGTCCCGTTGCGCCGGCCAGCATACACCTGACCGCCATCTGCCGACCAACATGCCTTCGGATATGAATATGTGGAGCGTACTGAATTCAGTTGTGTAACACCTACCGACATGCACCATGGTGGCGTTTTGTCGCTCGTCTCCAAGCGTCCGACGCCTCTATCCGGTGAGTTCACCCTCCGATCCCAAAGCACAACTTGTCCGTCGATCGATGCCGTGAGCAACACATCGGGTGAAAAGTCCGCATAGCTAGTGGGGTCTAGCAAGCGTGGGCCACGCGGTGGGAATAAAGAACTTCTGGATGTAGTTTGAGTTGGTGTCTGACTGATTTGCACCGTGGTTTGCGAGGGGAAATATGCCTGCGTAGATCCGCTCTCCTCCGCCGGTGGTTCGTCATCAAAGAGCGGGTCGTACGAAGCCTCTGATTTGGTATCGTCGTTTGTTTCCGCTAACGCCGCAGAATGTGACGTTTCGTTCGCGGACGAGTACTGTTGGGGCGGCGGAGGTACCCAGTTGCTCAGCGGACGCACTGCAACAATAGCGACCTGAGCACCATGGGAATAAAACTTGCGGATGACTTGTCCCGTGTTGAGGTCCCAATTCTGCCAAACCAATTTAGTCCGCGCATATAGTCAGAACCTTCATTTACGAACTAGTGTGTCGCCATCCCAGCTGGCACTAAAGAAACTCTTCTCGTCATGTGCCATGGAAAGGGACGATACAGGTCCCCTGTGTCCATGGAGTGAGGTGATAAATCGGCCCGGTTCGTGTCGAACGGTAAAGAGATTTATATGTCCGTGCTAAGTGAGCCACTGCATGAGAATTCAGATCATTACCCCACGCTAACTGAGCAAGACTAACTTGAGTGCCAGCAAGTGCCCACAAGGCGTCAGCTTGCATGAGCAGACTGTACACCGGGGATACCGTGACTTCGGCGACAGGGTCGAAAACAGTGTTAGGATCGGCAGGGTTCTCCCACCACGTTCTGAGATGCCCAGCTTTCATAGTGCCTTCGACGACACCGCAATGGTGTCGCTGAGGAGCTGTGAGGAAGACCTTTCCGTTGACGGCGGCGAAGACGTCGTAGTTGCGGATGTAGCCGTCATCTGAACCGGTTAGTAGATGAGACATGCACATCGAAGCCGCCAGCGCGTGTGTTGGGACTGGATGTGCGATGGCACATATTGCTTCGACGGTGTATGATTTTGGTTTGCGGGGTGGTGGGATGAGTTTAGTTCGCCGAGCTCTCGCGGGCGACAAGGATCGTTCGCGCTGTGGCGACGGCGCTGTAACTTGTTAAGAATCGAGGCATAGTGAAGACATAAACATATACGCACCTTTTGATGGCTGCACTTCTACAAGAGGTGGTGTTGAAGGTTTATTTGGAGAGGCACTTGGAGCCTGGGTCGGAATAGGTTGCTCTTGCGATGGAGCAGCGGACTTTGGGGCTTCTTCGTCCTCATCGTCGTCGTCGTCGTCCCCATCTTCGTCAGAGTCTTCTGACATTGATTCCTGTATAATAAAACCATATCAATTCTGTGGCATTGATAACGAAATGTTGAGCGCACATTGTTGTCCTCGTCCTTGTCATCCCCTTCACCTTCCGCGTCGAGAATGTCATCCTCCTCAGCATCGTCAGCCTCGCTGCTACGCACGTCAAACTCGAGGTCTTCAATAACGTCCCCTTCTTCCTCTGAGTCGCTGTGGCCCATGCCTCGATCGCCGTAAAGTTCAAGAACCAAAAATGGACGTGTCCTAATTGGGAACAGTCGTTGACCACGACGCCGACATGGTTCTCGCTGACTTGGGCCGCAAACTCAATGCTGCCCTTTCATCGCTCAACAGGGCACCTGTAGTCGACGACAAGGTAAAATTGGACTTTGTTAACTGCACACTGAGCTCAAATCGGCTGGTTTAGGTGCTGGATGCCTTGCTCAAGGAAATATGTGCTGCTCTCCTGGAATCAGACGTCAATGTAAAACTAGTCCAACAGCTACGGCAAAAAGTCAAGACTAAAGCGAAAGCATATTTTGAATCCGGTGCTGATCGAGGAAAGGAGGCGAATCGGAAGAACGTCGTTCAGAAGGTCAGCTGGAGCGTAGTTTGCTTTCCACGTCATCTCTCTGAATGCTCTGTATGAATGACAGGCGATCTATGACGAATTAGTACAACTAGTAGACCCAGGCGTCGAACCTTACAAACCGAAGAAAGGGCATACGAATGTTATCATGGCCGTTGGTCTCCAGGTATATCTGCCACGACTTTTTTTCACCCGTAATTTGTTTATCAATTCCACCAACAGGGAAACGGCAAAACAACCACATGTACAAAGCTCGCCGTCTACTACCAAAAGCGCGGGTTCAAATCATGTATCGTCTGCGCCGACACCTTCCGTGCCGGCGCATTCGATCAAACGCGACAGTCAGCGACCAAGGCAAAAGTAGCATACTTCGGTTCGTACACGGAAACGGACCCCGTCGCCATCGCAGCGCAAGGTGTCGTGAAATTCAAGAAGGAGAGATTCGATGTCATCATTGTGGATACGTCAGGGCGACATAAGCAGGAGAGCGAGTTGTTCGAGGAGATGGTGCAGATTGGGCAGGCGGTGAAGCCTGATATGACTGTGCTCGTTCTTGATGCGAGTATTGGTGCGTTTATCCGTATATGCCACAATTTCTTTGAGATTCATCAAAAGAATGCTACAGGTCAGGCTGCCGAAGCGCAGAGTCGAGCATTTAAAGAGAGCGCCGATTTTGGTGCGATTATCGTCACAAAGATGGATGGGCACGCAAAAGGAGGAGGGGCCATTTCCGCGTACGCTAAGCTTTTTACCCGCAATTTATCATATTCATAAGCCCACCACAGAGTCGCCGCAACGAAAACTCCAATTATCTTCCTCGGTGTAGGGGAGCACCTTTCCGATTTGGATAAATTCTCACCGCAACCTTTCATTTCAAAACTTCTCGGTATGGGAGACGTGCAAGGATTAATGGAACATATGCATGAAATGGCGGCTGCTAATCCGGACAAGCAGAAAGAAATGGCGAAGAAGCTCGAAGAAGGGAAGTTGAGTATTCGAGATTGGCGGGAACAAATACAGAATGTCATGAACATGTTCGTTCTACTTCTTGTCCATTCCCCGCTGTCAGATTCTGAATATGCAATTATTCCAGGGGACCGATAAGCAAAATTGCATCCATGATTCCAGGGTTACCCCAAGAAATGCTCGAGGGGTCAGATGAGGAAGGCACGCTGCGCATGAAACGCATGATCTACATCACCGACAGCATGTCCGCCGTCGAACTCGACTCCGACGGCTCCATGTTCATGGACCTGGGCAAGGACGGCAAACCAGAGGGCCTAACATGGCGCTGCACGCGCGTCGCACGGGGGAGCGGGACGAGCGTGCGGGAGGTCGAGGAGCTGCTCTGCCAATACCGCATGATGGCGAACATGGCGAAGCAGGCGGGTGGGAAGCACGGGTGGCTGCAGGGTATCCAGAAGATGCAGGCCGCCGCCGGTGGGCGCGGACGCGGTGCGAACGGGATGCCGACGCCCGCGCAGATCCAGGCGATGCAAAGGTCGATGCCGCCGGGGATGCTGCAGCAGATGCAGCGCCAGATGCGGAGTGGGGGCGGGATGCAGGAGATGATGAAGGCGATGATGCGCGGGCAGGGCGGAGACCAGTTTGATATGGAGGAGATGCAGAGGATGATGTCGCAGATGGGCGGCGGGATGGGTGGGTTGGGTGGAATGGGGGGTGGAATGCCGAACATGGCAGATATGTTCAAAATGATGGGCATGGGCGGTGGAGCCGGGGGACGGTGAAAGAGTGTAACATTACAACCGATAATTTATGTCTGTGACCATTTTGTTTACGACGCAGCTTCAAGCAATACAATAATCTCATTTTCACATCCATACTGAGCGACACATTCAAACTCATAAAATTATTGAGTATATGACACATAATTTTACATGGTCACCAGCTCTACTACAGTACTACTATTACAGAGTTTTGCACTACCGAATTGCTCCGCCTGACTGAGCTCTTTTCCACTCTTTCTTTTGCTTCGAGGCAGCAGTCTTATTTCCAAACAAAAATGCAGAAGTTCTTTTATCTGCTCCAGTCTTCCTGGAAACATGTGATGATCCCTCGAACAGGGCCTAGAATGAAATGAGTTAATGAATTTCGAATCCCCGGATCAGTCTTCAACGAATGAATTATTACTCACCACCCACATTCCCCATGAGCCTATGATAGCCGTGAATAGGAAAAACAGGAATGCCAGACTTCCTACGGTCTTGGTGTTGTAGGAAACAAACGCCGCGATGAGAGAGGTTCCTGTTAGCGGTCCCAGTAAAGGATGTCCCAGCGAATCTCTCCGCCTTCTGAGCTCGATTGGCACAGAGGTGTCCGGAATCTGCGAAATATTTGAGTACACACTAAACGACAATAAATTGAATACAATAAACTTACATATAATACAAGTGTGATTGCGATCGTAACTAAAAACATCCCGAATTGCGCGGATAGGAAACGTTCCAGAGGCGTAAGCCGGTTGTCGAAGCCATCATCTGGAACGGAGAGGAAGAGTAGGAAGCGAGGGAATAGCAGGAGTGGCAACGATAATATAGCGAGCCTAACGTTAATGAACAGTCAGATTTTATTAATGGAGAGTGACAATACGGGGAGGACTAACAGGCTTGCCGATACCCAAGCCCATATCGCCACCGTGTTGTCCTTGATGTCCTCTAGGCGTTTGACGTCGTCAGGCAAGTTCCCCTCTTGCGCTTCCTGTTGCTGTTTCTGCTTCGCGGCGAGGTCGTCTAGTTCGATACTGGTGGTCATAGTCAAGACTCAAGAGTGGACTGCAAACTTGCAGCGCAGCGCGCCATGTCGTCACTGGTCATGTGACCGCAACTGCTACGTGTATGCGAACGTAAGACTGCAATTTGCTTCCGTTCATGGATTTAAGTCTCCTAGGAGAGGAGGTAGGCATGATAATTCCTTGGAATTAGTGTGCGTGTATCGTCATGGGTACTATATTGCTACAAGGCGGTATCAACGGTTGGTATCACAATTAACATAGCAGCTACAATTCTAAGAAATACAGAAATGCGTCCAACGATTGCCTCAAAGCCCACTGGGAAGCAAAAACAAGATCAAGAATTCAGGACAGGTGCGGGGGAAGGATTCGGACTAGATTCGGCGTTGCGAGGCCAATATTTCCTCTGCACACGTTCCTTCCTGGCCTGAACCCATTCACGGAGCGCAACGAACGTGTCGTTTGTGGCCATGGGAGGTTGTTTATGGCTAAACTCGTCATTAAGAGTGAATCTGGGTTGTTGGCGCCGTTCTCTCCGCGCAGCCATGCAATGACCAAGGGCAACAAACATACTGACTGGTGGAGGGGTAGCAGCGGGGTCATTCCTGTGGCGGCGGATCCATATGGCGCGGTATATCGGCCATGCAATAAAGATCAAAGAGAGAAGTGCGGAAAGCGAATAGAACACGATGTATACGATGTCCCCCGCCGTCAGTTTGTTGACGGTTCTAAGGGGCACACTTGCTGCAATGGTGGAATTTAAACATGTGAGGAAGGTGGCGTTTAGGCCAGCAGGTAAGGGGGTGTCGAAGGAGAGAGGAAGTGCAGATTGATTCGTTGAAGCGGGCATATTGCTGAGGAGCGCCGCTGAGTTGTTATAACTGTCTAGTGACAGAGCAAATGACGATGCACGATACCACTGTACCACTTGCTCGGGTAGTGGATATGTCCCTGGGTTAAATGTGACCAGAGTGGTATTTGTAATTGTTGGATTTGCTATAGAGCAATTCGTAGCCAAGGCCGCATAAACAGCAGCGACAGATGAGTTGTCGCCAACGATGCGATATGTGACTCCACTTGTATTGTTCAGCGGTTGAATGACAGCCTCAACGACTAGGCCACCTGGTCTTGATGTTGCGTTCAGGTTAAGATACTGCAACACAGAAAATTTAAGATGGGTTATGAAGCCATCAAAAAAAAAATCATAAACGAACCTCAGTGGATCCATAGTAATCATTTTCTGTAAGGGCGATTGGGTAGAAAATGAATGGAAAAGGCCTGCCGCTAACATAGCTGCCTGTTGCACCGTACGGATAGCCACTCCCATATCGCGACGTGCCGTATATCTGAGACTGTGATGGGCATTCAGCAAAAATTCCTGGAAACGAACACATCAAAAAACCTACCCTACTGCCCGATCCCGCTAGTCGACCTGGAAATGGAGTTTTGGGTCCAAGTTTAAATTTCTTTCCCTTTCCATCACCGTACGCTCCAACCTGCGTATTGGCGTATGAGATGGAGAACGGCTGAGCATATGAGGATTTGTAGTAGGTTGAAGATGCTCCGTGAGATTTGGCAGCACCCGATGACCCATGAGAGGACGATCCGTGACCACTACTTCCAAGTCCCCCACCATGCCCTCCGCCTCCTTTGCGACGCACAAGTGTCTTCATATTTCTAGAGTTCTTGGAAGTCAGAGAACTTGAACGACCAGTAGAACTTTCTCCGCGAAGTTGAGTTGCAACCATGACTGTTGGCGATGCGGCATTGAACACGCCGCTGGAACGCTTTATAGGTTGGAACACGCCCAACTAAAAATAAACCCAGCATGGATAGAGGCAATGCTGCAGCGCCGTCGGAATGAAAAAGGTGAATATGACAAAATAGGAATTCATCGCCACAGTCACAGCCACAGTCACATACTCTCAACCACAGCCACCAGCACAGGAGATCGGCAGAACAGAAAAGAAGACACGAACAGGGAACGTCTTGTCGAACTCCATATGCATCGTACTCGCATTTCGCGTGCTGAATGTCAGGTATCGTTCTGTTTTTCCTCGGGAGAGAACGGAACCGAAGTCGTGTCCAAGGTTCCTTTGGCGCTCGTGTGAGACGCTGAGAGGCGCACTCCGATTAGTACTGCACAACTAGTGCACAACTTGACTTCCAATCCGATCTGCACGTGCATCGATAACATACTTCGCACTCGACACCATCGACGCACCTCGGCATTGCAATTTAGGTCATCAAAATGGCCAATTGGACTTGCACCACCTGCAATCGTACCATGAACGTTGCCTCGAAAGGTGCACATTTGGCTGGAAACCCACATAGAATGGCCGTCGCCGCTCAGGCGGCGAATCCTGTCATAGCGGATCCCGTTGCAGCAAACACTTGGACTTGCGAAACGTGCCAACGCACTATGAACCTGACATCCAAATATGCCCATTTGGCCGGTAGGGCACACCGAGCGATGTCGGGGGAGGCGGAGGAAGAGTGAGCGAACTCCGAACTAATATCGATGCACTGAATATTAACTAACAGGCGAAAAGGACTGACATTCCTCCCCATCCAAACGGTCAACATCGCATACCAATCCGCTCCGTCGCTGAAGTTTACGGCCACATTGACGAGATACCTCTCGCAGTGTATCGTAGGGCCGGTATTACTGCTAATCTTGTTACCAGCAGAGATGTACAGAGGGCATCCGACCAATGGGACGGAGAAGGTATATTGCATGATATTGATACGCAGTGGGGAATGATGCCGCATGGTGGGGCATACAAAGAGAGTAACTTTTACTACGGTCCAGGAGACGATGACTACTATTGATGGATGGTAATTACCCTAGTTCGTTCCATTCCTTAATTTTCTACTTCTTGTTTGGTAATCAAGTCTCAGCGAAAACATTGGATGACGACAGCGTCATTCACAAAATGCCTCACGTGTATCAAGAGGCAGAACGCAGTTTATTGTCTGTGTGAAAGGATTTTATTCTGAAGTTTTCTATCACGACAAACAAGCAGCTTTGCGTAATACGCATTTTGAATTCTCATTTGTCTTGAAGTAGTTCACGGTTAAAATGTCAATCTATGTTTTCCAGCCTTCCACAAGCGTAAGAGTGTATCCGACGGTCATCTGGGTGATGTGTTAGACTGGTGATCAGCACGGCTTTCCGGCACGAGCTCGCCATGGTGTCTGCTACCGTTTGCTGAGCTTCGAAAATTGCTTATTTTTCAATTGAGAGAGGTTCAAAGGTAAATCAATATTGCTAAATGTCTGAAGTAAGTGTGCCGTGTATTTCACTCAAGTCACGATATACAGCGGGTATCACAAATAACATAGCAAATTACAAACCAAAAGTACAGAACCGCGACGTTTACGTCCAATAATCGCCTCAAAACCCACATTGAAGGAAGAAAATGGAGTGAAGATAAATTTAAATAGCATTTCTGGTGAGTGGCGCGGGGGACGGCTCCCGACTAGAGTCGGCGTTGCGAACCGGCCCATATTTCCTCCGAACACGGTCCTTCCGAGCCTGGACCCACTCTCGGAGGGCAACAACTGTGTCATTTGTGCGCATGGTGGGTTGCTTATGGCTGAACCCGTTGTGAAGAGTCAATTGAGCTTGTCGGCGCCGTTCTTTTCGCGCAGCCATGCATTGACCCAGGGCAGTGAACACACCAACTGGCGGCGGAACAGCGGTGGGATCGTTCCGATGCCTAAGGATCCATATTCCACGGTATATCGCCCATACAACGACGATCAATAAGAGAAGTCCGGCGAGCGAGGCGAACACCAAGTATGCTATTGCATAGCCCGAAAACCCGTCGACTGTCCTGAGGGGAACACTTGCTGCGATGGTAGAATTCAAACATGTAAGGAAGGTGGCGTTCAAGCCGGCGGGACGAGGGGTGTCGGAAGAGAGTGGAAGGGCAGACTGATTCGTTGAAGCGGGCATACTACTGAGAAGCGCCGCCGAGTTGTTGTAGCTGTCTAGTGAAAGGGCAAATGACGATGCCCGATACCACTGTACCACTTGTTCAGGTAGTGGATATGACCCTGGATTAAATGGAGCCAGTGTGGTATTTTTAATTGTTGGGTTTTTTATAGAGCAATTCGTCGCCAACGCCGCATAAACGGCAGCGACAGATGAGTTGTCGCCGACAATGCGATACGTCACTCCACTAGTATCGTTCAGCGGTTGGATGACGGCTTCAACGACCAGGCCGCCAGGTCTTGACGTCGCGCTCACGTTACGATACTGCAAATTATTGAAAATTTGAGCTAGGTCATAAACCCACTAACATTGTTATAAACGAACCTCCGTGGATCCATAGTAATCATACTCTGTGAGAGCGATTGGGTAGAAAATGAACGGAAACGGACGACCGCTAATATAGCTGCCTGTTGCGCCATACGGATAACCACTTCCATATCGCGACGTGCCGTATATCTGAGACTATGATGGCATTCAGTGAAATTCCAGGATACTATATACAGGCAAAATACTCACCCTAGTGCCCGATCCCGCCAATCGACCTGGAAATGGAGTTGATCGACCTAGTGTGAATTTCTTTCCCTTTCCATCACCGTACGCGCCGACGTCCGTATTGGCATATGAGATGTGGAATGGCTGAGCATATGAAGATTTGTAGTAGGTTGAGGACGCTCCGTGGGATTTGGCAGCACCCGATGACCCATGAGAGGACGATCCGTGACCACTGCTTCCGTGCCCACCTCCATGTCCACCCCCTCCTTTGCGACGCACAAGTGTTTTCATATTCCTAGACTTCTTGGATGTAGGATGACGGACTGCGGCAGAACTTTCCCCGCGGCGTTGAGTTGCAACTATGAATGTTGACGATGTGTGTTGGACAAGACGCTGGAACGCTTTATAGGTAAGGTATCAGGGACATGGCCATGGCCATCTAAAAATATAGAAAGCATGGATGATAGGCCTGTATTAATATGAAAATCATGGCAAAGCCACAGCCACAGATGATGGGAGCGGAACGGCACGGGTCACGAAAACGTCAATTGAACAAGGGATCCACAAATGCACAGACAAACGGTATAATTTATTGATTTGCGTCATATTCGCGTTTCGCAGATTCGTTTGTCAAGTAGTATCGTTCTCGTTCATCTCGGGAGGGGACGGAACCAAAGCGTTCCGCCGGAAAAGGCGAATGTCGGGATCGCACAGCCACGCGGAGCCGAACTCGGCATATCCACTAAAATTCCATTTATTCCTAAACCTAGTTGCATCGCAAATGATGTCCAGGTCACCTCGTGAAAATTTTCATAGCACAGGAAATTTGAAGCCAGAGATGCCAGCGACCGTTCAGCAGTCGAAGCTCTTGAGTCAGTCTGCATGATGTGCAACGCACAGCAACTCAAAAGAAATCACAGCATTGTCATTTCAGCATCGCTGCGCGATGACCATGGTGAGTTAACATCCATACAATGGCTTAGAGAACACCCTTTGTGCTCGGCACGTCGTGACCACCAGTTCTTTCGATAGCCTGCCGAATCGCTTGAACGCCGACTCCGCCCTGTGCAGGTTCATGAGGGCACGAAAACCGGTCAGCATTGCAAGCTATATTGTAAGTAGAGATACTCAATACAGTACCTATGATGGTCATTCTCTCCTCTGAGGACATCGACATGATGAGTGACGCCAGCGGCCATTGCGAAGGAATGAAACACATGGGGTATCATTTCTGTTGAGAGATCTCCAATCTTCTCTCTTTTCAGGCCAAGTTCTGTGACACAGAATGGCCGACAGGATATGTCAATCACGGCGCGGGACAGAGCCTGAACGACGGACATAGGTTCACAAATATTACGAGTCAGTATGGAAGCCATAGCGCACCTCGTCCAGCGGTGCATGTCCAGTCCCGTAACGTTTAATTCCTCGAACCTCACCCATGGCCTTCTTGAATGCTTCCGTCTCCCATGTTACACCCCAAGAAAGAGTCTGGTTACGAGACTAACTGCGATGTTTATGTCCAACAATCGCCTCACAACCCACATCGGAGGAGGAAAAAGTAATGAACAAAGTTTCAAATAGAATTTCTGACGAGTGGTGCGGGGGACGGCTCCCGACTAGACTCGGCGTTGCGAACTGGCCTATATTTCCTCCGGACACGTTCCTTCCGACCCCGAACCCACTGGAGGAGGGTAACAACAGTGTCATTTGTGCGCATAGTGGGTTGTTTATGGCTGAACCCGTCGTTAAGAGTCAAACGAGCTTGTCGGCGCCGTTCTTTTCGCGCCGCCATGCACTCACCCAGGGCAGTGAGCACACCAACCGGCGGCGGAACAGCGGTAGGGTCATTTCGATGCCTAAGGATCCATATTCTACGGTATATCGCCCATCCAACGACGATCAATACTAGAGGTGCGGCGAGCGAGCAGATCACCAGGTATGCTATGGCATTGCCCGACAATCCCTCAACTGACCTAAGGGGAACGCTTGCTGCGATGGTAGTATTCAAGCATTTAAGGAAGGTGGAGTTCTGGCCAGCGGGAAGGGGAGTGTCAGAAGAGAGTGGAAGGGCAGATTGATTCGATGATAGGGGCATATTGCTGAAGAGCGCCGCCGAGTTGTTGTAGCTATCCAATGAAAGGGCAAATGACGATGCGCGATACCACTGTATCACTTGCTCAGGTTGTGGATATGTCCCAGGATTGAATGGGGCCACAGTGGTATTTGTAATTGTTGGATTTGCTATAGAGCAGTTCGTGGCCAACGCCGCATACACAGCAGTGACAGAGGAGTCGTCGCCGACAATACGATACGTCACTCCACTCGTGTCGTTCAGCGGTTGGACGACGGCTTCAACGACCTGGCCGCCAGGTCTTGATGTCGCGCTCACGTTGCGATACTGCAAATCATTAAAAATTTGAGCTGGGTCGTAAAGCCACTAACATTCATTCAAACGGACCTCGGTGGACCCATAGTAGTCATATTCTGTAATAGCGATCGGGTAGAAAATGAATGGAAACGGCCGTCCACTAATATAGCTGCCTGTTGCGCCGTAAGGATAACCACTTCCATATCGCGATGTGCCGTATATCTGAGACTATGATGGCATCCAGTGAAATTCCAGGATACTATATACAGGCAAAATACTCACCCTAGTGCCCGATCCCGCCAATCGACCTGGAAATGGAGTTGATGGACCAAGTGTGAATTTTTTCCCCTTTCCATCACCGTACGCGCCGACATCCGTATTGGCATATGATATGTGGAATGGCTGAGCATATGAGGATTTGTAGAACGTTGAGGATGCTCCATGGGATTTGGCAGCACCCGATGACGATGACCCATGAGAGGACGATCCGCGACCACTACCTCCGCGTCCGCCTCCACCCCCTCCTTTGCGACGCACTAGTGTCTTCATATTATTGGATGTTGGAGGACGGCGGGAAGTAGAACTTTCCACGTGGCGCTGAGTTTGCAAACTTGAATGTTGGCGATGTGAGAATGGGCAAGACGCTGGAACGTTTTATAGGTTTGGTATTCAGGTACATGGCCATCCAAAAGTGTAGAAAGCATGGATGATGGGCCTGTAAGAATATCAAAATTGTTTCCACAACCACAGCCACAGGTGATGGAACGGAACGGCACGGGTTACGAAAATGTCAATTAAAAAAGGATCCACAAATGCACCGACGGACGGACGGGGTATAATGTGTTGAAACTGCGCCATATTCGCGTTCTTATGTCCAAGTATCGTTCTAGCTTGTCTCGTGAGGGGTCTTTCGCCGGAAAAGGCGAATGTCGGGATCATCGCACAGCCACGCGGAACCGAACTCGGCATGTCCACAAAAATTCGATTTGTTCCTAAATCTTGTTGCATCGCAAATGATGTCTCCAGTCACCTCGTAAAATTCTCATAGCACAGGAAATTGAAGCTGGAGATACCAGCGACCGTTCAGGAGTCGAAGCTCTCGAGTCAGTCTGCATGATGTGCCACGCACAGCAACTCAAGAATCACACCCTGCATTATCATTTCAGCATCGCTGAGCGATGACCATGGCGAGTTTGACATCCATACACGGTGACTTAGAGAACACCCTTCGTGCTCGGGACGTCGTCACCACCAGTCCTTTCGATGGCCTGCCGAATTGCGAGAGCAAGAGCTTTGAACGCCGATTCCGCCCTGTGCAAGTTCATGAGGCATGAAAACTGGTTAGCATCGCATAATTTACTTGATTAGAGATACGCAATACAGTACCTATGATGGTCATTCTCTCCTCTGAGAACATCGACGTGAAGAGTGACTCCAGCGGCCATTGCGAAGGAATGAAACACATGGGGTATCATTTCTGTTGAGAGATCTCCAATCTTCTCTCTTTTGAGGCCAAGTTCTGTGACACAGAATGGCCGACCGGATATGTCAATCACGGCGCGGGACAGAGCCTGAACGACGGACGACGGTTCATAAAGTTTGTGGTGTTAAAGAAGCCCGTGGTAACGCACCTCATCCAACGGTGCATGTCCAGTCCCGTACCGCTTGATTCCTCGAACCTCGCCCAATGCCTTCTTGAATGCTGTCCCTAGAGCAAGCGCACTGTCCTGTGTGAGATGAAAGCATTGGTCATTGATGATATCGTCGGGTCAACGTGTGGCGACATATCAGCTGTGTGGTGGTCATCGATCCAGAGATCACCCCTGCACTTCATTGTCAGCGACATCCCGCCGTGTTTCGCTAGCGCATTGTACATCTGAAGAACGACGCCAGGTGTTCCAGCACATTTTGGCGAAATTTCGGAATTGTGGGCATACATGATCGAGAAATCCAATCCCTGTTGATACTTGGATTTCTTGCTTGTTCTGTGAACCTGGAATACAATCCAGGTTAAGAGAAACTTCTATTTGCGTTTCGTTTGTGTTTCTCGAGATTTCTGCGGTTCGCGCCGCCATACTTGCGACCGTTGAGGAAGGAAGAATATGCTCAGGGTCTACCGGAACCCTGAGTTGCTCGGCCCCGAATTTCCGAACTCAACACGTTCAACAAGTAATAAATTCCTCTCACTCTGATTAGCTTACAACACCATCCACTCAACAATACCCAGGTCCACTGCAGCTGTCCCATTATCAAATAAGCGCGATTTACCAAAGGATGCATTGTTTTTCAGGGGGTGGGTTCAACTGCGAAAATTCAGCTTTCAGCATTTGTTGCATTGCGAGGCTAACGAAACAGACCTTGGCGTTATTGGGGCAATTGAACGCTTTGGCGAATTCCGGGATGTTAAACACAGTTCCCTCGACGCGGTACTTATTTGGAGAATGTGGGTCCGTTCTCACTCGTTGAAGCTTCCGAGGGTGCAACGGTCAAGCACGTTGCTGCATCCTTTCGACGTAAATACTCACAGCTGCTTGGGGCTTAATTTTCTGAGCCCAGATTTGACCGAAGGCAATGAAGAATAATTGTTCTCTGTACATTACACAGTTATGAATTGGTCGGGAGGAATGCTTTACTGTGATGTGACTTACTGCGTGTAGTCGAGACCAGGCAGCAAGTATTCACCACCGTCGTTCAGGGATGCGGAAAATTGGGATTTCCACGCTCGGTAAGCTTGGATGAGGCCTGTATCGCCGATGTTCTCTCCAGAGGTCCTGCATAAGGAGAATATATCAATATTGAAGAAGTTCGTTCGGTTGGCGCATGGAATCGTACAAGTTTCCCTGAGGACAAATTAGACAGCTTTACTGGGTGACTTATTGATATCTTGACACTCACGTTCACGTGAACTTTTCCACCCTTTCCATCGTCGATGGTATAATCTATAAAATGTATAAATGAATTAATCTTAGTCATAGCGGTGGTTAAAGTTGAGTCCATACTTGAATACTGCTTCGCGATGCAGTCCTGCCGGGTCTTGAATCCTTCACTCGTCGCGTTCGTCCACCACTGTTCCAGCTTCCCTTCCTGATTGTAAAGGCGGCCAGCGGAATCAAAGGCGTGCTGGTAGCACAGTCGTTTAGAACTCTCCCTAACTAACATGGAATGTCTCGTACTGTTAGCTCGTGCGCTGCGACGTGGCCGAATGAGCCGTATGCAAGGTACATTGGCCTGCAAAGTAATTTTACGATAAAATACGTTCGGACAAGTGTGAAATACTGACCAGTCTTGTGAGAAGAACGGAGGTCTGAGTATTCCTGCAGGGAATACGATCTAAAGGGGCTGAAATGAGAAACATTTATGAGAGAAAGCTGGCACAGAACGAACCTCATTGGCAGGCGGGTTGAAATAAGCATTGACCATCGACGGATACATCTCCCAAGATTCAGGGTTCCTTCTCTTGCCGAGCTGTTGCCACTTTTTAATCTGATCGCTGGTCCTGTTTTATGTAGTTTCACTTTAGCGACGAATCCCAGGTATATTGGACGAAAAAACATGGAACTCACGACGCGCTAAGTACGTTCTCGGCAAAGGTGTTATTATGGATGTGGACGGCATTGTAGTAGACGGCTATTGATCTGGCGCTCGTGGTGTCCGGTGAGAGGGGGAAGCCAACTTTAACACGAATGGCGTCGGCCTACGCAAGATGCAATTAACTTTAATTTCGACGAGATAAAAAGTAGCAAACCAACCTTCTCGGCTGCAGCTTTACCGGACTTCTCGTCCATCCACTCCAAATGCTTCAAAGACTCCTTGAACGCGTCAATGATATCTGCGGAGCTGTGAGACCTCCAGGTTGAAAACGCCATAGTTTCACCATGCATTTACCTGTAATGACCTTCGTCCCTTTCCTGCGACTCTCCCCACCAAACGTCTCCTGCACGAAGAACCTCCCAACCGCGAATCCCATCGCATTCTCAACCTGCTGCACACACCAATCCGCACGATCCGGTACCTGGCCTTTCTTAATCCCTTGCAAGGTCTCGATCAGCGCGCGATGCGCCTGCCACACCTCCGTCTTCATCCCGAGCATTGGGGCGATGGCCAATGCGGCGCGAGTGACCAGGTACGCTTCTACGACTTTGGATTGCGTAGACGAGAGGATGGCGGAGAGGGAGTGAGCGTAAGTTGTGGATGTGAGAATGACAGTTGTGGGGAAATTGCGGGGGGCGAAGGACGAGAGATAGAGAGGGAAGTCCAGTTGGGGAAGGGAGGCCGCGAATTCGGAGAACGGAGTTGGGTTGTATGTGCCAATGGGGTCTTGGTACAAGTCCTCACTTAGCGCAGGATGTGAGTAATGGAAAACGATCGAAGACAGGAAATAGCACGAACAGGTCAAGGGAAGCTTCAGCAAGCTTATGCTCAAATTCAACTACATCCCTCGCCAAATCTCTGGCTCGTTCGGTGCTATTCTTCTTCTTTTCTCCCTTCTTTCCGTCATCGTCGTCGTCGTCATCGTCGCCCCACGGCGGCCACGGCCATGGAGGCCATACGTTGGCAGTTTCAGTGGTCTGTGTTTGCATGTTCAAGACTTGGCTCTTTTGCTCCGTCTCATCCGACAATGCGATCAGGATACATGCAAGGGTGTCTTCGTAGATGTCACGTATGTCTTTCTCTTTGTAGTATTCCTGGGCAGGATTTTCAGCCTTCGAAGCATGAGGTAATATTTACTGACCTTCGCGGGTAAGCCAAGATCAGGCTGGAAAAACCAGAGAGACATTGCATTCGGATCAACGCCTACATCTCCGTCAATCTCGAAGTTAAAGAGACCCCCAATTCCTGAAACAACACACGGTCATTATATATAATGTTGCGCAACAACGAAACCTACCGCGAGAATGCAAGTATGCGACAGCACCGGTCAAGGGAACAGTCCACTCGGCAGTTGTGTTCGTACTGTTACCGCTGAATAAGGTCCTTACAATCTTAACGACCTCAAACAGCGGTTCGTGACCGCGGTCATCGAGGTGTTCTTCATTCAGACATGACGTGTACAATCCGCGCAATTTCTTTAGTGTTTGATCGTCGTATGAAGGAGCTTGTGAGGGAGCGGCTGTTGATTCCGAGGCAGGTTCGATCAATTTGCGGACGATCCGTTTGTTTTCTTGCGCAAGAGACTCAAATGAGCCGAACGTGCCCCGGCCGGCAGGAATCTCATGAGATTCTAACCACCCACCATCTAAATTAATTACGAGCGTCAGCTACAACTATCCTTTGAAAAAATGTGACTTGAAGCGTAAAGTAGTCTAAACTGGCTGAATGCATGGATAAACACCGCGAATTGGGTGCTTGAAAGTCCAGAGATCGTGAAGAATAAATAAAGAGCCAAGGGACACGTACTGGCGAATTCATAGAAGTTCTCGCAGGGATCCTGACTTTCGTCGAGTTTTCCAAGTATGGAAGCAGACAACTTCACACAATCCGCTGTAGTACAAATGTTCTGAGTAAAATTTCAAGAGTCAGACGTTACCACGTGCAATGCGGTGCTAAAGCGTCCGTACCACTGGCGGAGGACGCGTAGGGACTGGCAGTGGTGCGGTAGGTGTCCCGACTTGCGTTGTGGTAGCAGTTGAAACGACAGTGGTTGTGACGGTTTCCGTAGGAGGCACTTTACCGCTCCTTTCCTTCAGCTTATGTTGAGCTCCCGCGAATAGCCCAATGAATATTGATGTGAGAAGGAGCAGCACAATTGCCAGTACAAGCAACACTTTGCTGAGAGCATTCAGCGGCTCCTTGGTGATGGAGGTGACGTGTTCTAGAAAATTTTGGAACGGTGAGCTATCATGGCGAGTAGTCTCTGACTCTGTGCGGGCGTGATCTGGGTCCTGCAGTAGCGGCGCAGTCTCTGCAACCAACCAGGAATGAGCACTTTGATTTCGAAACATTTCTGCCTGTATTGTAATAAATACCTTCATCGGTAGAAGGCCGTGCCTCCGCCATCGTATGTTATTCACCAGAATTCGTTGACGCTGTCGAACACGATGCGCTGGTAAGTGGGAGAAAGGTGAGCCTCGCGGACGTCACGACCAATCAACGCGTCTCGAAGGCGCTGGTCAACAACTCACAACAACGCCTAATGACTTTAAATATCCAGTCAACCAGCGCAAGGGCATTATGGCGACAACGGCCGTTTTCCAGCTCGTTTTATTCACTTCGACATAGAAATCAATATCGAAATCTTTTCAATCTATTAAGGAAGCAACCTCCGGCAGCCAGAACCGAAAAGCAGACTCCAACGCTTTCGCAAGACGATCTTTTCCACCCACTTTCTCAATCTCCTTTCCCCGTGCTACGTCAAAGAGCTGAAGCGATCAAAAAGCTCGCGCCGTGTCCTGTCTGTGTTGCATCTCATGCTGCTGGTCACCCACACGCGGTGCAACGGAAAGTCTCCTTCGAGTGTCCAGATTGCGGTTGGCCAACGCATTGTTCAGAGGAACATTGGAAGGAGGATAAGCATCACACGCGATATTGCGGAAGGTTGAGGATCACAAATGAGGATGAACATGATTTACGGAGTGGGAGGAAAATGACAGAGTTCGAGATGCCAGGTGTGCATACAATTTTTAAACATTTCCTTTGTATAGCTGAATATGCGAATAGGGCCTGTCGGATACGAAGAAACTGTATCCTTTGCCAACTGGGATATATTTTGGTACACCCGAGGTTTTCCATCCATGGACACTGAGCGGTCAAGACGGCATGCTAGCAAATTGCTGACATTCCCGATCACAATTGCCTCGGTGTTGCACCAGAACAGTGGATTAACAGTCAGCAATCAACGAGTCACACCTGAGGGTGCCCGCTCGCTAGCAGGTACATTTTCGTCTTAATAATAATAAATTTTGGTTATTAATGTCACTTATTGATAGCTCTGCGGACAACTTTACATCCTCCCATAGGGACGCCAGAGACCGAGGAAGCAGGCGTTGGCAAGCCTTCGGCTAGAGTATTCATCCTTGGCGCACGCGCAGAGTCTTCCTTACCAGCCTATGTCTGGGAACAACTATCCATGGTCTTCCCATCTGCTTATGTTCATGTTCACTTCATCGGACCGCAGGTGTCATTACCAAAGAACGTCTCAGGTCAATCGACCACGGAATCTAACACGTCGGAGTCGTCATCACCCTCAACAACAGAGCATCGCGCTTCGGCCGATCCAACCCCCGTTGAAAAAGAAGAGCTAACAGCATCACGCTCGGCTGAGACTTCACCAAGCGCCGAGCAGGATCCTCCTTCGAGCCCAGATCCCAAGCCATCTTATCTACCCAACCTCTACCAACCTCCCACACCTGCGCCAATCCAACCCCTCAAACGCACGCGTTCCTCTCTCGAAATATACGGGGCCCCAGCTTACACCTCCCCCTTCAGTCCCCAACTAACTCTCACGGGCATCCAAAGCACCTACGTCGCTCTCCACCCCCAATTCTCCGAAACCTTCGACCCCTACACCGACTGTTTCTTCCTCTTCTCCCCGGGCTTCGGCTTCCCCTCACCCACAGGCGCCACCACCGAATCGGGTGAACCGCTCTTACAAGTCGCGTCCCCGACGGAATGGGGAGAGACCTTGCCCCTGCTGTTACAAACGAAGTGCCCGATTTTTGTGACGGGTTTCTCGCCTGCGGATGTGGAGAGGGATGTGAGGAGCTTATCGACTGCACCGGGTGTCGCGGGAGAGTTCGATTGGGTGATTACGCCTGGAGAGAACGCGTTTGGGAGTGAGAAATGGGAGGTGGCGGATTTCGACCCCAGGGTCATGGTCAAGACGAATTGGGGGATATGGGGTATTAGAGGGAAGAGTAGGGATATTAGAGAGAGGGATTTATGATAGATTTATTGGTTCAAAAGGTAGTCTGATATATCTAACCGGGGTCAGTGGATTCTCCTCACCGCTCTCAAGAATCGATGTAGCCACATGGGACTGTCCCGCCCATCCTCGTCCAACTACGAACCCGAGCCCTGCACGCTTCACCTCCCAGATTGTCTAACAAGCGTAAACAACAACTCTGTTTGCACGGCGCGAAGCCTTCCATTTATGGAATTGGACCTAAACGCTAAATTATGGAACTCAAGCCTGAGGCCTGAGGAGCGTGAGTTCTACTATAAGGGCCTGCCCTCTTACCCGGCCTTGGTCGCTCGTACTGGCACCCCATGGAAGCCGTCCACTGGCTCGTGGGCGTACAGCCAGCGCAAGGATCTCAGGGTCGTCGGCAACCATGCCCTCAAGGAGGTCTGGGAGGACAACTTGGCTCTCAGGTCCACGCCCTCCTGGATTCGAAGGAAGTGAAGTGGACCAGCACCGACGTCGTTCGCATCGGCGATGTCGAAGAGTCTTCCACCCCTGTCGTCCTCTGGATCGGTGTGATACCCGCATCTCTCTCCAACGAGGAAGGCAGAGTCGTGGCACTCAAGTGCCATGGGCTCTTCGAAGACTACGGCATCACCGACGTCGACGTCGAGATTCGTGAGTCGGTCGTTACCCGATCGACCGGTCCCAAGTTCCTCAGGCCGACCTCGCCCGCTTTTTCATGTTCCTCCGATGGAACTTTCAAGCCAGATGTTCGCGAACCTCTTACCGCCTCGCTCGGTCTCCCCATCAGTGCCGAGTCCACGCCTTTGGTTGAGGGCACCGGCGGCTTCTTTATTGCCGAAGGCGGAGACAGCAAGAGGCTCTTCTTCGTCACCGCTCGACACGTCGTCTTTCCCTCCGGACAAGTACGACAATAACAAGTTCGCGTGCGAGGCAGAGGGTCAACCCCGTCATAGCGTCGTCCTCTTCGGCGACGCGGCGTTCAACAATTTTCTCACGTTAATTAAGGACACGATCGGAGACAATGCGTTCAACGTCCACTTCCAGAGACGGCGTATCAAAACAGCCGAGGAGAGGAGCGAACCGACGGCCGAGAAGGTGCGTAAGCACGCTGAGGCTCTGGCGCATGAGGCGAAACAGGCACTGGTGGATCTCAACGCCTTCTACCAGGAGGTTTCGATGCACTGGGCCACTGTGGAGAGCCGCACCTTGGGCCACGTAATCTTCTCCCCGCCCATTAGCGTCGGTGGCGGCATCGAGCAGTATACCGTGGACTTCGCCATCATCGAGATCGATGCCTCCAAGATAGACAAGAGTAACTTCGAGGGCAATGTCATCGACCTTTGCACCAAGATCGGGGTCGGCAAGTTCTCTCGCATGATGCGACCAAACTATGAGGACCGCGACGCCTTCAAGTACCCGTGGGACAACCTCCTCAGGCTCAGTGGTACTATTCCCGACGAGGAGATGCGTCGCCCGACCATGCTCGACAAGAAAGGCGTCCCGCGCCTCATGGTGCTCAAGCGAGGCAACACCACCCGCCTGACCGTCGGCCGCGCCAACGACATCTTGTCATATGCCCGCAACTACGACGACGACAACAACAACCCCGTGACATCCAAGGAGTGGGCCATCCTCCCATTTGATCAGGAGTCTGGCGCTTTCTCCGAGAAGGGTGACTCCGGCTCTGTCATCGCCGACGGGCGTGGACGCATGGGCGGCCTCCTCACCGGCGGTGCTGGCTCTATGCGGGGCTTGGACATCACCTATGCTACACCAATCGACTTCCTCATGAAGCGCATCCAGACCAACGGGTTCCCCAACGCTCATCTCAACCCCGTCCTCAACGCTTAGATGCCGCCACGAAATCGATTCAATGAAATTTAAAAATTTATCCCGGGGAGGATGGCTCATCATCGTCCCACCAATGACGCCAGTCAATGATCGACAACCGAATCGTGCATCTTCTGTCATTTACTACTGTAAAATCTGACGCGTGATATTGCAGATTGCACCGTTACCTTATTAGCCATGTATTATAAACAATTCTACCTACTAAATTAATTCTACAATCCGAGAGCAGCCTTAAGCTTCGCGAAGTCGGGACTGCCTAAACCAGTAACCTAAAGAATAATGTAATGTCAGCTGCAGGAAATAGAACAAGGGATCGGGGAATGACGTACGGGATCCCATCCTGCTGTTGCATTGAAACCATTAGTGTTGCAACCCGGGTTATTACCTGCCCGGTTAGATCGTAAATATAATCTACAACGGCAACTTAGGAAAAGAAACTCACCAGTGGTGATGTCATTAAACGACGCAGCACCCTTCGCAGAGTACAAGAACGGGTTTAACCACCCAAGGGGCTTCTTCCCAGCAGCAATCAGCTCATCATTCAACAACGCAACGATGCTCGCAAATATCGGCGCCGACGCGCTCGTGCCCGCCACGGAGTTGTAGCTGTTCGCAGTGACGAGCTCGATGGACTGCCCTTGCGCAGCGACGTCCGGGAAGCCTCTGCCCGTGGTGTTGAACAGGCCCTTGTACGTCTTACCTATGGACTTGACGTATTTCGACACGATGGATTTTTGGAATTTGGGTGCAGCCCAGTAGTTGGAGAAGCCGCCGGATGAGAAGGTCACGCCGTATTCGGGGGCGATGCCGTTGGTTGCTCCGACGGAAGTGACGCTTTAAATGAAATAATGATAAGTACTGGTATTGCCAAGCGTTTCAGGATGAGCGTACTATGGGCAACCAGCGGGGAATGTAGGGACGAAGGACGTGCAGTCACTATCTTGTGGACCAGCCACGCCACCATCACCCGATGCGTAGATGACAGACGTTCCCCGAGCGCTAAGCTGCATGTATGCATTGCAAAGGTTGCTAAAATTGCGTCCCGAAAAATCAGCACCATGTCTGCTGACCTGAACAAGGGAGATAAATTCACTTGGCCAATGCCTGCGACATCAATGGCTCGCTCATGCCGTAGCTTGTGGACAGAACTTGCGGCGGGTTGCTTTCCGCCAGCAAGAAGTCAACAACATCCAAAAACCCGCCGAGATCGCCGTCTTGGTAGTTATCGCCGACGGAAATGTACGTTATGGGGACGCCGGTAGCAACCCCGACAGTGTATTGAATATCGAGATCCTGTGGAGGATTGTCATATTTGGTCTTTCAATTTCACTTCATGAAGCGTACCGCTTCGAGACCAGTCATATTTTTGGCCTGGGGGTTGATGCCTCCATCAAGTGTTTGAAGAGAAAACGATGTCAGGTTGGACATGTCAGTACGGAAGTGAGTGAGGAATTTCTACACCAACAATTCCAAGCGTCAGCTTTCACATCCACAAACGAAATGATATCTAACCGTGAGATCAGCTTGCTGAGCGTACTCATCAAGGAATCCCACGACTCCAAGCGCATTGGATTTCTGGGTCGCAGGAGTGGCGGGAATATTGTAAAGTGCCTGCAGGCATACGGGCGTGATGGTGAACGCGCAAGAATCTGGAACTACCCCCCTGGCCAAATTACTCCTTGATTGTAATTTTGATGGCGAGGATATGACGGGAAGGCGGGCATTGGGGTCAGGGAAGCTGTCCAGTCGGTATTTCAGCAAAATCATCATATAACAGTCACGTCGGATATTTCATACGTGGTTGTGGGATGAACGAGATCAATGTGACCTTTCAACGAAGCTGGTATTGAGTATGACATCGTGCGGATAGTCTCTTTCCCGGTGTCGCTATGTTTGAAGACCGTGAAATCAGCGGAAAATAATTGATTGGCCTTGCTGACGGGAACGGAGACAGTCAGCCAGTCTCCCGCAGGTGAGGATTTTGATGCTGTTAGACCGTTGGACGAAAGCCATGCATTGACAGCGGACACAGTATTTTGATTAGGCTTCACGTATGCTTCCACCTTGAAAAAATCGTGAACAAGCTGACAATGGCTTAAATTATTGCACGCACCTGCTCCTTTGACAAATGTTGACCGTAAAGCGGACTTGACGGTGTGCTGACGTCATACAATGCGTTTTCCAGTCCAGCCATATCATTTTGAGCCAGCGCGATGCGAAGTGTCAAGGTAGCCTCGGCCGCTGCTGGGCCGACGGTGGAGAATCCAGCTGGAACGGTCTGCCGCAGCTCGTGCAATACCATATTAGGAGTGACGGGTGTTGCGGTAGCCATGGCCAGCAAAACTGCCAAGAACAGCGACCTGAATGTCAATTTTGCGAACATCTTTGGAATGCGATCGACGGATGTCAAGCCAGGCTATGCTGCCTGCGCTGGAAGGGTTTCACATTTTATACAATTTCGAGCCACACAGATGTTCCATGTGCAACGAGTGCCTCCCCAGTCCTCACGAAGCTGCTTGAAGCTACATGATGCAGCATTCGAGTCGGCATGTGATGGTAGAAGAGCAAGGACGGTTATTTTGCGGCCCCATGATAAGCACAGATGGAGTACTTACCTTGGCGGGGAAGATCTACATCCGTCAGCGAGAGTAAAATAGGTCGGGAGGCGGGAGAGTATTGCCAGACAAGGAAGTCTTCGGACTTGCAGCGATCCGAGCAGCATCCCCCGGATGTTAGGAAACAAAGGTGATAGCGGCAGCAACGGTCAGACGGACTGCCAAGAGTGCTGGCAAAGCCGGTATATCGCCAGTATAGCGAACTTGGAATGCTTTCATGGATCAGCAGGCTGTAGAGGCCGAACGGTTCGGGCGAATCTTGCTGAGGTATCCCCGAAGTGTTAATCCGAAACGTGGTCCAGAGTGTTGGTCCATTTGGTGCATCAAAGTGGCGGCCGTTAACCCCGCCAAAAGTTTGCGGAGTCAGCGTCAATGGGGTGCCAGCTCATACATTTTACTATTTTAGATGCATGCATCATCAATCGCGTCGGACGCATGCTTTATTTTTATTTGAAGATTTGCAATAGATTCGGTGAGAAGGTTAAAGTACAGACGGGACGATCGTCACGATATCGTAAGTGCGCGTAGGTGGTTGGTGAGAGTAGAGAGCTGTCACGGTCGACACGTCGCGTCACATATAGACACGTGATCGTCACACGCTTCGACGCGTTTGTTCGATCGCGTGTGTCACGCTTGTTCTAACCGCAACACCCAACACACCCGGGTGGTAATGGTCTACATACCACCGCCGCCGTTCGAGAGCCCTAGTCGGCCAGGATACGAGCGAGCCTACAACGACATACTAGCAACGCACCGTCGTTCGCCCTTGTCATCAGCATCATCAGTCATCGTACTCGTCGCTCCAGACGTCGATGCTCTATGTGCTGCGCGCATGCTTGCTGACTTGTTCAAGCAAGATGATATCATGCACCGAATCATACCCGTACCAGGCATGAATGAGCTGGAACGTATACGAGACGAGTTGATCACAAACGCAGAAGTTAGCTAACTTCATTGAACATTCGTGTTATGCTGATCTCTCTCTCTTTTTTGTAGCTCCGTAATCTTATCCTCCTTAATATGGGAGCCATTCTTGACCTACCATCACCTGAATGGTTTGGAGACTTTCCCGACGTTCTTCGGGTGCATGTCATCGATTCAAACCGACCGCAGAATCTGGCATCGTTATTTGGTCCCGACAAGAAGATAGTCATGTGGGACGACGGTGGTGCGGAGGATCTTCTGGAGCAGAAGAAGGCATGGGAGGCTTTGGCTTACGCACCAGAGCCCGACTCCGATGAGGATTCTGAATTTGATTCAGACGAGGAGGCTGACGGCGAAGACGAAGATGATCTCAATGACGAATTAGAGGAGGGATCCTCGTCTGGCAAGCGCCGTCGTAAATCACCCGACGGGCGTAAAAGTCCGAAGCGACGGAAACGCGACGAGGATGTGGGTGTCTGTCAGTCCATGTCGATCACTGAAACTCACCATTATTTAGGGCGTCGTCCGTCTTTCTCGGGACGAAAGGGAGCGTCATGCAGCCGTCATCGAGAAGCATTACATGGCCGGAACGTATTACGGGCTTCCAGCCTCATCCACAATATACACTCTCGCTGTAGCCCTCACCCGAACAGACAACGACCTTCTATGGCTGGCCATCCTTGGTCTCACATACCAGTACACGACATCGCGAATATCCCGGGACACCTATGACAAGTATTACGCGCTGTACGAAGGCGAAGTCCGCCGACTAAACCCAGATTCTGCAAATGGTAGCGCACGAAATCCGGACGACAACTCCATACGGATCACGGAAGAGCTGAGGTTCACACTTTGGCGACACTGGAATTTGTATGATGCGATGATGCATTCAGGCTACGTCGCGAGTAAACTTGGTATTTGGAGGGAGAAGGGTCGAGGGAAATTACGAGGACTGCTCGCGAAAATGGGGTTCGTATCAACGTCAAATTTCCAGTCTATTGTGCTGATATATGTGAACAGATTCTCCACGACGCAGAGCCAACAACCGTATCCCCACATGGACTTAAGTCTGAAGAAAGACTTACACACGAAACTAGATTCAATAACACCAGAATACGGCATGGTCGAACTCTCCTACTCCTCATTCATGCGGTGTTGCGGGTACCGCTCACAACCCCTCAGCGCAGCAGACAGCGTAGAAGCCGTGAGCGCACTGCTCGACGTTGCAGGTGGCGTGAATCTCGAGGTCGAGATCGAGGGCGCGAGGAACGGCGGTGAGTGGTTTGGTGGAGGGAAGCTGTGGCAGAGCGCGTCTGTGAGGCGGAGGAGAGATGATGAGCGGGAAAATATACCTCCTGGTGGGCGGGTCGCCGTGAAGAAGGTGAACGCGGAAGGGGAGGAAGAGGAGGTCAGCAAGAAGGAGCTCCAGTGGTGGGTGACGAATTTCTGGTCCGCATTCGACTCATTAAACGAGTGAGTAATTCGTAATCTCCTCCTCTTCCTACCGAGGCATGCTCACAAGCTCAACATTCAATGCAGCATAACACAACTCCGCGACGCGCTCCGCCTCTCCATGGCCCTGCACAGAGCGATCATCCGGCAAGGCTCCTCCATCATCGACAAGCGCGACATCCGCACGATGCGCGGGCACCGCGTCGTCGTCATCTCGCAGGGCCCAGACCTCGAGCTCTTCGCGCACCCGGGCGTCCTCGCGCGGCTCGCGCTCTGGCTCGTCGACACCACGCGCGAGAAGATCCCCGTGCCGACAAACGCGAACGGGAAGAAGAAGATCAAGAGCTTGCCGTTCGTCGTCGCGTGTCTGGACGAGAAGAACGGGAGCTACCTCGTAGTGGGTGTGACGGCGGCGCTCACGTTTGGCGACGTTCGCAAAAAGTGCGTGTTTTGCGCGTATATCGCATTTGTTCGATATGAGCTGATGATGGGTGGTTGTACTTTTTAAAGCGAATTTGGATTGTCGTTCCTGGACGCCAAAGAACGGTGTAATGCGCGCACGCGACATGGATCATTCGACACGAGCGTGCTCGAAATCAAACAGGAAGACCTTAATCTTTTCTTGCAAACATTATGCGAAGGCGCCCGCCGATAGCGTTTGTTTGGTCGATAATGATCTTGTTGTAGGCGCGAGGATCTAATTTATAGCATTAGCATTTTGTAACAGGATTTGTTTGTTTTCCTAAATATAGCTGTCGAGAATCGACGGGTAAATGGACGAACGACGCAAGAAAGTTCTCGTGAACTGCAGCATCGGGGCATGAGTTTTCGACATTCGTGTGGAGGAATGTGGCTTCCCCGAAAACGACCATCGAACATCTTGCATGGTTCCGTAAAACATGAATATATGATAGCACAAAATAGTCCATACCGTGAACAATACTGTGAACAAACACTACGGTACATCTACAGTTGCATCGACTGGAGGACCCAAATACACAGCAAGATAAACAAGAAACCGAACTCGCAAGATCTCATGATTGCTGTTGAGGATATGTCTGATTAATTTGCTGATGGGGATGGGCAGCATGCATATTCATCTGCCCTTGTTGTTGAGCCTATCATTGTTCGACGCATCAGTATGAGCACCCAAACCTGCCCAGCAAACATACCTGCGTGAGCATTTGAATACGAAGCATCTGTGCCATCTGCTCTTGCGAATACTGCCCGCTGGCGAGATTCGGGAAATATGCCGCCAAATTATTACTATGCCTTTGGACGGGATTTCCAGGATTAAGCTGATGGTTCACCGCCTGCATTCCAGCGGGAGCTGCCATGTGGTTACGTTGAGCGGACGGTGGTCGAGGGGAATTTGCGCCACCGTTACTCGGTGTAACGCTTGGCCGTGGAGGAGTCAGTTGTTGAACTACTGGTGACGCATTCGGACCGCGGTTCACGTATTGCGCGGACATGTGCTGTTGTCCATTTATGTTTACTCCTTGTGGTTGGCCCTGGCTTTGCGATTGTGATTGCGCCTGCGCTTGTGCTTGTGCTTGAGCCTGCGCCTGTGCTTGGGCCTGAGCCTGAGCCTGAGCCTGAGCTTGAGCCTGAACAGCTTGGGCTTGGGCTTGTGCATGCGCCATCATGCGTGCCTGCGCTTGAGCTTGGGCCTGATGAGCTTGGATCATCATCTGCGGTGAAACAGGCGGCGCCGACCCTGGAGCCATCGGGTTCCTCTGTTGCTGATGCGAAATATTAACCTGCGTCGATCGGATTTGCGGAACATTTTGCATCTGCATATTGTTCCCTTGAGGCCGTGCCGGATCCCCAGATTGCTGCTGCATCTGAGTCATTGCCTGTTGCTGTTCCGTGTGAAGTACTGATTGAGAAAGATAAATAAAAGCACTCGTAAAGTCACGCACCATTTGAGCAGCCTGGATCTGCTGACGACGAATATCCTGCTGACGCCGGATTTGAGCTTCCCGCTCAAGGTTTTCGCGAGCGTCCTTTTCAGCTTTAAGGCGAGAGAGATCTTGCGGCGTAAACTGCGCCGGACTACCAACGTATTGCAAGTGCGTCTCGTGAATGGGACCACTCTGTCTCCGGTTATTCGCTGTTTGACCATATAATGAGTCAAATGATACATTACGAAGACCCACGAAACGCACCGTTCATTTTCAGAGTGGTTTCTCTCTTCTTAGATATCTTTCGCATAGTTTCATGCATGAGATTATGGCGTCGCCGTTTTCTGGACTCCGCGCTGACAGCGGCCGTGTTGATCGCCAGGCTGCCGCTCATTCCTGGTGCATTGTTTCCCATCGCTCTTTTGAGCCCTCTGGTCGTCATTGGACTCTGAGGTGGCGCCGCGGACGGTGGAGGAGGCGTACTCTCAACAATAGATGGGGAGGCCAAAAGATTATCCGATGATCCCAAATTACCGCGCATCAGACTTCCACCTCCCCATCGCACACTCCATCGTTCTAAGCAATCCCAGGGAGACCGTTTGTCCATCACAACTCGCGAAGAATTGAAAGAATCCGCGATTAGCCTCCAATTGTTTGGGAACCGTTCCGCGAGATTTTTAAGGATATTGTCTTCGGTGGCAGACCATGGTATTTCAATGGCCCGCTTGCGCGGTTCCTTTGGTGGACCTGGAATAAAATAATTTGGTGGAAAAGTCGGAGGAGCTTGACGGCGCCCGTCGAAGAGTCCTGTACGGTAAATTGAGCTAAAAGAAATGAGACCATTAAATTTAATTAAACTGACCGCAAGCCATTTCTTCAGATTGTATTGACGGTTGCCCATCGTCAGCAATGACAGGAGACTCCTCCAGATTGACCCATACCCCTTTCCTCCATTTTCTCGCCGGTTGCAAAGAGCTTACGAGCGTCGGCTTTGTATGCATGAACATGCCAATAGGGTGAAGCTTGGTGTAAGTTGTCTCTTCCAGACGCTTCGTCGGATCATCTCTGTCGGCCTTCTTGTCGGCCTTCTTCTTTCCGTTATCTGCATTGGCCGAGTTGACAACTTCCGACGGAATGACATCTTGCAAGGAAAGAGTCTGCAGATCAGGAAATATGTCGCCGAGATCGGGTTGAAGCGGTGGTTCCTGGTCGTCTGCCGTTTCCGGAAGTGTGGATATGTCATGCAAAGGTTCGAATTCATCCAGATCGAGGAAGAGAGCGGTCGCGGGCAGTAGAGTGATGGGATCACGGTACTTTCTCAATTTCTCGGATACCTCTTTCACCGCCAAAGGGCCATCACCAGGCGTACCAGAAGGTTGCGCATTGAGTGCTGGATTCTTAGAAGTTTCTTTCAAACCTGCAGCTTGTGATGGGTCTTCTTCTTCCTTCTTCGACGTATCGTCAACGTCCGGGTCTAGAGTTAAATCAACATCCATGTTCGTCACGTCATCCGCACTGCCGACTGCAGAGTTCCGTAGTGTCGCAGCTGTATCATCCATGTCCTCAAGTTTCGGCATGAGCTGAGAAGGGTTGGATGGGTTCTGAAGGGTTTGGGATTGAGATTGCTCCTCCTTGTCCGCATCGTCCAAGGCGTCAGCGATAGCAGCGTCGGTATTTAACGAATCCTCCACATTTTCTGGCTCCTCCGGGTTAAAAAGCTGCTCGCCAGAGATACCAAGTGTTTCCGGCGGAACCTCAGGCGGCTCCTGTATTAGCTCCTGCTGATCTGGTGGCTCTTGGAAATCTTGAGGCGCGTCAACAGTGATTTCCATGTCCACAGGGAGGTCAAGCAACATCCCGTCTGCCTCTGGAGGTTTTTTCCATAGAACGCATATGCCAAGTCTGACCCTTTCTTCAAGACTACCAGCTTCGTGCCATTCTAAGACAGACACTGCCAGTTCAAATGCGACGGCAATTTTCCACTTGCGTTCCTCGCGGAAATCAATTTGCAACCATTTCTATGTGCCATGTATTGCGTTAACTAGTTGCTGAATAAAGTGTAGAATAATGATTTTCACCATTTCGTCCATCAGGTAATCCCAGTGCGTTTTAGTCAGACCACCGACACCGCGTTGCTTTTTGGGTTGTCTAAAACTCCATCGACCAGCGTCTTTCAGCAACTCGATGCGGTCGAACATGCGGATCAGTTTAAGCTCTGTCATAGCCGTCTATAAACAACGGTTAGCCGAACAGTCATCCAAGAAATTTTAAATTGCTAACATTCCAATCCCGTGAAGTCAGGCATTTTGTCGACCGTGTCAATTTCTTGTACACAGGATTGGTTCGCACGGTGGCAGCCCAACGGGACATACCCATAGGCACCCATTCATCCTTCTTCCCACTCTCGGAACCACTCTTTTCGCGGTCTTTGTCCTTCTTGCGCTTCCCAGGCTTCCCCTTCCTGTTGAATTCGATAGGCAGATCCTTGAGAGGAGGAAGGGTGTATTGTGTTGCCCTTTGGAAGCGCGTGTTCATTATTGATGGTGGCTGAGCAGGAAGCTGGGGCTCTGAAGGTGGATCCTCAAACACGAAGGTGAAGGCAGGTTGATCCCGCGGTACGGGAAGAGGTAGGTCGACGAGGAACGGAGGTGGAGGAGGTTTTGCCGGGCTGACATATGGCGAAGATGGAGGGTGTTGTGGCGCGCGATATACAGGTGGCGGAGTCTTTGGCTGAGGAGGGCTTGGAGGGGGACTGAGTACGAGGTCTGCAGGTTCGACTACGGGTTCCTCTGGAGCCGGTTTGTGCTCTACAGGCACTGGCTCCTCCTGTTCCTCCTCTTGGTCTGAATGGAGCGCCTCTTCTTCTGCGACCACGGATGGCGGAGCGGGGATCTCCTCCACAGCATCGTCAAAGAGATCTGACATTGGAGTTGGGTGACGTTCTGAAGTGTCAGATCCTGAAATGACAATAGGAGAGCTTCGTGACGACGCTGAAGATCGTTTGGAAATAATGTCCAGCTCGTCAGGCCCTTCGTCCTCTGGAGCTTCGTCGTCGTCATGAATGGAGACGGGTGACGAGCGCGTGCCGGAATTCTGGAAGGAATGCTGACGAGAATACGACCTGCGATCTATGGATTGGCGAACACGACGTTCTTCATTCTCATCTTCGTCCTCAGACTCGTCTTCGCGTCCTTCATTGACGGGCATGTCTGGAGAATGCTTCGCCTGTTGTTGCGGATGTTGTTCCTCATCCACGTCCATATAGTCCGAAGGTTCTTGGCTACTACCTCGCTCCTCGGCGTGGTCTCCGTGAAAATGCGGTTTGTTTTTTGGCGTGCGCGGCATGACTAGAGGGTCGGAGGAAGGAGACTCGTGCTCGGGTTCTTCAAAGGACATGTCCATGTCCTCTACGCCATCGGCTTCTTTCTTCGGCGAATCGATCTGCACAACAGGAGAGGGTGAACGCGACGCGGTTACAGAGCGTTGGTCGGCTGGGAGCTCCAAATTCAATATGGAACCTGTGTCAATGCTGCCGACACATTCATATGTTACAAAAAAGCGTGCCAAAGAAACACATATTACCACGTACCTTTTCCTGATGTTGAACGTCTCCATGAAATCATCCATATCATCCTCTTCATCACTGTCCATCGTAAGGACAACACCTCGATCTTCGCGAAGACGAATGAGGTGGTACATCTCACGTAGGAGCTCGTTTCGGCGGCTTGCAATTTCCCTAAGACGTAAATAGTATAATCCTTAGTGAAGTTGACCGATATAAGGAAAACAAGCGTACTCTAGCTGCGCCACTCTATCCTCGACAAGTGATTCTGGCGATGTTGCGAGCATGGTTGTGATCGTCCCTGTCGCCACTGTCTGGCACCACTGAAGTTAAATGTTTGCCGTCTTTTCTTGACCTCCACCTTCGGGACAAGCTGAAAATTGTTTCGATTTTCTCAGTGATGCCTGCGACGTATCGTTCAAGACCGTGAAAGACTCAGAAAGCCAGCCCAGCCACAGCCGAGTTGGGCGAAGGAAAGCTTAGTCAGCAGTGTGGCAAGTGAACGGGAATTCCAAAACCATTCGAAATGAGGGTATAGCAAATTAAACGACGCATTGGAAAGCAAATGCATTCGTACATTCAATGATGCTGGTTAAAAAGAAAAATAGCAAATATGAGTGATGGGCAATTAGGCGCATCAAGCGATAATACGCGTAATGGAGAAGTAACGACAGAAACACATTCAATATGGTGCAAGCGTCCTTCACGTCGAGTCCTTGTGTTTGTCCTTTTCTGCTTTACGAGTACCGCCACCCAGTTTCCCCAGCTTCTTCAGCCCTGCCGAAAAGCTCTTCTCCTTTTTATGCTTCCCGCCTGTATGTGGCTTCGCACCAGAACCCGTCGATGTTATTGACGCAACGTCAGCTTTGTCGGGCTCGGAAGGCTGCACATCTACGGCACCGTCCACTAACGGTTCAGGTTCAGTCGGTTCAGGCTCGCTTGAGACGAGGCCTACTGTCCCTCCACCACCAACCAATCGTATCGTTTGATCCACCTCCGGTCCATCTGGCAACGCGTGTGTTTCTTTGCCATTCGAAGAGACCCCAGGTTCGTTCAAATTTGAGCTGCTAGGCTCGTTGGGTATAGATTCGAGTTGTAAGGGTTCTACCAAAGGCGACGCTGCAGGCTGAATCGGTGAAATTTCGACGCCGTCGGCCCCATCAGTTTGTAGCAAATCCGGTATAGGCTCAGACTTGGGGGGCATCTCGTTAGCTTGTGAGCTATTCGCAGACGACGGAACTTCCGTTGGTATTTCAGATTGGTCAAGGGGTAGCAGATCCACGTCCGTAGTAGGAGCGGGGGTGGGGGTTGGTTTCCTTGGGGTCGGGGTTGTTGGGGTTGTTGGCGATTGTGGTGCATTGGAGATGACAGGCCCGGAACTCTCGATCTCATCCATCAGCGCATCCTGACTTCCGCGTTCAAGATCTTTGTCGAACGACGAAGCCGCCAACGGTGAAGTTGGGCGATATTGCATGGGTGAGGGTAATGCAACTGGCAAAGGTGCAGGGGGCTTGGATATTGATATTGCAGGAGGTATAGCAGCCCGCGGTGACACTTTGCCTGACGCTTTCTTTGTGTTGGGTGACGGTATTGAGTCCTTCAATCCGCCATTGAGTTTCGTAGCTGCGTCGGCTTCATTAACCGCGTTCATATCGATGATGCCTAAGCCTGAACGAGCAATGTCCTGTTGTGTCCGAGTTTAAACTGCTCAGCAACATGATACGCAATTTGTTACGTGCACTGACCTTCTCTGTTGCCTTCGTTGGTGTAGATTCCTCTGGATCTCGCTCGACATGAATGACGCCTGCTTCTAACCAACGTTTAACACTCCGGTCGGCCCATGCTTCCAACACATTCCAGCCTTTGTAGTCACCCGTATAACGAAGGCCGCCAGTTCCACTATCACCACCTCCTTCCCCTTTCGCTCTCCCATTTCCATCGAAGAAATAACTGTCATAACCCACGTCATCCTCGCTTCCCTCACTCCCATCACTCACATTTCCAAGTTCAAAACCCTCGCCGCTCTCTAACTCCTCCACGAAACTTGCAAGCCAACGAGCCCACCCAGCAGGGCCATCACCACGGTGCATGACGACCTTGGTATCAAAATCGCGTCCAAAGACTATCACCTGTCCGACGGAACCCTTCTCGCCAGGATTGAGGTCAACGCCTAGGTAGTTGCCAGCTTTGTCGGTGACAAGGGGTATCCAACCGCTGCAGGAGTATTGCCTTCGAACCCACCCGTCAGGGATACTCTGCATGACGTCCCGCAGACTCTCGTTCGCTCCAGTTGCAGGATCGCCATCGACTTCACGCCAGAATTGCCACTCCTCCATGACATCTTCTAACGGAAGGAACGTGAGTCCAAAGAACAGTCCTTCTGCACACCCAGCAGCAGATTCGGCCTCCTGACCGTCCACAACCAGATACGATTCTCGTACCGCGGGTGGAAGTGCAAAACCAAACGCCATTTCGATGTCCGCGAGATCTTGAGGTTGAATGCCCCAGTTCAGCGTATCTCCCAGCTCCGGGTATTCATTTCCGAGCCAATTTCGAATACGCTGCCAAGTTTGATCCAGCGCTGGATATGGTGGTAATGGCGACAATGGAGTGCCACTATGCAATGGCAGAAGAGTCGAAGTTTGCCGCGAACGACTGGTGAAAAATTAGATGCCGTGCACAACGTGAATGTTCCGATTATACGTACGCAGTGTTCGGTACTGAATCGTACCGTGGGCTACTTGACGACTGAGGTGGATATGCATACGACGGACTGGCAACATTTTGCTCTGGAGTTGGTGTGCTCCCGCGAGCAAAAGAATCTGGGTGCGTCGCAAAAACGGGGGAAGATGTTGGGAGCGAGAAAGCGTCATGGGAGGATAAGGCCATGTTTCTTCTTGAGCTTGTTGTCGACGACGATGAAGAGAAAAGATTTGCAAACCAGCCCATTGTGTTCGACGACAAGGACGACGACGGGGCGGGTGCTCGGTGTTGGTGAGTATGGAGTGGATCGTCGATGAGCCAGTCGCTGCTACGCGAAGACCGGACCTGTACAGTACAGTATAAATTGGGAATATTTACACATATTTATTTCAACCCCGAAAAGGCACAGGTGGCGCGCTGCGCTACATCATTGGCGCATCTTGCCAAGGTTGCTCCTCGCCTTGAAATCACAGGCAGTCTTCGCCTTCACCTCTTCTAACGTCACCCCTTCTGCCAACTCGATGAGTTCCATCTCACCCGCAACACGATCAACATCAAAAACGGCCAACTCCGTCACGATTTGACTGACTGTTCGTGCCCCTGTCAGTGGCAGCGAGCACTCCTTCAAAATCTTCGGGCTTCCATCTTTCGCACAGTGCTCCATGACCACCATCACTTTGGTCTTCTCCGGGTTCGAGACCAAGTCCATCGCACCACCAATCCCTGATTAGCGTAAGCGATCACCCTAAATCACACGATTATGATAACGTACCTTTCACCATCTTTCCAGGAATCATGAAATTGGCGATATCCCCGGCTTGGGAAACTTGCAACGCCTAAACAGCAATTTGAAAATTTCACGGATGGCTTAGAGTGACTAACACCGTACTCACTCCGAGGATAGAAACATCAATATGCCCTCCACGTATCATTGCGAAGGATTCGCTTGAATCTGTAACAGACGATCAGTCCTGTGGTTTCATCCTCCAGCGACGCCCTGCCAAAATGAACACCCCGAATCACGGAAAAACATACAAAGCATTTGGGCGTCGCGGCTGTTGCATGATTCCGGACGGCATATTTCCCACCGACTCCGACAATACAAATAAAATAAAATATGGACTTACCAAAGACAGCGGCGCCGGGTAGGAGCGTCACAGTCTCCTTGCCTGCATTGATAATGTCTGCATCTAACTGCTTCTTCGTTGGATATGGCCCCATTCCTGCCGACCCCGTTAGAAAAATTCGTCCGACGGAGAAATTGGTAATGCTTACCAAGGATGCCATTTTCACTCTGCATAAATACGCGGACGCCAGGCTCGAGATGCTCTGTGACCAGGGTTGGCATACCCACACCCAAATTCACATGGAACCCGTCCTTGATCTCCTTCGCAGCGCGCCTGACTATGCGGTCGCGTTTCTCTCGGGCCGCGATTTTGCTCGCACCCGCGCTGGATTCAGAGCCGATGGGAGACGCTGGTGGAGTATCCGTTTCCGGTGCAAGAGTCAAAATCTCGATTTGCTTTTCTGCAGTTGCGGGAACGATGCGATCAACATAGATTCCGGGAACGTGAATCGCGTTTGGAGATAGTGAGCCAACTGGCACGATGTGTTCCGCCTCGACGATGGTCAGTGCAGCGTTCTTTGCCATGACGGAGTTGAAGTTGTTCTGAGTGTATCGGAATACGACGTTCCCGATCTCATCGACTTTCCAAGCTCGTACAAATGCAACGTCACCAGCAAGCGCAGGTTCGAGAACGTACTTGCGACCAGCAAACTCTTTGGTTTCCTTTGCATTGCCAGGGATTGCAACTCCCGCTTCCATGCCGCCTTCATTGTAACGGATTGGAATGGAGCCTGTCTCTACAGCTGTCGAAGCTCCCGTTGGAGTGAAGAAGGCTGGAATCCCTGCGGCATGTGCACGGAGCCGCTCGACGAGCGTTCCTTGCGGAACTAGTTCAAGTCCAATTCCACCTTTCAGGTATAACGACTCGAAGTGTTTATTTCTGAACAAACATTAGCACAACCAGAAGGGAATTGAGTTGAACGCACCCTCCAATATACGAGGAGATCATCTTGCTAACTTGCCCCGAATGGAGTAGTAAACCTGTGTAAATGGTCGAACAGGACATCCGTAGAGGTTGTAGGAAACGCATATACCCAATCCTCTCTCCCCTACTCCTGCATTATTCGATACAGCCGTAAGATTGGTCACTTCTTTCCGTCGCGAAAGTGCTTGGATGAGTGTATCTACCGTACCGGATCATGAGCATCGTAATCCAACAGTTGACCATAACATACCGGGCGTTCCACATAAACCAAATCCTTATAACACGACTCAGTTATTCCACAGCACGGCAGGAAATACATAAAACGCGCACCTCCACTGAGAATAATAGACCCAGACTTTATGTCCTTCACAGCTTCGTCGGCCGAGCTCCATACCTTCGTTTTGAGTACAGCCTGCGACGTACTCTGATACCTGACACGGATGAGCGAAACAGCAGCATTGGCTGCGAAGGCTCTTGACACGAGCATGCTGTCGTCAAGAGCGAACGGTGATGGAGGAGCTCAAGACCCGCGTCGACATATGGCAGGATCGTGTGATCTGGGTAAGCTGTTTTTCCCAAACTGGGTTATTGCGCACCCTTTCAGTCATCCACGACAGACACTAGATAATATTAGCTTGCCGCGCGAAAATGGAAGGAATGAGAGCGAAAATTAGGTGAATATCTGCAGTCATTATGACCAATGCCTTGAGACGAGAAGCAAGGCCCGAACTTTAACCACACTATGCATGCTCCGAAGCTGGTTTTTGTCGGATTAATACCTATGCATAGGCTAAAGTACTTTCTCGAATTCCTGACAGTCCCAACTGTCCCAAGGAATTAATATTGGCTCGTATTCAGGCTCCATGAGAAAAATGGTCAAAAACAATTATCGTGGGAATAAAGTCTTGATTAGATATGTTTTCGACATACCGCATTTAGCTCTGTTCTGTACATCCAACCGCGGTTCGCCTTTACCTAGCAGGAGGATATGATCGGCACATCTAAAGAGCTTGCAGAAGCTTTTCAAAACGCCAGTCTTTCAAAGAATGTCCGATTCATCAAAGTCTCGATCAGAAACGGTTAGACAAGTCGCATACACTTCAGTGGCAATACTGACCCGCAGTGTTCGTTGTCCGTTCATCGGCAATGCAGAGCACTTGGAGGTAGATGATAACATTCCTATCGAGGGCTCATTCGATGATGATATGGAGAAACTCCAACATCTGGTCGAAGACAACGTTCCAGCTTACATCCTAGTCAATCTCGAAAGTCCGGAGTCAGAGTGGTTACTTGTCAGCTACGTCCCAGAGACATCCTCTGTTAAAGAGAAAGTAATTGTGCACATCTATCGTCCATTTTCTATCTAACACTATGCACATATAGATGATCTACGCCACAATGAAGAATTCGCTGATCAAGTCCATAGATGCCACCCATTTAAAGAAGGAGTCACTCTTCGCCAATTCTAAAGCAGATCTGAGTCCTTCCGCATACAAAGCGCACCAAGCTCACACCAACGCACCGAAACCGCTCTCTGCGCGGGAGAAAGAACTAGAAGAACTGAGCGCTGCGGACAGACAAGCCGGCGGTGGTGCGTACGAAAGTAGTCGCACGCGCATAAGTCACGTAGGCGCAGGTGTTGGCTTGGCGTGGAGCGAGGACGTGGAATTGGCATTGAAAGAGTTGGGGAACGGAAACACCAACCAGCTGGTTGTAATTGTAAGCAGGGAGAATCGCCAAACGTATTGTTATTCTCATGAAATACTTTGGCACAGTCGATCGACCCCGATACAGAGACACTCGTTCTGACATCTGCGGATGAATGTGATGCCCAAGATGTTGGCAAGACAATTCCCTCAAATGATCCCTGTACGTATCTACATCGTGGTCATTCAATTCTGTCATTTACACGATTGTAGCATTTGCATTGTTCGCGTGGAGCCATTCGCTCACTTCTCCACCGCGGCGAGACATTTGTGAGCAACGAGTCATTTCAAATTTCGACTTGACTTGACTTTACCAACAGTCTTCATATATGCGTGTCCATCATACTCACCCATCAAACACCGCATGCTCTACTCGTCTGGGTCGTCCTCAGTCATTCAAAAAGCTAAAGAGATTCTCTCGTCCACCTCGTCCAATCTCTCTTCGCGGAAGATTGAAACCTCCGATCCGACAGAGATTAACGAGGAGTTTCTGAAAAATGAACTTGGGATTCTTGGAGCGGTTACAGGTGGCTCTGCGAACATTGGAGGTGATGAAAAGAAGGGGTTTGCGCGGCCCAAAGGGCCAGGTAGAAAGCGATGAATTTTTGGTAACATGATATGGCGTTAAATGACTATGAAGATGATTTTGCTATACAGCGATATGGAGCCGGGGAAGATTTCCGCCAATCAGTCCTGCTGATTTCATGAGGTGGAAAAACTGGGAGACATGACTTAGAAGGAATCTTGAAAGCCGTTGCGCCGAGATAGAATACAGTATGAGCCAAATGGATACATGGATTTGTGGCTTGGGTACTTGGATAATCGATTACATCAAAATCGCAGCCACCTGCTCGTCCAGGTCAGGGGGGCAAGGACCATCCGACTGATCATCCCAAGTGAACGATTTCACAACTGGTTCAAGAATACGGGCATGTTTCCCTTTGAGATTTCTGCTGTTTTTGACGTGAAGATCGATTTTGGGGAGATGGTGCTGAGTTCGAAACGCAAGGCACGAGTGCACAATAGGATCCGGCGCCGGATTGCCGGATTTCCTTCAGCGAATTTGCTTCAGGTATTTCACTTAAGTACGTCACTTCAGCGACATTCCGATTTATATGTTAAGGCATTGACATAAGTGACCACTGTGAAATGATGCTTAAGGAAATATTTTAAGTGTATTTACATTCAAAATCACTTAAGCCACTTCGGCGGCAACACTCCAGACATCTACCTTAAAGCCTACCACTTAAGCGTCAATCTTTGCAAAGTGTCTTAAGTGGGTTTGAAAAATTCTCATCCGCAATGGGGTGCACGGTGGCTTAGAGGGCATTTATTAAGTGCGAACCTTAAGCAACCTGATTTTGAGTAGCATAACTAATGATTGCGCTTGACGTCTTTCTTTTTCGCATATATATATATATATACACCCTTCGTGAACTGTTATCTCTTAATTACTTTTCTTCTTGAAAAGTTTCCTGGTTTGTCGGTCATTCTAGTAACTCATTCACAAAATCCCTTAAGTTTTTCTCCAGAACGAGAACGAAAGCTGCTTAATGGTTGTCCTTAAGGTAAATTGAAGCGAAATCCCTTGAGGTCAACCGGTTTACCCTTAAGTCCCACACCTTAAGTACTATTTTCCTGTTGATGGATTAAGCATAATTACAGAAGGAATTCATGTTCGGCGTCAACAAATCACTTAAGTCCAATCCGCCACGGAATCCGCCGGACGAGAGATTTCGTCCCACACTTCCTTTGGCGCGTCCATATGGGAGATTAAGACAGGACGATGGAGGTGATATGACAACGGTGCACGTTATACAGTAGATAGTTTGCGATATATGCCTAGGGTTAACGTTCGCGTGTTGGGAAAGCATGCAAGCAATGCACCCCAGTCTACAGGCGGATTGTACATCATGGACTCAAAGTTTATTGTAACAGTGATGTCGGACGCCAGGATACGAACCAGGATGGAATGAGTGTCTCGCAAGTGCCTCAGAGGCTGTCGTCACAGCAGACAAATCCGACTCAAGCACGATGGAGACGATGACCACGACAAGCCTGTCCATGCACGTCATCACGGGGAGGATAAAGTCATCTCGGTGGAGGCGGAGTACGAGAAGGACGAAATTGATGGGCCGCTCGGTGGTGCTGAGTCGCAGTCATTGAGTGGAATAATGAGATGAAGTATGAGAGCATGGACGCGGAGGATGTTTCGGTTCAGGGACCGTTGAGAGGTGCGAAGGGTAAGCCGCAACCATCTGGGCAGGCGAGGGATCTCAAGCACCATAGAGAGAGCATGTCAAGAAGGATAGCATCATGATGGGGAGTGGACGAATCCGTGCGTGCCTGCTTCGTCCTTCGCATTAATTTCGTGGGTTGATCAATGGTTCAAGTTCATGTAGTGTCAGGCCGACGTGGTGATATTTAAGTGAAGGGCTATGTGGAGTCTGAGAAAATGTAGTGTTTCGTGTCTAGTGCCAATGTACTTGGTGTAAGTGACTTTATCTCAGTACCTGTACTAGTAGTTATAAGACTACGCTTTCAGTTGACAGATAATAGAGAAATTCTGCGTTTTTCACCGCGACTCAGTACTCAGTCCTCGACTCCTCGCGTGGCTCGGAAAATAGCACAATGCTCGTGGCGCATAAACTGAGATTTATGCTAGGGAATGGCACGTGATTCAGTTCATCAGGAAACGTGGGTTCGCCTGATATGCCTGTCACGCCTGACAGCCAGGTCACACAGGTAAATCACACCTGAGGGTCCCACTTACTAAGCCTTATAATAACGGGTACAAACACGTTGTACCGGTTATTGTAAGGCTTGAAACCACCATTTTGCTGACTCCGGCGGTACCTCCCCCCAATACCAGCGACATTATTGCCCACAAGTCGTCGGCGCTGACGTGTGCGTGGCCACCGGTAACGTCGGGGCTCCTCTACCGGTTGTCAACACATCACGTGGGCTCCGCAACACCCCGGAACGTCGTTCCGCCCGCGTGCTCGTCGTCGCCGACGTCGAGCTCGTTTCCTCGCCCACCTCGGCCTCAAATACCATCGGACTTTATGTAATACCCATGTATATAGTATTAGGAGTCAATATAAGTACAAATAAAAATATTATACCCCGCCCTGGCTGCGTGAACGAGTGTGCGCCCCGTCGACAGGCGCACGCCGCCGTTCACCCATAATCGCGACGTAAGCCGCCTTTAAACCGGCACCCTCTCACACCAGACCATCCCCTACCATGTCCACCTCGTGTTCCCATGTCGTGATCGCCACCGCCGCCACCATCTCCTCGCGATCGCGCGATCACCGTTCCCGTCCACACACCCCGCCGTGCGCGGCATCCGACACCACCAGCGTTCGGGCAACCACCCATACACACCACATCCACCACTCCATCACCTCCGTCGTGGTTGTGGCATCGTGATTGCCGCCGCCGCCATCTCCAGGCGCTCGCCGTTCCGTCTTCGACTCTTGCTCTCGAGGGTATTGGTATGGGATGGGCCGGTCCTCCATTGTGGGCACGTTGTGTGATGTCCCAGACATCGCTTCGGCTCCTTCCTCTGCTGGACGTGTGGTTCTTCGGGGACCTCAAGGCGCGTTCGGGTAGCGAGGTGTGGGCCTTGTGGGGCGTGGATTCGGGTCGGGGCTGCGACACGGAGGGGTATCTGTACATCGAAAAGGTGCCATATTAGTAGTTGATGACATGTCAGAGACTTACTTTGAGCTCCTGGAGGCCAGGTTCGGTCGTGTTGACGATGGAGAGCCCGACGATGGTGGTGGTTGAAGAAGAAGGGGCGCGTGTGAACCTTCCAAATTGCCATAACAGGTAACTGTGGCGGGAGTCCGACAGCGCCGACATGCATTTTCACGGTCAATCGCATGTAGATCTTACAATATAAACCTTCGGGATATGTTTTATAACATACATAAAATGGTGCTGTAAATTATAGGATGACTGGAGTATGTATGTACACGTCAATTGCCTCCGCAACACTCAGAATAGTCCATTTTGGTGAGTGGCCGATGATTGTACATTACCTGAATATTTGCAAGTGCTCAGATGGCTTGTAAAATATTTTGGATAGTGAAGGAGATGTAAATAAGCACTAAATTAAATATTGGAGTGATTCTGACAATCTAGGAAGGTGTGAGTTGGTATATATACATGAACTACCCCCTTCGGACCGGCTTTACACCCTCGTTTCGTACATTCTGTCGATTAACAGTCACCAGAATTCGGTAAAGCCTTATAATATGGACTATGGGACATACTATTTCAGAATTCAAAAGGTTTGAGGATGATCGGTGAGGTTGCGCTGATGCCATGGGTACTGGAAGGCGGAACGACGAACTGGATTGTCCAGAGAAATCAACTCGACCACAAACACTTCCACAAGCCATGGTGTCAGCACAACCTTACCGATCATCCTCAAACCTTTTGTATTCTGAAATAGTATGCCCAATAGTCCATATTATCAAGCTTTCCCGAATTCTGGTGAGTGCTCATTGATGGGATGTACGAAACGAGGTGTAAAGCCGGTCTGAGGAGGGTGATTCACGCATATATACCAGCTCACTCGCTTTCTGACCGTCCAATTCATTCCAGATTTTAATTTTATACGCTCAAACATGTATTGAACTGTGTCGAATATTTGGCGGACCATCAGAACACCTGAAAATATTCAAATAATGCATAATTGGCTGCCACTCACCACTATGAACCATTTTGAGCGTTGCGGAGACAATTGACAAGTGAATATATACTCCGACTATCTCATAATTTAAATGACTGTTCTTTATATATCAATACATAATTCCCGAAGGTTTAAATAGTGAAATATGCATTTTATCTACTGTTAAAATGCATATCGGTGTTGTCGGACTCTCGCCACAGTTACCCATTATGGCAATTTTGAAGTTTCACACGCGCCACTTTCATCTTCAACCACCACCTCGTCGGGCTCTCCATCGTCAACACCGCCGAACCCGGCCTCCGGGAGTTCAAAATAAGTATTCAATATGTTATTAATAACTAATATGGCGCTTTTTCACTATACAGGTAACCCTCCGTGTGGCAACGGACCTTGAACACCCACACCCACACTACGGCAGGCAAGGCGCGAGCCTCCCGAACGACCACCGCATCCACCGCCCCAAGCCACTGAAGCGACCTCTGGCATACAAAGCAACATGTCCATCATAGAGGACCAGTCAACCCCACACCAACGCGCTCACGAGCAGGTGCGCAGACAAGAACGGAGATGGCGTGGCAGCGCCGGCGGCAATTACGACGGCGGGACACAGTGGTGAATACAGTGGATACAGCAGGGATGGGTCGGGTGAGAGGGTGGGTGGTTGATGCCGGGTGGTGTGTTGGAAACAGCGGCGTTGGAGGAGGCGTCAAGGCGAATACGGACGACACAAGCGGACGACGGCCGTAGCGGCAACGGCAGCATCAGGAACGATGCGGGCGACGCAGGCGGGGCGGTGGCGATGGGTGGTAGGGGTTCTGGTGTGCAAGCGCGGGTGGTCGAGGTCGGGGGCAGAGGCGGCATGCGCGCATGGTCGAACACGGCACGATGCGGACGACAGCGGCAGCACCAGCACCATCAGCGATTCGGACGACGGGGGCGAGGCGGTAGCGATGGGTGGCAGTGGTTCCGGTGTGCGAGCGGGTGATCGAGGTCGGCGGCAGCGGCGGCATGCGCGCGCATGCTCGGTGGCAGCGCACAGGCTATCACGCAGTGAGGGAGGGGTAGAATATAATTTTTTGTACATATATTGTTTGCTAATAACATATACTATGGTATTACAAAAAGTCCGATGGGATTTGAGGGCGTGGTGGGCGGGGAATCGAGCTCGACGTCGGCGACGACGAGCACGCGGCGCGGAATGATGTTCCGGGGTGTTGCGGAGCCCACGTGATGTTGTTGAACCGGTAGCAGGGTACCGACGTTACCGGTGGCCACGCACACGTCAGCGCCGACGACTTGTGGGCAATAATGTCGCTGGTATTGGGGAGTGAACGCTATTGACCCAGCAGGTTGTGACGCATCACGTAAGCAATTGCCTTTCTAAGATACTGGGCGCTGAACGCGTCTCACCACCACCACCG
>ML170165.1:106051-152598 GCA_004355085.1 Rickenella mellea | reverse complement strand
GGATGCAGGGCCGTCCTTCCCCGACTTGTTCCATCTGGATTACCTGCAGAACATGTTCCGGTGTGTTTGCGTACTCTGACGCGTTGATGCGGAGGCGGAGACGGCGCTGGTACTAACAATTACGGGCTGAATAAATCCACGAATGGTGAAGGATAGCCAGGACTCAGTATCGGAGCCTCCGTCATCTTCGGCTTGGTTCAGCTCCTGCATAGACTAGCTGTCATTTGCCTCAACACATTGATCCCAGGATTTCCCGTTCAGTGATTTCATGGTATTCGCGGCAAGCTAGATGCGTGGCGCCATTGAGACGTCGCGAATAGCCTTCTCGCCAATGTCGTTGGGAACAGTGGGTGTCTCGGATCACCGTATGCGGACAAACAACAACTGGAACAAGGACTCATCAACGACATGACTGGCAACGACGACTCTGATTCCGACACGCGTATGGGCAATTCTCAGCATAACCACAACAACGGATCTCCTCGCTTTCTCCCTTCTCATTTGAAGCACTCCAATAGCCCGAACTCGAACTCGAATGATAACAACTATTCATGGGATGACCATGCGCTCTCTCGCTTTCCATCCTTCTTCACAAACGAGATCGGCCCGTCCGTTGCATTATCGAAAGCCTTCATTCTAGCGGAGCCTGTCGTTCGGCGAAGGGATGGCAACGTGCAACGCAACTTGGGACGAGTTCAGCTTTATCTGACTAGACATCGAGCTCCCGCTCAACGAACAGCATCATGACGCGAACGTAGGCACATGCAGTGGCATCAGCTGTTTCTTTGGTGGGAACTCCAACAATCAAATACTTCAAACATCACACAGCTCGTAACGGCCTCACCGGTGCCAATGACAACAAAGACAACGGCGGCGGCGCTACAGAACCCACATTCCGATCCATACATATTCGAACACACCTTGGACAACGCTGACTTGGACGACGAAGATACCCCACCTCGTCACTTGACGTTAAGAATCCCGTCGCCTCTGACGCGCCAAAGCACGACAACACCTCAGCGCGCACCCTATACATATCCTCAATGCTAGCCCGGACGAGTTCTACAGTCGTCGTCTACAGCTTACATGTCTCTAGTGAACCAATGAAGGTCTGGTTCATGAGGAACGCGTACGCGTACGCGGAGCGCGAGAAGACAATGATGAGATCACGTTTGACTGTAGTAATTAGGTATTCTATGTAATACTAGTAGCTACCACTAAGATGACGTTGGTTCATTAAGCTTCATGGCCAACGACTGACGCCTGACTGCGCTGAAATACCTGGACGCACCAGATGCCTGACGCCTGACGCCATGATTGGCCTGAAGTGCCTGTCGCCAGGTTGACGTCAACCTGTCAGGCAAATCAGGCAAATCAGGCAAACCCACGTTTCCTGATGTTCCAATCAAGCCGCCATCATTCATGAGTCTTCAGGTCCTCCTTCGGATTGGCTCTTCTCGGATGGTCCCTCGATTTCGCCCCAGTACGTGTTGGGAAGGGTTCTGGCGAAGAGGTCAATGTATACAAAACCGTAAGCTCATATTGGCACGCACAATGACAAAAAATGGTTACCTTAGGTCAATACCTGGACCTGTGTACCCCTCAGACGCAGGGTCTCCTATATCTTTGGGCCACCAGGTTGTGTTGACCTCGGGCAGAATCAATTTATCCCTGGAGATGCAGCCGAGCGATAGGGCGAGAAACGCAAAAACAAAATGTAATGGACGATCTTCCCTGAGGATCTCGCGGGACAAGAACAGAGTGTCGCCCCTCTTAACGAAGAAGATCGTTGACGAGAACGAAGAAAGCATTGCATACTCCACATTCCACTCAAGCATTTGACACCATATCTGAGAATTTTCAGTCACATCTTGACTGTAAACCTGGAAAATTTCGGACTCACCTGCATTATCACTCGTGTTTCCGTGTCAAACGAATTCACATTCGCGCGCTTACCAGGCCAGTTGAATTTCATGGCTCTTCCAACCGGCATGGAAGGCCACGATAGCAATGGAGCTGACAAAATTCGATACTTTCTACTCTTCAACGATTGGGGGCCGACAATACTCGGAGATTTGAGCTCATAAGTTGACTGGGGATTTTTATCGGCATCCCATAGGATTCCATCCGGAATTGACTCCTTCCCGCCCGCAGACCCGACGTTTGGGAATTGCCCGTCAGTAACATGTTTAAATGCCACTGTTGACTTAGATGCTGCTGGTGTGTCCTTGCTTGCCATGTGGGCTTTGATGGCAGCGACTGCGGGTCGGATTAGAACAGAGAACACCCAAGCTTCCACGTCATGTTCATTATGCAAGACCAATGGCAAGTTGCGCGATGTGTACGCTGGGTGAACCGAACTTAGCCATGTATGATGGTCTACTTGACCGACGTCAACCACAAGCTCGTCAATCAATTCGTCGGCAGCCCCCAGGAGTTGACGGACCAAGGGTTCGTATACGACAACCTTGTCAAGCCTGAATGCCACGTTGACGCGAACTTCGCTCATTGTAGGAGCCCTGGTTCCGACCAGAGCGTTCTTTTTATACACAGGTGGGCACTTCGGTGGAGCGGTTCTCAGGACTGTGCGCAGTGGGAGAGGGGTGCCATTGCTCGGAGGAGCCAAGGTGAAGTCACCCGTGATCGGAGGATCGTTTCTTTTCATATAGTCGAGAGACTCGAGCAAAGCGTGATGGGCCCGAGTCGAGCTGCCAGCCTGAGCCTGGTCATGCAAGATTTCGCTAGACTTTACCGGGCGACTCCCTTTTGTCTTGCACGTCGCAGACGTTTTTGCCACTGGTTTCTGTGCTATATGCGCTTTTTCCTTTCCCGTTCCGAGGCGCGTTGCAGATGGGCTGGTCAGTGTTTGCTTTGCGACCTTGCTGCGCGTAAGATAGGTTGGTTTTGCTGTGGGTGCTTGCTCCTCAGACATAGTTGTTGGTGGTTTTCGGCGTTCTTTGGGGGCAGGACTATTTCTCGCCACTTAGGCAACTCGGTCGCCAAAACGGGTTTGTGACACATGGCGTGACTAGAAGGCTACTTACTGTCTTTGTCAACCGATCATGTCAAGCCTCGTCGTGAAATGCGACTTGGATTTCCTCCAAGTTGGGGACAAACTATTTCGTATGGATATTGGAATGCCCACTACGTCCAACCCTGACCAACCTCCTCTATCCTTCACGGAGGGTAAAAAAATTTACGGTGGCGATCGCATCCAAGTGTATCTTGGAAAGCTTCTGCAAGAAGGGAAGGAATCTGTTGACGTGGTTATGAAGGTCGACTTTTGCAATGCGCGACACGGCGACCTCGTCCAAGAAGCCAAATATTACGAGACGCAAGCGAAAGCGCTGCAAGGCAAAACTGTGCCACTCTTCTACGGCATCTATTCCGCAACCATCGAACACCAGCTCATAACTGGCCTCGTTCTCGAGTATTGTGGCGAGCCAATGGAAACTTCGCTTGAGGAAGCATCAGAGATTTTCAGGTGTGTGCGAGATAAATGACAAGTACCGTTGCTTTGCCCTAATTGTGATAATAGCTTTGAGGTCGCCAAACTTCTCATGGCCTTACACAGCGCCAGCCTACAACATAACGACATCACGGAAGGCAACATCGTTGTCAAAGACGGTGTACCCCGCTTAATTGACCTTGGTACTGCCACATTACATGACTGCAAGCGCACGAAGCCTATTAAACTCGACGAGGAACGACCTTCGATGCTTGAATTCGGCTGCAGAGAGCTACATAACTTTGCGAGTCAGCAAGGAATTTGGGAACCCAGTGAGTGATTGTGTAGCGCTGTAGAGCGGTGGCATTAATAGTTTTCCTTCCACAGCCGACATATTCTATCATGGGTCGGTCATCCCGAAGAAACTTGTGACTTCAATGGATTCCCTCATAGCCATGACACCGCATGACTTAATTGAGACAGAGGATGGGCGGAAAAGAATTGAAAGTGAGGCGCGTGAAATCCTTAAGTACCTGGGGATTGGCGAGACTTTATCTCAAGGGAAGAGCGAGAAAGTTTTGTGATGGTTAGGATTCCGTTTTGCCACGGACATCTTTCTGATGTGACCCACCCTAGTGAGATGCATGCCATCCTGTTCCTAGGTTGCGTTTTGTTTTGACGGAAAAGAAGTTACAATGATTCTGTAGGATATCATGACTCCGGGAATCGAAGCAAGTTATTCCCTGAGACAGCACATGTTGGACTCTACACCTCTTCCATTTCTCCTGCTAATTGTGCTGACCCGAACTCCCTTGGGGATGATCCTCGCCTTGCCTCCCATATGTGTTTACTATCAAATTTCATTGTATTTCATGAGTACCTCAATGATTTACAATAGCGAAAAATCACATACAGCATTCTCGAGTAAATTCCGTCGACGAGGAATATCGATTACACTGCGGACTTGAAATCTCTCAAATCCGTCAGTTTTGACTACGGCACGGGAGGCATACACGAGCGAAGAACTTGCGACGGCGTAAACTCACTCCAACTACTTCTGCGAGATATACCGCGGCTCGGTGGATGAACGAGACGGGTCGACGCTGAGATGGAGCAGTGGGTAAGAAGGTACGGAAAGAGTGAGAAATACGGATCTCCGCCGTACCCAAAGGCCTTGTAAAGGACTTTGTCCCACTGGACCGACGGCGCCTGAGCGGTAGCTGGTCAGAGCATCTGATCTCGGTAGGCTATCAGTATTTCTGCAGGTCCTGACAGGGTTCAGGCATTTTACGTGCGCTCACCGCGGTCCCGGATATACCCGGAAAATTGTCACAAAATCTGGAAAATACGGTGTCCATAAGCTATTATTTTATTGCGTGCTTAAAGAAATCGCAAGGGATGGCGGAAGAGCAGTGGAGAAACGGCAAGTTTGGTTCCAGTCAGTCCTGATAACCGAAATAGACCTGTCTGAGACGTCCTGAGATGCCCTGAAAGGCCTTGATAGCCGCTTCTCAGGACGAATGCAGGTTTCCAGATGCAAGCAATGCACCCCAGTCTACGAGCGTCGGAGTGTACATCATGGGCTCAAAGTTTATCGTAACAGTGACGTCGAACGCCAGGACAAGAAATAGTGGTTTAATATTGATGGCGGCGAATTTTACCGGGCCAACTGGTTGTCCACGATTTCTCTATGGCAAGACCAGTGTGGTTCCGTCCAGTGAGCGGTCAAAGGAAGCATCCTTTCCAGAGATGTTGACGCCTGAACGGGAGAAACCTATTCTCAGTGAATGGCATTGAACATCGGATTCTAGATTCCACAATGGCATGGGCGGCACTCCAGGATTTGGATCTCATATAAGGCATAGTTTCCAGGATACAAGCGCGGGAGTGTCAATGCTATCAATCAGACAGGCGTAATCACCATAAATCATAACTAGCCGGAGTAACAAGACGCGCGTAAGAGAGATACGACGAAAGGGAGGCTGGCCACCCTTGGGATCTCTGCATTTTTCACGATACGTGAAATACAAGAGGTTAGGAACGGATTCCAAAAAATGCAAAAGCAGGTTGACTGCAGGGGAAGGCGAAGGGTATGCAATGGCGAGCCTCGAACGTCCACGGAAAGTCGATGACGTCCAAGGCAAGGCGATGCGATGCAGTTGTATTGTACGAAGCGGGGATTTTGCAATATTCCGCAACGTCGGTAAGGGCATAACGACGCCATAATAAGAGTCGATATAGAGTTCTAAAATCTTCAATCGCGGTGCAGGTCGTTCGAAATACTGTACGCGAGGGACCTTTAGGATGCGGGTCCACCCCTGTGACCGGCGGGGACCGATGGATGCTGCGCCGCCAGACGTGTGACCAGTGGATGTTCTAAGATGAAGTGAGCGGATTTTTCGTATCTGTTGAACGGAGTTCACTGAGCCGTTTACCACCGTGAGGTTGAGAAAGCAAGATTAGCGCAAAAAAGAGAAAAAATAATCGGTATTTTCACCGAAAACGGTACAAATTTGTCAAGTAAGGTGTGACATCCTACCGGGACCTAAGGATGCGACCCCCTGTGACCTAGGACAAAAGGGCAAAAATGGATGGGATGCGAGGGGTGTGTGACTGGGACACATCCTAAAGGTCGCTCGCGTACAGTAGGCCATGAAATTCTTGAACAGCATATCTGATACGGCGAGGCGTACTTCGCCTGTCCGAGCCATGCAATCAAAAATCTTCACAAGTGAATGTGCAGAAGGTGCACGCGTGGATGGCCTGTGACGTATAGCAACCGTTAATGTTGCCTCCTTCGATCGTGGTAAGTAAAGGTCAACTAGCTTGTCGGAGAGCTCTGGTAAGGTGATTCTTCGCCAGATGGTGGGATCTGCAATAGCTGCGGTACGCCAAACTCGACAGACATGTGATACTATGATCGATGCTTTTTTCGCCAGGTTCATCGTAACTTGCGAGAAGGGCAGAGAAAATCTCGGAAAGAATTTCGGCAGGAACACGCTGCAATGAGAGGCAGGACCGCAATTTATGTGTACTCGTCCTATGATTGTCACGATCCGACGGGTGCGAGGCATATCATGATCATCCACCGACATAGCGGGCCATTCAAGCGCTGGGAGAGAAACACTTCAACCATGTCAGTGAGCTCAGACAACTACAGTACCTTTAATATGCACTAAAACTACCCGGGAAATGGTTAGAAGAACAGTGTGTCGAGGCGGCCACGTAGTTGTGAGCAAAGAGACATGTTTAATAGGCGCCCATTGCGGAGAAGCTTACCTGTTAATAGCATTTGGTGCACAGAAAACTATGCGGTTCTTGACTGAAACACACACACACACACACTCTCTCTCTCTCTCTCTCTCTCTCTCACTCACTTTCTGTGAGAACCTTGACACATCTGTGACGCCAGATAGCACTTATATTTGTGATGTGGCATTTTATAGTAATATATTGGGCGAGCGAGTTAGCAAGATATCGGGACAGCACGAATCAAGGAGACACCGAGAATCTGCGCAACTCCGCACGACAGGGGAGTTACAAAACGGCCAATGAGAGAAATCCGAGTATTATTCTGTAAGAAGTAGGAGTATTGGTGAGATCGCAGGACATGATAAAAATAAATAAATCGCACTAGATATCAAGTCCCATCCGATCTATACACAGCGGATCATCAGGGTGACTTTCCCATGTCAGGGAGTTCACCACTGGCTCAAGGACTCGAGCATGGTGGGCCATGAATGCTGGGCGAATAATAAAGTCGCTGCAATCTTTGACATGAAGGTCGATCTTTGGGAGGTGGTGTTGTATTCGAAACGAAAGGCAGGTATTTAAAAGTCCGGCCATCTGGTCCCACTTGTGCTCCGACATATCTGTTTCGATATTGTGGCGCGAGAGTTCAGAACAATGGAAATGGGGTGAATGATCGTTAGATCGTTTCATGAAAGCCATTGCGAAATTTTCCGTGCCGGTCCCCGACGTATTCAGAGTCAATGTTCGCACCTTGGGAAAACATGCGAGTAACTCAGCCCAGTATACGGGTGAGTCATCCCGAACCCAACGTATGGTGAAGGAAACATACAAGAGATGTGCGGAGGAATGAGATTTAATATTGGCTGCCACCACTTGAACGGGATGGCATGTGGGTTCGTGATACCCCAGACTTGAGGTCAAGATCGTCTCATTACAGGGATGATCGGAGTGGGATGGGCTTTTAGCAGCGAAAAGTAGTTCAGTGTGATAATAGGAGGCAGTAATCACCAATGAATGGATTTGTTCGGAAAAGGGAAAACTTCGACTGGGATGACGCGGCGATCTGGTCGGTTGGTCACATTTAGCCTTGAACCTCCAGGACACGAGCGAGGGCATCAGGATATTATCACATAAGCATTCCAAATCGTCGCAAAACATCTCGAGTTGGAGTGATAGAAGGCGCGGGAGAGATATGCGACGATAAGGAGGAGAGTGAACCATTGGCGTGTCACGGATACAACGATCTCGATATGTCATATGCACCAGGTCCGGAGTAGAATCCAAGATATCCAAAAGCTCGGTGATCGTAAGGGAAGTTGTTGGGAATTCGATGGAGAGAGACGTCAGTCCATGGAAAATTGACGAGGTCCAAGGTGCGATGATGCTGTGCAACCGTAAAGTGCGCAATGGGGATTTTTCGATATTGTTCAATATTTTATGTTCAAGTTGTGGGCGGGAAGCGTAATGCATGGAATGTACTGGGTCAATGTGGAGAGCCAGAAGTTTCAATCGCGGCGCAGGACGCTCCAGGTAGTGGACATAATACCGGGCAAACCGATCTTCAGTGACGAGGCATAATTCGCCTATTCGAGTCATGTAATTGAGAGTTTTAACAGCGGATTCCACGGCACGTTTATGTTGCCTTGGCATATAGTCTATGCGTACCGCTAATGTAGACTCCTTCGATCGTTCTAAGTAAAGATCAACGAGCTTGTGCGAAAGCCCTGGTATATAAATTCTTCGCCAAAGAGTAGGAGCTGCGATGGCGGTCTCGCGCCATGTACGACAGACGTGTGACAAGGTAATCGAGGGATGTTGCAATTTTACCTCTTTCACATGTCGGGCGTCATCAATAGCCTGCCGGTAATGTGCGATGATAGCTGCAAAAGCTTCGCAAAGCATTTCGATGGGAAACCGTTGCAAGGGAGACTCGGAGGTGCTTGTGTTTGGCGAAATGATGTCCCTACGATCGCCAATGTGTCAGTGGAAGAAGTAGTACAACATGGATGAATGGACAACATCACGGGTTAATCGAAGGGATTTTAGCAATGCTTTGTGGAGTCGAAGTGGGAGGTTGTAGAATGACTTTGAAAAGGAAATAGTGTTCGGACCCGTTTGAGTGCATCAATTGCAAATTTCCAATGCGCGCTGTGCAAGGCTGTGCTGTCTTCCTACTTCGCCACTGATCAACCAACGGTGAATATACCATGAAGCCACTGCCAACAACCACATTTGTGCTGCATCTGCGGTACAATATGTGTCCTTGGCTTGCATGTCTCCAGATGGAAATGATTCGTTTACAAGGACTTCACAACTCGTTCAAGAACACGCGTATGTTTTGCGTTGAAATTTCTGCAATTCTGGAGGCGATGAAATTATGATATGACGTTAAATGGCTGTAAATATGAATTTTGCTGTACAGAGATATGGAGCCGGGGAGAATCTCCCCAGCGTCGGTTGGATGCCGGGATGCCCAACTTGTCGCACGATAATCACGATCTTGGACGCCGCTGGCTTCGCCAATCAGTCCTGCTGATTGTCATGAGGTGGAAAAACTGGGAGACATGGCTTAGAAGCAACCTTGAAAGCCGCTGCGCGGTGATAGAAGATGCGAGCCAGGAGGAAACATGGATTTGTGGCAGGAGTACTTGGTTAATCGATTACATGCCCATCAAAATCGCAGCCACCAGCTCGTCCAGGTCGGGGGTGGGGACCCTCCAACTGATCATCTCAAGTGAACGAATTTCACAAACTGGTTCAAGAATGCGCCCTTGAAATTTCTGCAGTTTTTAAGTTGAAGAACGATTTTAGGAAGATGGTGATGGGTCGAAGCACCAGACATGTATGCAACGCTGGGCGATTTTGTCCCAACTTTCCTCTGGCGTGTCCACATGGAGATTGAGACACGAAAATTCAAGACAATGAATGATTCCCGGTTGTCATCGTCAGTGCCATGGCGAAGCTTTCCACCGCGGTGCAGCCTGCGATCAACAATCGGATTGTGATATAGGACAAGGTTCAACGTTCTCATGTTGAGAAGAAGTGCTAAAAGTGCAGCCCAGTCCAACGGTGAATCGCGCGTCGCGAATTTCATCGTAAGAGTGACTTCGATTAACAATTGCGAATTTATATTGGTGGTGGCAATTTGTATCGGACCCGCTGGGTGGATAGGATTTCTCCAGACCAAGTCTCATGCATGGTGAGAAATGTCAAGGCCGTTCCGATAGTGACCGTTCGCGTTTAGACGACGTAGCTCGGGCGATAAAAACCGCGTCGAAATCTGACCTGATAGAGCACTGAGCAAATCGTCAATAATGAGACAATCACTGGCATGCGGACGGACGGGACAAAAAGGTACTGGCCGGACTCACGTTACTTGAATATCCTCCACAATGGTGCAGCGTAATCTTTAGTGAATAGCAATGGAAGCCGCTGTGAGGAATTGTGCTCATAGAGACCGATCCAGTACAGTCTACAAAGTCCAAGTCAGTCCAAGTCCAATTGGTCCCAGTCACCGATAAAAGTAACCCACCCGACGGTAATGACTATACCATACAACCACTCCAGCGTCGTCGGCGCAGTGCTTTTGCCATGGTAACTCAAAGCTGCTTTACTCAAGCCAAAGCCCGCGGTGGTGAGGATGACTATAAGCCTATAACCGGTCAACTTCATCCGCCATCTCTCATTTGTTTGAGGTGTGTTTTCTAAGACTGCGTATGGAGAGTCCGTGTAAGGGGGTGGATCCATGCTATTCCGTGGGTGGGACGTGGAAGATGATGGAGTATAAGAATGGTGGATGGCATTTTCGTTGTAAGGGACAAGGACACCGCCATGCGATTGCTGTGCATTCTTTCGCAATGGTAAAATTACCATTCCTGGAAACTTGAAACTCTGCACCACCTACCATATTGATGAGTTTTCAAGAAAATCCGCTCACTGCCAGACCTAGGTGCCTGTCGTCTATGCTATATCCAACTGCTATGTGACTGCTACTCCTGTGGAGCGAGCATTTCACAAAATATACTGTACATTCTGTATTATTTCAGCGATGGTCCGCTAGCTGTTATAATGAACTAGTTGCGCTTGTGGTAGTGGCACATGGGGGGCTACATTGCGTCTACGCAGTGCTGTAGGAGATTCTATCTATACGTCACTCGCGCAATTGAGTCTCTGAAAAGCACTGCTCATGACCACTAGATTCCCCCCAAATTATGTCGACGTTGCTGTTCACGACATCATAAGGACAACTGGGGAGAATGTACTGAGAAAAAAATTGTAAACGCAGGGTATATTGATACAGTGAGTTACACGTGCGCTGCAGAGAAGTCCGATCTTAGTTCAGTTTTAATGATAACATAGTCGTCATCGATAAAACTTCCCAAACCCTGTTATAGGTGAAATTAACGATGCAAGGACCGCCAGACACCCCGCCGAACCAATACCAAGAGCAGCACATGCCCCAGCCGACCATAACAACCTGAACGACCAAAAGAACGCTGTGTAGAATATGCTGTCATCCGAAGATGTGACAGTGCCAGACCAAATTCCTCGGAGGCCAGTGAGCCACAGAAGGGTCCAGCCCAGGGCCAATATGAAAGCAACGGCGTGACCGACGATGTAACCGATGGCGAGAAGACCTTTGAAGACTTGAAAAGTGATTGATCATAAGTTGTGGTATGAGATTATCGAGTCACGGAGTCGGTAACTCACCATACCGGCCAATAGTTTGTAATACTGGCTGATGTTTCCCCAAAGAAATGGGCTGCTGGGGCATTGCGTCCTGTGCCCATGCCAAAAGCCCTCTCTCTTCATCGGGGTCTCTCTCATCCACACCGCGCCATCGTCGTACATACCTAACGATAGCACTCAACGCGGGTTGGAGCACCACAAACAAATGTACGAGCAGAAACCCAATGCCGACCGCCGCGGCGCCAATGGCGCCGCATGCACCGGCCGACCACATAACTTTGAAGAACCACTCCGCGATCACATCGTATTTTGAAGGAGGGACGGTCGAAGGAGATGAGGATTCGTCTTTGCCTTCACCGGAAGTTTTGGCGGACCAAAGGTCAATCAAGCCGTGCAGCCAGATATACCCCCAGCCTGTGGCAAGAACCATACCTACGATGTGGATGAGGACGTATCCGAGTTGGAACCCGCCGGCGAATGCTATATCAGATGGAATAAAATAGGTGATGGGCTCAGAGAATTACGGCGACGAATATAAAACTTACACAACAGTAGGAACCGCTGGATAACGGGTGTATAGTCCGTGTCAAATAAAGCTGGCAACACCTGTACGGTGCTCATCTGATACAGTCCGAGCCAATACATCCTACAGTAAAAAAAGAAATTTTGCGAAATCAGGATACAAACTCCACGCATCCAGAAAAACCACAGTCTGAACGTACCCGATAATGATAACAACACCGAAAACCCAATCAAGAGTATTTGGACTCGTTGTGTGACCCTGGTACGACAAAATAGCCTTGACAGAGCCGAACGCGGTGGTAATGAGTATGAGGAGTATACGATAGCCGGTGACGCTTGGGTGTGGTGGCTTGATCAACATCCCAATACTTCGTTCGTCCGATCGGTAGGTCGGGATCGACCATTTAAATGCGTGCAGAAGTTGCCAGCAAACAAACATGTAGTCTTTCTCGAATAGCCAGGGCGCAGATAATGGTGCGTGCGTTTCGAACAGGCCGAGGAAGTACAGACTATAGGAACCACCATCGATCACCGATTGGTTTGTTTCACGTTGCCGTACAAGGTAAGAAAGAACTCACAAAAGGCAAATTACAACAGCGAACACCCACTCCAGAGTAGTAGAACCTAGTGACTGACCTAGGTACGTCAAAATCGCTTTGGCCAGCCCAAATCCTGCAGTGAGAGAGATGACGAGTAACCGGTATAGAGTCAGCCTCGGGTGCCATCTGCTTGTGAACACTGCTTCGTTGGCGCGAGGAGGGATATCTTGAAGCTCGTAAGACTGACTTGGACCTGCGACAGCATTTGAGTCGACGTCGCTCATGGGTAGCAGTCGCTAGTGCTGGCAATTTGGGAGGCGGGGCGGTTTGGGTATTGTGGTCATTGGGCACTGCGTTTTGTCGAATTGGTTTAGCGAACTGACAACGCTCACAGCCACACTCGTTCCTAGATCAGGGGTGGGCGCTTATCTACCTCATCGAAACGTTACTCGAGTACAGTGCGGCTGTGCATTCAAACGGTTCGATGGTAGTGTGCATTCTTTCACCCCAAGTTGATACAGTAGCCCACGGGTTCATCGCAACTTGCGAGAAGGGCAGAGAACATCTCGGAAAGATTTCGGCGGGAACACGGTGCAAGGAGAGGCAGGACTGCGACTGATCTGCATTCGTCCTATGATCGCGAAGTTGGTCAGTCACGATCCGAAGGGTGCAAGACACATATAATCCACCGACATGGCAGGTCATTCACTGGCAAGCGCTGGTAGAAACACTTCAAACATGTCCGTGAGCTCAGGCAACAGAACTAACTACTGTACAGCACCTTGAAAATGCACTGAAACTACTCTGGTAATGGTTGGAAGTAAAGTGCTGCGTGATGGCCACGTAGTCGTGAACAAGGAGACGTTCGAGTGTAATAAGCGCCTGTACACTGGTCAGCTTACGTACCAGTACAATAACTGTCGGCGAACAGAAATTATGCAGTTCGCGAACTTTTTCTCTCTGATAAATCTATGACGACAAATGGCGCTTAATGATGATGTGGCTTTTTTACAATAATATTGATTGGACGACCTTGTCAGCAAGACATCAGGACCACAAGTATCAAGGAAAACAGAACTGCGTATTAGTTGGGTGTTTTCTTCAAATCCATTGGCAAGCACAAGACCAATGAGGTGAAGCTTTATGTTATAACCTATGAGCAGGCGATTGATATTAGCATAATCATCACTCCCACTTCAGTCGCACACACCGAGAACCTGCGCGAATCCCGATAGCAGCACAACGGAGGAGCCGCAAAATGACCCATGTGAGAAAATCTGGGTCTTGTGTTGGAATCCAGTCTCAGTCGGTACATGGGAACTGTTTACGTAATCAGTAGTTATAAGTCCGATGTCTTACGACTTGTATTCCTTACGCGTTTACAGAGCTCAGCTAAACGCGAATACTATTGTTTACTCTTACTTCGTGGTCCCGAACGAATTCTAACATCTTGCTCTGTTAAAAATAAAAGTATTGGTGAGATCGCAGGACATGATACAAACAAATAATCCGCCGCACTAGTTATCAAAGTCCCATCCGATCTATCCACAGCGGCTCATCAGGGTGTTCTTCCCATGTCAAGGACTTCACCACGGGCTCAAGGACTCGAGCATGGTGGGCCATGAATGTTGGGTCATTGAGAAGGTCACTGTAATCTCTGACTTGAAGGTCGATCTTTGGCAGGTGGTGTTGTATTCGAAGCGAAAGGCATGTATTTAAAAGTCCGGCCATCTCGTCCCACCCATGCTCGGACATTTTCGTTTCGATATTGAGGCGCGAGAGTTCAGAACAGTAGAAATGGAATATTTGGTCGTTAGACCGATGCATGAGAGCCAATGCGAAATTTTCCATGCCGGTCCGAGGTCCGTCGTAACCCCGCAGATTCAGAGTCAATGTTTGCACCTTGGGAAAACATGCGAGTAACTCAGCCCAGCATGTGAGCGAGTCATCCTCAATGCAATCTATGGTAAAGGAAACATCCAACACATGGGCAGGAAAATGAGATTGAATAATGACTGCCACGACTTGAACGGGAGGGACTGGACCTCCACAGTACCCGGTCAAGGCCGATTCATTAATCGATTCGTTCAAATGGGAAGGGCTTTTAGCCACGATATGGAGATGTTTATTGAAGCAAGTAATGACCAATGAATGGGATTGTTCGGAAGAGGGAAAACTTCGACTGGGGTGAAGCAGCGATCTGGTTGGTTGGTCACATAAAACCTCAAAGGTCCAGGACGCAAGCGAGGGCATAAGGATATTATCACATAAACAGTCGAAATCGTAGCAAAGCATCTCGAGTTGGAGAGATAGAAGGCGGAGAAGAGATATGCGACGATAAGGTGGTGAGCGAATCATGGGTGCGTAACGGCGATCTCGATATGTCATATGCACCAGATGCGGAGCAGAATCCAAGATATCCAAAAGCTCGTTGATTGCGGGAGAAACTGGTGGAAATTCGATGGAGAGAGATGTCAGTCTGTGGAAAATTGACGAGGTCCAAGGTGTGACGATGCTGTGTATCCGTAAAGTGCGCAGTGGTGATTTTTCGATATTGCTCAAAATTCCAATTTGTAAGTGGACATTGCCATCGTAGCTTGCGAAACGATCTGTGTGTAGAGCCAAAAGTTCCAAACGTGGCGCAAGACGCTCTAAGTAGTGGGAATAAAGCTGGACACCACTGTCTGTTGTGGCGAGGCGTAATTCGCCTATTCGAGCCATGGAGTTGAGCATCTTGAGTGCGGATTCCATGTCCCGTCTGGGTTGTCGTAGCCTACTATGGTCTATGCATACCGCTAACGTAGACTCTTTCGATCGATCTAAGTAAAGATCAACGAGTTTGTGCGAGAGCCCTGGTATGTGTATTATTCGCCAGACGGTAGGATCTGCGATGGCGGCTTCTCGCCATGCCCGACAGACGTGTGACAAAGTGAGCGAGGGATGCGGCATATTGACCTCTTTCACATGTCGGGCCTCGTCAATAGCTTGTTGGTAATGTGCGAGAATGCCCGCGAAAATTTCGCAAAGCAGTGGAGTGGAGATGCGTTGCAAATAAGGCTCGGAGGTGCTTCTGTTTAGCGTAACGCTATCCCTACGATCGCCAAGTTGTCAGTGGGACGAAGTGAAGCACAGATAAATTGACAACATCACGAGATGCCTGCGTTGAAAGAAGAGATATCAGGAAAGCTCCGCAGAAGTCGGAGGTCACTGTAAGTTGACTGCAAAAAAAGTTCGGTACCGATTCAAGTTGCGGTGCATCAATATAAAATGGGCGGTGTAACATTACAAACATTGAATTTTTTACACCATTTATCACGAACCATTGACATGTTCAGTGCACTCAAAGACACCTAATTCTGATTGCAAATGGTCACCCTATTACATGCCTCAAGTGACAGCACATTCTACTTCTGCCTTGATGTATTATTGCGCATTCCACACTTCGCGATTTTCTGATTTCTAAAGAATAGTGCCCAACCTGTAAAAACCAACCACAGAAACAAAATAAATATAAATTAGTCTCGCCTCGTTATTGTCGATAATAAATAGGTATAATGAATGCAGCCGCGAGCGCCAGGACGGTGAATAATAGTGCAGCGACCGGACGGTTGTATGATGATGATGAAGCGTCGCGGATATTGGAATTTTTTGACTGGCGTCCGTGCGCACGAGACGATGTCGGTGGTGGAGATGGGATCAGCTGGACGTACCCGATGGATTTCAAGCCCTGTATACTGTTTCGCGTTGTTATGTCAGTAAACGATGTGGAGATCGGAAGACATGAGCGACGAACTAGTATCCTTCTAGATTGTGTTTGATTTCATCCTCCAGGCCCTTCGGAACGCCGACCAGGGAAAGGGTCACCTTCGTAGAATCGTCGGATTGGACAAGCTTTATCATGAGGCTAGCCTTGTGGCCTAAAGGTGTTTGGAAACTTTAATGGAGGCATATACAACGATTCAAATACTGCACACACACACCTGAAGGCCATGTCGGACTCTGCAGTGCCCATGACTGTGCAATCATCTTTGGGCGGTCAAGTGACACGTATTCGCCTTTAACGCCACCTCCAAAGAGTGAAAACTCCCCTCCGGGCTCAGCCTTCGACTGCAAATACAATTAGTTCAGCTCCATCGGAATTCAGTGCATAATAACTCACCTGAGCAGGAGCTCTGGTCCACATAGGTATCCTCTGCTCGTCCGTCAATAACCCATACAAATCATCGGCTGAGGCTGCAAATGTGGCTTCAACAGTCACTGTTGACGTGTTAATTTTCTTCGCCTCGCTCTTAACAGCTTTCGGTTCATTCGTGGCGGACAATTGAGCAGTGGCACCAGCGACAGCAGCTGATGACGCTGTTTGTGCCGAAGCTGGAGCTGGAGTCCCTACGCGGCTTGGTTCACTGCTGACGGTGAGATCCTTGCCGTGCGTTTCGATGATGGCGGACGCAAATTCCTCGAACTTCTCTTCGAGCGCGATTGGAAATCCTGATTTAGCCATATGGAAGACTGCGTCCACGGCGGGCGAACGAGTGGTGGTTAATGACCATTCGTACTGTTGTATATTAAGTCCCATCGAATCACGGGTAAGTCGAGTAGCATTCACTCACAGCGTAATCCGAAAGCTTGTCCACAGTAACTTCGTGCGAAACCTCAGGAATAGTCAGCGTTCCTTCAACGTCCGTGCCGTCTGCCGTCGTGCCACTCCATTTGAGCACGATCTTGCAGTCGAAAATTGTAATTAGTCTAAGCACGATATACCCAGTGTTGAAACCTCCATGAAGTTCTAAGTAGAGCACAGGAACTTACTTCGATTTCCGCTGGCCGAGTTCTACATCACCTTCGACTTCCGTCACACTGGCCACCACGGCCGTATTATTATCGCCGTCGCTAACTTTTATGGTTGTCAGTTCACGCTCGAACCAGCCCTTCGCCCATGGTGTGACGTCCTTGTTCTTCCAATGCCAGTTCGCGGTTGAAGGAGGTAGGGCCATAGTGCAGTGTTTACGTTACGCGTGCTTGAGTGGTGGTGGTGGAAGACAAGAGAATCCTTCAGCCATATATCAAGATGGAAATATCCAGAACATTCTATGACTTATTACAGCTGTCCTCAAGCTTCAGCGTTGCAACGACTACAAAAATTTCATGCATCTCAAAATATATGACCTGAACTATTTAAGCTGTTGAAACTACGATAATTTGGAGTGAGAACCAGAGGAGATAATAAATTGCAATGCAGGCGATGTATCGTCTGCTGAATTCAAACATTCCAAGCTGCGACAGATGTGCCGCATTCCAAACGTCCCTCGCATATCTTGACATAATATTTAAACTTTACGTAGTTCTGGCGGGCATCTCGATAGATGGAGTAAGTCGAAGTTGTGTTGTGAACAAAAGTTCAGCCACAGAAGGAGTGTGTCCCGATTTGGAAGCTTCGAAAGTTGTCGAAACTCAAATTTGTTGCCGTTTTCCTCGAACCACCCACTCGCCCACAAAACTCTCAACCATGGCCGCCGCTGACACCGAAGAAATCCGCGCAACGTCCTACGTTGGTTTCGACTCCATCACACAGCAGATTGAGCACAAGCTCTTGAAGCGCGGCTTTCAGTTCAATGTCATCGTCGTCGGTAAGTTTGCCCCCTCTCGGTCAACCGACTCCCGCAAGATGAATGATGCTTACAACGAACTGCTATTTCTTTAAAAACGTTAGGTCAAACGGGCCTTGGGAAGTCGACGATGATCAACACCATTTTCGCGTCGCACTTGATTGATTCTAAAGGGCGACTTGGGTCGGACGAACCAGTCAGGCAGACGACGGAGATTCAGACTGAATCTCACGGTCCGTACACCTTTCTTTTCACCCACTCATGAGCCTGGCAGCCTTACATTCACTGTAGTCATCACCGAAAACGGTGTTCGCCTTCGGTTGAACATCGTCGACACACCAGGGTACGGCGACCAGATCAACAACGAAAACTGGTACGCGTCGAAATGATTGGTCCATATGGAGGAATGAGCTGAAAAAAATGGTTTCCACAGCTGGGATCCTATTGTCAAGTACATCAAGGACCAGCACAGTGCGTACCTGCGCAAGGAGCTCACCGCCGTGCGCGACCGCTACATCCAGGACACCCGCATCCACTGCTGCCTGTTCTTCATCAACCCCACTGGCCACTCGCTTCGCCCCATTGACATCATTGTTATGAAGAAGCTCAGCGAGGTCGTCAACGTCGTTCCTGTTATTGCCAAGTCCGACAGCTTGACTTTGGACGAGAGGGACGCGTTTAAGCAGAGGGTTCGCAACCCCATCTTCTCATCAATTCTTCGCTCTGATTTTTTTTTCCGGCTTAGATTCGCGCTGAGCTCATGTACCACAACATCGTGCTCTACCCGTTCGACACTGATGAGAACGACCCCGAGGAACTCCGTCTCAACGAGGACATCCGCGTAAGTTTACGTCCCCCTCATGAGAATGTATCGCCTCCTGAACAAAGATTCCAGAACATGATCCCATTCGCCGTCGTCGGCTCCGAGCGCAACGTGATCATCGAGGGCAAACCCGTCCGCGGCCGCAAGAACCGCTGGGGTGTGATCAACATCGAGGACGAGAGACACTGCGAGTTCGTCTACCTCAGGAACTTCCTCACAAGGTCTGTTACCAATCCCACCATCGACGTTTTACCTATTCTAACATTTTTTTCCGCAGGACTCACCTGCAAGACCTCATCGAAACCACTGCGCAGATCCACTATGAGGCATTCCGCTCCAAGCAGCTGCTTGCCCTCAAGGAGAACGCAAAAGAGCAACGTCCTGCCGCGTAGAGCGTAGTTTTCCTTATGGCGCGATAACTTCTTTATACCCTCTGGTCTCCTTACGCTCCTTTGACTAAAACGATGTTGCCCGGAGTTCTTGGACATAGCGATTTCCTTATTTCAGTTCTTGTTTCCTTTACCGTCTCCAGCTTCTGTAGTCCGCTACGTGGCGCTTAGTTTACTACTTATAGTATCGCTCATTATGTGGACTGAAAAATGACTGCGCGTCCTACATTTTGCGTCGACGTCTCTAGCATGGGATGCAACACCTCAGATGGTTCTGGTTCTGGCATACAAAAATGTGTGTTGGACGTGAAATGCATGATATAAATACAGTTGGCGGCATAGCATATTGAAAAGTGAACCAATAACCCTGAGATGGTACAATAACCCATGAAAAAAGGACAGCAATGCGAAATAAATAAATAAAGCTATGTAGAATGAGGTTTTCAACGCTCTTTCGGTTCTCTCGCTCGCGCTCTGGTTGGCCGAGGCTTTTCGGTAGGAACATCTTCATGCGCAACGTCAAACGTGACTCCTGGACGCCTTCGCCGGCGGTTACCAAGATCGTGGGCGGCTCGCTCCTCTTTGTTTCTCCAATCCCTTGTCGCCTCGCCTGGGTCTCGAAAGGGAGGGGACGGCGGACCACCCGGACCAAGAGATGAGCTCCGCATAGACGATCTCGGGGAACCGACAACAGTATTATTCTGTGCGGATGCAACATGAGTTTGAATATCAACGGATTAATAGACAAAGTGGGGACTTACAGCAGTACCATCACAGGCATCCAGAGATGCTAATGATACTCTGTGATTCTTCTTGGAGAACAACTTGAACGAACCAACAGGCTTGGGTGGGGCGCTCGTCGGCGTGGGCGGGATTACGATCGGCGGGGGCTTCGTTGGGGGAGGCTTCGTGACTTTCCTCGGCTGGTCCCTCGTCCGCGAAGGCGGCTCTGTACTGACGGGTGGAGCGCTCGACGACCTAGCACCCGGCTTCGAAACACTTTCACGCCGTTGTGACGATCCGGGCGTCGGCGTCTGTGGCTGCAATATCTCGTGTGGTCTCGACGATCCTGGTTTCGACGACGAGCGGAATAAGCTGAATAAGCCGTTTCTCTTTTTGGTGTCATCCGGCCGCTCAACATAAACAGGGAAGGATTGCTGCGAAGGACCGCCTTTCAGCGTCGGAGCAAGTGACGATGGAGTCATCAGGATCATCTCGTCGTTCGAGTCAGGTGAAGAGGAGACGTTGGTTTGCGTTCGGTGCCCACGCTGCATATCTGGAGCAGGTGTTGACGGATGCCCAGATACGGCTACTCTGGTTGAAGTCGACTTCGAGGACGGAACAAGGGGTATCGGCTGGACAATTGGACGACCCGTACTGGACGAAACTGCTTGCGACGAACCCGGTCGAACCTGAGTGGCTTGCGGCAACGCTGATGGTTGACCCGGCCTTGGTGAACCAACGGAATCATATCGACTTGAGGCAACGCCTGACGAGTTGCCTTCTGGTGGTGACGTAGCTGACCGAGATGGTGGGTCAACTGGCCGAGAGCGATGTGACTGTGATGTATATCCTGGCATTTCGCGAACAATCTGCGGTGGTGACGGATCATTACCGCGCGACGGTTGTGACTTATAACCACTCCTAGAGCCTGGCTGTGGGGTCGGTTCATCCCGGGAGGGACGGTCCTCTGGTCTAGACCTATCCCCTGCCGATCGATAAGATGTAGACCCGACGGTTATGGGCTGGGGAGTTTGGTCATTGCCACGAGAAGGTCTTTCGTCGTGCTGCGATCGCGATGATTGGTACATTTGCGCATCGCGCGCCGCAGCCGATTGCGGTGTAGGTTCCAGTATTCGGGATAGAGCTTCGATATGCTGTGATGGTTGTGCAGATGAAGTATGAGTATTGGGTACCCCACGTTGACCGGACTCGTAATTTCGCGAAGAGGATTGTTCCTGCTGGGTTCTGTAACTCGACGTTTGGTACTCCGGGGCGTTTCGCGACGTCGCTCGGGTGGTGGGCTCATGTTCACGAGCTTTCGACTCAAATTGCTCGATCCTCTGCGTCACAGGAGTATACAAGCTCGCCATGTCTCTAGGAAGCGTCGCTGGATTGTAATCGCGAGGTTTCTGCTCTCCCTTAACCCTGAGAGATGACGATTGGTACGGTGTCGTTGTATCACGGATTACTGGTGGGCTGGAGCTATGATCGCGCGTTGATTCGTCAGGTTTGGCCGAACCACCACGAGGTTGGGACCGAGAGCTATGAAGAGCTGCGGCACCAGATCCTTTCGGGGACTCATCGCTAGCCAGCCGTTGATCCTGGGAGGGTGTCCGTGAAGTCATCACTTGGCCGAAACTCTGTGTTTGTTGATTACTGTTGGATTGATGGGATGAAGACTTATGTGCTGATAAAGATTGTGGTGCATGAACTTGTTGGGAAAGTGGTGAAGATCGATTAACGGGATGCGAAGATAGCGATGCATGCTGGTATGACGACGATTGCGGGTATCTTTCATTATTTTGCTGATTGGTGGACGTAATTTCATGCCGAGAGGTATGGTCGTAAGTGGTACTGCGATGTGTTTGTTGTTCGGTAGTTGCTGAAGGGGTACCCGATATTCCAGTAACAGGATGTGATGATTTAGAAACCGGTGCTGGCGGTATGGGATTTTGAGCAGATGGATTTTGAGGGATTTTGGACGACTGGTGGCCATTAGCAGAAGCGGTCGAAGTCGATTGCTCTTGTGAGTTACTGGATGAATTCCGGCTCACCGTCAGTGGCACTTTAAGCGCTTGCTTGACCTTTGTTTGCAGAGAACCCCACAAACTCTGCTGTTCATTCGTCAGAATCGGAGGCGGCGAAGCCGCTGTGGATTGAAAGCGCTCTGTGGGAACACTAGAGGAGGACGAGTGAGTCGGGGTAATCTCTGGAGGGTTGAAGGACGGCGGAGATAGAAACGTTGACATTCGCTTCGAGTGTTCTTGCTTATCAGTCAACGCCTTATCAGGCACTGCGTGGGCAAACAGATTGGGGACCGGTTTCGATTGCGCAGCATATGCAGCCTGCGCAGAAGACTCATTACGACCTTGCGGGACGGTCTGAGAACGTGTATTGCCATCGTGTTGCGTTGAATGACCTTTCTCGTAAGGCTTCGGTGTACGAGAGGACACATATTCAGGTGCCACGGAAGGTGCCCGGTAGCTGGCACGCGATGCAGTACGATCGGGAGGCCCTTGTCCTGCGTGGATTGTGACAAGTTGCGCCGTTGGATTTGCCCACGGAGCCCGCTGGGACAACAACTCGGGATTCAGCAGCGGCAGTGCATTCCCCATTGGGCTCATGGGGAATAATGCAGGTTCCTTTCCAGGCTTATCAAGAGGCTTTGAGCTTATATGACCATCTCGATATGCGGCCTCAGGCTTGAACAGGCCAGGTGTCGTGGCTGTTCGCAGTATCGTGGCGTCGCTGGTAGACCGATTATGCCGCTGTCGAAAATTTAGTTGGTGGTTTGAAGATTTAAATGAAATAGTACTTACACTGTCCTTGGTTTTGGATGTCTCTGTTTCACTGCCGGACGTGTCCATATTGTTAATCGGCAATGAGCCTCCGACTCTGTCCCCACGAGACCGATGCGTCGGTCGAGATGAGGATTCCTTCTCGCGTTGTTCACTTTCGCGACCTTTGCGCCGGTCTTTACCTTCGTCTTTTTCGCGCTCCCGGTCTGCCCTTTCAACATCCTTCACATACTCCCTTTCCGCCGCCTTTTCATGTTCTTTCTCCCTGAACATTGCGTCTTTCTCGATTTGTTTCGAAGACTCGTTTTTGTCACCTTGTGGAAGATACATGGGGAACAACTTTGGTGCTGGCGGAGGAGTGGCACTTCGGGGGACTGCAGTCGATGCCAGTGTCGGTGTTACCATCCGTTCGATAGCAGATCTTTGGCTGGATGTAGAGGGTTGAACAGCTATTACCGATGGATGGTTCAAGTTAGGTTGCACCGAGGCGCTTCGTGACTGAAAGCTTGCATTTTGAGACGAAGGCTCAATATGCCTCGACATCCGGGCTTCAACATATGGCGCTTTCCGCGGATCCATTGAACGAACGGTGGAATCCTGCTGCTGAGCGGAACTCGATGAAGTTTGGGGATTGGCATGTGCACGGTGTTTTGCGATATCCACATTATCTTCAATAATGACACGCGTCGAAGAGGTTCCCGGACCGTGTGACTCAGAAAATGTCGGGCGACGGCTTGATGTTGGCACCTCCAAATGCTTCTCCACGGAAGGCTTTTCAGCAGGTTGTGGCTGGCTATCCTCCCGGTGACGGCTGGTGGACCAAGGATGACTTGTCGGTTGTGTAAACGCATCCGTGTTCGATTGGTGCGCAGCGGTAGTGTGGCTGCGTTGCGGCGTATCTGCTGGTCGTCGCTGATCCAGAGCATTCTGTTGATACGTCTCTCGGAATGCCAATGTACCCTGGGATGGACCGACGTTCGCATTGTAAACACCAATAGGTTCACCAGTTCCTTGTGGCTGCCACGAAAGCACCGGCTCGACATACGTAGGAGCCGGTGTCGCCCCGCTGCGCTGCGACGAGCTCGCTGTCAACGGTGTCGACCGATATGTGCCGGGAGGGGTCAGAGAAGCTTGCTGCTGACTCGGCGTGGTCGGCCGCGACCGCCTCCCACTTCGGTGAGAAGAACTCGCCGCGATGGATTCGGGAGTCACGTATAATGCCTGCTGCTGCTGCGAAACAGGCGTCGTCGGTCTGGATCGTCTTCCGCTTCTATGTGAGGAGCTCTGCATCATGGGTTCCGCTGCTAAGCCTGACGACGGTGCTGGGACCGGGGTTGACGGGTGGGACCGTGCGCCACTGCGTTGCGACGAGCTGGGTGCTATGGACTGCGCGACCGGTTGGGGATGCGCATGCCCTTGAATACCACCTTGATGGGTGGAACTCTGATACACCTGAGAAGTGGATGCGGAGCGGTTCTGCAAATCGAAATAATCATCAATCGGTATCCCAAGACCATGGTATATGAAAGGGGGAACTTACCCGACGGGAAGCACTTCCGTCGGACCCCTGCGACGGCTGCGACGATATCAACGAATGTTGCACGGACATGCTAGGCTGGGCAGACACCGATGCAGCGCGGCTCTGAACAACATAGAATCATAAGCGCCTGGTACTCAGAAGATTAGTGGGAAAGCTCTTACACGGCGTGAAGATGAGGGTTCTTCCTGCACAACAGCATGTGGTTGAGGCGCTTGGGATGCCTGGTGGAATTGACTGGCAGATGTCGGCAGTCCAGTTACACCTCGTGATGATGTGCTCTGGTAGGCTTGCGATGCAGTCGAGAGTGCCGTGAGCGTGCTGCCTGGCTGGACGGACGTTGAATCGGAGCGGGTCTAAATAGCCAAGACAAGTTTGTCAGCCTCCAACCACATAAGAAATTTTCAAAATCAACAAACATGACGCGTGTGGGGAACTTCACCAGTCATCTGTGCCGCTCCAACTGGAACGCTCGGCTGCGGATATTGGTACCCATGACTTGACTGCGGTGCGCCAGATGCATTTCGAGACGTTGGCTGTTGGTAGACTTGAGACGCAGTCGACATCGCCGTCAACGTACTACCCGGCTGAACCGAAGTCGAATCCGATCGATTCTAAACACAGAAATAATTAATCATCAACTGATTTGCGAGTAATTCAGATTGAATGGACAAACATGACGCGTCGACGAGATGTCTGTGGCATTTTGAACAGGGGCGACAGGGGCGGGATGTTGGTATGTTTGAGTCGTCGATGTTGGAGGGACTGTCGTACTTCGGGATACTGCCTGTTGGTACGCCCGCGACGCGACCGATATGGGTGGCAGCGTCACACCTGGCTGCACCGAAGTAGTTGCAGAAGCAGAGACAGAACGATGTCGACCCCCAGATTGCTCGTCGTTCGCCGTACTCGACGCTATCTGTACAGCAGCAGCAGGTCCATTCCGCGATGCAGCCAAATAGTTCGCCTGAGCAGCTGACACACCAGCTTGCGACGATAATCCCGGAGCAGCAGGCCGTGAGGCATAATTCGCTTGTGACGCCGTCGATACGCCAGTCGCAGGCGTGAGGGGAGGCGCTGATGGTCGCGAGGCGAAATTCTGGAATGCTTGGGACGCAGAGGATATTGGCGGCAATGTGATAGGTGGCTGTGCAGACGCGGAAACCGAGCGCTGTGGGTGAAAAGGTTAGTTCTTGCGTCAGCGTGGAGACATAATACCCTGGGTGCACTTACATGACGATTGGCATCATGCCCTGACGACGCGCCCGTTTGTTGCGAATATGCGGTAGCCAGGGATTGGTGAAATGCTTGACCGTTTGATGTGCTCTGCTGACGAGATTATAAATATTAATATTGTGACTTTTGCGCATAATTGAAGGAGGAACGAACTTGTCGCGTGTCGTCCCGAGATGGCACAGGTGCGCTGGGTTGGGCGGAGGATGAAGCTAGCGCTTGAGCTTGATGAAACGCCTGACTACTTGACGTTGTCTGCTGGCAAAGGAAGTATGAAATCGACGCGTGTAGTAATCTCGTGGAGGGACGTACATGACGAGCGCCTGCAGCGTCCCTTCCCGACACTTGGCCACTTTGTTGTGCAGACGTCGACGGGAATGGTTGTTGATAAGGTTGGCTACTTGATGGCGCAGGATTCGCACTTCTTGAAGCTGCTGCCTGCGACGCTGTAGAAATCGCCTGCAACGGGGTAGGCTGGACGGAACCAGAACCAGAACGACCCTAGAAATTGGACATAGATGTCAGTTTGCACACCATTCACGAGAATGAAAGAACAAACGTGTCGAGTCGAGAGAGCGTCATCACCACGGTGTCTCTGCCCATTCGGCGAACTATCATACTCCTTCTGCTCCGGAGTATCCACGCGCTTTGACGACGTCGCTGCGCGAGTAGCCTTCTCAGCCTTCTTCACTTGCGCCGCGTACTCTGCTTCGGCTTTCGCTCGTGCGTAATATTCCAGGCGTGCTTTCTCCTCGTCCATGCGTTCCTGCCTCGCGCGCTCCTCCTTCGCGCGTCTCTCCTCCCTCGCCTTCTCCTTCTTCGCGCGTTCCTCTTGAGCACTGTCGCGCGGCTTTGAAGGGCCTGCAGACCTTGAGGATTGAGAGAACATGTTCCACATGGTCTTGGTGGCCGTTGGCGCCGAGGGTGCTGGGTGAGCTGATTGCGTGGTAGGGTTGTTCTTACCAACGGGAACGGGAACACGGTTGGAGCTCCAACTACTTCCCTCCCCTCCCGAAATCTGCTCCGTCGAAGACATAGGTGTTTGCTGCGTCCTTCGCGATAGATAACCCCGAGAATCCGGAACTTCGAGATTAGATCTTGTGGCCTGAGATTGGCTTGTTCCTTGGCTTAGAGGTGTTGGAGCTGTTGCGACGCGCTGTGGTCTGGGTTGGTGGTGGGTTGAAGAAGAAGAGGCATGCTGCTGATCTCTTCCGCTCGAAGACGACTGAGTGACGACTCTCGCAGACGGACCGGGCACGGCGCTTGATGATAGCTCCACAGCATAAGGGTATGTTGAGCTCCGCTTCCGTGACTGGGCTGCAAGGTCCTGGGTGATCTTCGCCGCACGATTTCGCGAGCGCTCTCTATCAGACTCTTGTTCGGCGTGCTTTGGGGGCTTCCAGAGCTTATGCTGCAAGCGCGAAGCCACAGACGGGGTTGCGTTGTGTTGTCGCGACCCGGACATGAATCCGCGGCCACTTTTGTTTTGTGGTGGATAGGAGGAAAGGGATGCGCCCCGCGCGGTCGGTGTTACGAGTTCTGTACCAAGAAAGTCAAGGTGTTAACGCCGGGGGAGGCAGAGAGAAAGAGCAAAGCAGTTGCCAGCCGTTTAGCATGAGGCGGGTCGGAGTGGTTTCCACTTTTGCACACAACCTGCTTTCGGTCATCTGCCCCCGTCCATCTCGCCGAACTTTGTTAAGAACTTTGATCGAAACTTGATTTCGTTCTCAGACTATTTACATTTCAGACACAATCAATCTTCCCTCTGAGCGCAAATATATCCTTGTGTAACCATGCTACTCGCCACGCGGGGCCCGAAAACAACGACAATATAACGAACAAGGGATGTACGACATCTGCAAATATGCCTCGAGTACACTGTGGATCAGATCTCGGATCAATTAAGTGCTGCGAAGATCTAGAGCGGAACAGATATGCAATGCAGCTTCGTGGTTCACTGGAAGGTGGTGTTCACCAAACCCGCACTGACCGGTATATGTAACAATGACTTCATCACTGCGAGTGTACTTCACTACCCCCACGTTGCCCGCCGGGTACGATATCAGCAAACGGTCAAAAAGTTCCCAGACTCAGGAGGCATATGTCGTCCCTGACAGATAGCAGCGCTGACAAGCTTACCTCAAGGGGGTCATAATGACGGTATTGAATCCTTCACAGAGGACTCAAGAGTTGATCGGACCCGAGTAAGTTAGCAACTGTATCAATTAGCCTCTTCATCTGTGCAAATGAACTGAGAAGCGTCAAGACAACTGATGCTTCGCGGACCGGATAGCTAGGCTAGTAGCGAAGAGAAACGCTTCTTTGGTGAATGACTGTGACATAGAGCCTTGAAACGGACTGATTCAAATACACGGCACATTGCGGCAGGTGCAGAGCTTGCTCAGTGTACATCGGATCAATGTCGTGGCAGAACAGCAGCTGAGCTGTGAAATAGAATGCTTGACAAAGGTTTGAACAGTTTTGCGTAATGATGACGACTCGGTCAGGACCGGAGGGCAACACGAGCGAGGGTATCGATAACTTGCGTCAGTCCAAAAAACAATTGAAGGATCCTAGAATGGGGCATCAACATTTTTATAAGCCTATGCGATTACAACATTAGAAACAAGGGAGAAGACATGTGTGCCACACGTGCGGATGACGAACGAAGTCTGGAACAACGAAATCGTGCCATTATCGCTGGCGATTACCGCGGGAAAGGGTGGAATGAATCCCGAGCTGCACGACCTCAAAACAAGGCCATGACAGCGCAACCCTCAACCACACGGGTTTGTTCTTACACGATTTTGACTCATTACCGACAGTGGACAGCGGAAAGGCTGGTGGAGGCGACTAAGCGCCCCCCTGTCGAGACAATTTAAGGATCGTGTGGTGTGATGAGAGTGTAAGAGATTTAAGAGTTTACGGTCAGTTTGTACATTCACATTGGAGACAAGGCTGAAAAAGATTTTTACGGACAAATTTATAGGAGACGCCCATGGACAACAGGAGCATACAGAAGACTTCGCACGCCACTCTTGACCAGATTCTTTCACATCGCGGGTGTATCGTATTGAGCACACTCAATCCTCACATTCTCACTCACTGTACGCCAAATTCCAGTGATCTGAATCAGGATTTAAACCGCCTGTCGGCACCTCCAGCACTCGCCGTCGGTCACTGAAACGGTATGGTAAGATGCTGCGTCATCATTCGCGCCTCCCTATCGTCGTCCTGACTCAATCTTCTCCATATCCGCCGCTCGCCACACAGACCGATCCCATGGACGTACTTGACGACAAATTGCATCCACAACCCGTCATGGAGATAGACGAACCGGTGTCCGTGCGCGACCGTAAGCACATCGTCTTTCGAAACCTCATTGGGACTGCACATCCTGACCAGCGTCATTGGCCCGCTTGTAGATGATGCATTCGCGGCGAAGAATATGCCAGACTTGGGCCACGATGTCAAGGACACGAAGGTGTTCACCTGGCGGCTCAATAACTGGAGGAAACTGGAGAAGAAAATCACGAGTCCCGAATTCGAATGCGGTGGCCACAGATGGTGCGCGCTTCTTTTTGGCCGGTCCTTGCGGCGGACACATGTATCCTCATACCCTCATGCTAAACTTGCAGGCGAATATTGCTGTTTCCCTTCGGAAACTCAAATGCACCGCCGAATGACACCGTTTCCGTCTATCTGGACTACGCCGATCCTAAGCGCGCCCCTGAAGGATGGCACGCTTGCGCACAATTCGCACTCGTCATCTCAAATCCACACGATCCGACTATCTACACCGTGAGCCGTACGTGTCCTGTCTCAAACTCCGTTGCACAGCTTCGTCGGTGCTGATGACTAATGCAGACGCACACCACCGCTTTATCTTTGAGGAGTGCGATTGGGGTTTCACGCGTTTTAGTGAATTACGGAAACTATTTCACGTTCAGGAAGGACACACGCGACCAACGATAGAGGATGAGTCCGCGGATGTCACTGTGTTTGTCCGAGTCCTGAAGGATCCGACTGGCGTTTTGTGGCACAACTTTGTCAAGTGAGTATTGTGGCACATAAACACATTTCCGTTGGACTAACCCTCTTTCCAGTTACGATTCGAAGAAGGAGACGGGTTATGTTGGGATGAAAAATCAGGGTGCGACATGTTACATGAACTCGCTGCTACAGTCTCTCTACTGCACTCGGTATTTCCGGAAGGTATGCACCTATTGTCCTATATTATCGCCAAGAATTTTTTTTACCTTGTCCTCGTTGCCAAGGCTGTTTACCAAATCCCGACCGAGGACGACCATCCCACAGAGAGTGTAGCATTGGCACTCCAACGCGTATTTTACCACCTCCAGACCTCTGACCAGCCAGTTGGTGAGCTTGCGGTCCGGTAAGTAAATGTATTTGTTGCTCAATACTCTCGTACGTTCTCAGGCACAACCGAGTTGACCAAATCGTTCGGTTGGAAGTCGCTGGACTCTTTCCTACAACATGACGTGCAAGAATTCAACCGAGTACTGCAGGACAAGCTCGAGTCAAAGATGAAGGTACGTGTGTGTCTGATCCGCGAATCGCGAGAATGTGATCCGTTTCCACGGCGTTTGTTCGGCTGACGGACTGCGCTTCTTTTTTCAGGGCACGAAGGCCGATGGCGCGATCACGAAGTTATTCGTTGGCAAAATGAAGAGTTTCATTAAATGCGTCAACGTGGACTACGAGTCGGCGCGGACGGAGGAATTCAATGGTATGTATGATTTCGGATGGCCTCCACTTTATTTCCCCGCATGGGCGATCTCTAATGCGGGGTATATTTATTAGACATTCAATTAAACGTCAAGGGCATGAAGAATTTACGCGACTCGTTCCGTGATTACGTGGCTGTAGAAACCTTGGATGGCGATAACAAGTACCAGGCGGAAGGGTATGGACTGCAAGACGCGAAGAAGGGGATTGTTTTCCAGTCCTTCCCACCCGTGCTGCACTTGCAATTGAAGCGTTTTGAGTATGATATCCAGCGTGATGCCATGGTCAAGGTATGTTCTTGTCTCAATGTCACTGCACAATGGGCTGATGGAGCTTCATCAGATCAACGATCGTCATGAATTCCCGTTTGAGATCGACCTATCCGAATTCCTCGACGAAAGCTCCGACAAGAGTCAATCATGGTTATACAAACTCCACGGCGTGCTTGTACACTCCGGAGACTTACACGGCGGGCATTATTTCGCTCTGATCAAGCCCGATCGCGAGACGCGGTGGCTCAAATTCGACGATGACCGCGTGACGCCTGTGACGGATCGCGAGGTGCTGGAGGAGAACTATGGTGGGGAGGTGATGAATGGTGTGACACAGCCTGCGCAGCGGAATCAGGTTCGTGCGATGAAGCGGTTCACGAATGCGTACATGTTGGTGTACGTCCGTGATACTGCGATCGATGAGGTGCTGGCGCCTTTTACGGAGGAGGATACGCCACCACATTTGAGTAAGCTTATTCCCATTGATCGTTAGTGGTTGACTTCTAATATGGTTGAATTGCGCAGAACGCCGACTGGATGAGGAGCGGCTACAAATAGAGGCGAGGAAACGGGAGCGGGATGAACAACATCTCTTCCTCACCGCCAAACTCATCACGGACGAGACCTTCCAACATCATCAAGGCTTCGACCTCGCGTCTTTCGACGAGAAAAATTGGCCGCCGTCTGAATTGCCGACATTCCGTGTACTGAAGCAGGAGACGTACAGCGTCTTTAAGGGCCGCGTCGCGTCACATTTCAACTACCAGGATAGCCAGTTCCGGTTATGGGTATTGGTGAACCGGCAGAATAAGACTGTGCGACCGGATACGCATATTCCTGAAAATGAGGCGACATTGAGTAAGTTATTATTAAATTTCGACTGCTGCATTGTTTGACTGGGTGAATGGCAGCGATGGACGTGATTCGAAATAATATGGCTGCGCGACAATCAGACCTTCGGCTATATGTCGATGTCATAACGGACCCATCAAAGGTACATAATCGATTCTTAGTTACTTAGCGGAAGATTAATTACTGTGTGTAGCCCGACCTCGCACCAGGATCAATCATGATTTTCCTCAAGCACTTCGACACTTCAAGACAATCGCTACTTGGTGTTGGGAAAACTTACGTCCTGCGGAATTCGAAAGTCGGAGACCTGGCACACTTTATCAATGAGAGAATGAGGTGGCCGACAGGAACACCGCTAAAACTGTTTGAGGTTTGTGCCGGTTGCTTGGCCATAATGGTTGAACTGTGATTGACGAATTGATCAGGAAATCAAACCAGGCATGATTGAGCTCATGAAGCCAAAGATGACGTTTGCGCAGAGTGAGATTCAGGATGGCGATGTCATCTGTTTCCAGGTCGAGATGAGCGAAAAAGAGTAGGTTCCCGTTGAACTCGTCGGATTGATTTTTGTGTTAACGGATTTGGCAGGACGCACGACCTAGATGCTCAGGGACTATTTTCAAATCCAATCCAGTTCTACGACTTTTTGCAGAACCGGGTGTTGATTCTCTTCCGACCAAAGAACGAAGAGCCTGATGAGAACTTGTACCCTGAGTTTGAGCTAACGCTAAGCAAGAAGATGAACTACGATCATGTCTGTTTCCTTCTCTCAAAATTTCTACTCACAAACTAACATGTTTCTATAGATGGCTGCAAAAGTCGCCGACTACCTCAAGCACGACCCCATTAAACTCCGCTTCACCACAACTCACGCCGCCAACGGTCAACCCAAAGCCGTCCTTAAACGCTCCCTCAACCAAAGTATCCAAGAAATCATGTCCCCACCATACGTCTCCCCCACAACTACCATAATCCTCTATGAGCGTCTGGACGTCTCCATCGTTGAGCTCGAGACGAAACGCAGTCTTCGGATCATATGGACCGGCGTGCACAATAAAGAGGAGAGCTCACATCCGTTTTTGTTGCCGAAGACGAGCATGGTGCATGATTTGGCGGATCACCTAGCGAAGAAGGTCACGCTTACGCCTGGCGGGACGGGGAAGATCAGGGTGTTCGAAGTGTCGAAGGACGGGAAAAATCAGAAGGAGTTTACCGGCAGCGAGATGATTGGGAATATTCCTGATCCCGTGGAGTTGTATGCGGAGGTGAGTAGAATATAAGCGGGATTGTATTGTGGTGGCTGATTGATGTTTTCATGATGCAGGAAGTACCCACGGAAGAGCTAGAGGCGGATGATGCGGACAAGGTCATCAGTGTATTCCACTTCTCAAAGGACGTCTCACGGACACACGGCGTTCCCTTTAAATTCGTCGTCAAACCGGTACGTTTTTATTATTCACGGTCTGAATGCATACCAATATTTACTCCACACACAGGGCGAGAAGTTCGCAGAGACGAAAAAGCGGCTACAAGCGCGCATAGGCGTATCAGACAAAGACATCGCCAAGTATCGTTTTGCCCTAATCCAAGTCGCGACGTTCAAGCAGCCTTCTTATATCGAAGATGGTGCGTAACCTTTCTTACCTCACAAACACTGAAAAGAAATTAACCCGGTGCGTTTCTTGCACAGACGACACGATATACGACCACAAATTCGCACCCGAAGACTGCCTAGGCCTCGATCATGTCGACAAGTCTGGCAAGACACGCGCAGGCGCAGGGGAGAAGGCGATCGTCATCAAGGGGTAGTGGTACTTTAAACGTCTTCGACTTTATCGTACGTTGGGTTAGGGTATAATGCTCATCTGATGAGGAGGCGGGGAGCATTGATGGACTACAGTAGTGCGAGGAAGAGGTGGGATGAGGGTTAAAGAGGACGAGGAGTTGACGAATAACGAGTGCCTAATTTTTTCGCTTACACGCACGTCTGTGCACCTCACACATCACACGACTCTGCTCCTTTTTTACCTTTCGTCGTTCCCGCTCATAAATGTATTTTGTTCGTTTTACTTCCTGCTAAGAACCTTTATCCGGTGTGACTTGGGATTAATGAAGGAGAAATAATTTGTGAGCGTGCGTTCATGTGTCATCTTCAGATGGACGTGTAGATCAGACAGCTCGTATTTGTTGGCGACAGACCACGGTCGGCTTGCAATCGAGGATTAGGCCGGCGGACGATCCGATGCGTTTGTGATAAATAACCATTACTTTTGGCGAGCCGCCCAAACATGAGGATGGGCAAGCTACAGGTACGGGACCCAAGAAAATATAAACATCTAACAAACTACTTCCGCTTCTTCCCTTTCTTCGCCTACAAAATCATAGAAAGCAGGTCAGGAAACAGAACATTCTTTAAATGAATGAACGGAAAGTGACGCACAGACTTCCCGGGTGTACCCTTACTCGATGAAGCGGATTTCGGCGTCTGTGGTAGGCCGGGAGGCGAAAGGGGCGACACGAGCTCGCCGTCACTCGATGCGATGCTCTCTGTGTCGATGCTTGACGGTGGGGGTGCGAGTGTGCTGCTGGCGCTTCCGTTGGTGTTCGTTGATGGGTCGAGCGGGGTTGGCGGGACGGATGAAGCTGGGGTTGCAGATTGCGCAGATTGTGGTGTGGGTGTGGGTGGTGCTGCGGGCGAGGGGAGCGGGGATGTGGTGGATGAAGGAGATACGGGTGGTTTCTCTTGGATGGATTTTGGTTTGCGTTTCTTGCTGTATTCCGTTTCTGTTTAATCTCGTTAGCTCAATCTTCCCGCGCAGTAAGGGCGCAGGAGGAATGACGGACCTTTCTGAGCGCGAACCTTGGGTAACTCATCAAACGCCTTCTTAATCTTCTCATTCTGCACCATCTCGCCCGCACTAGCGAATATCACCTGTCCCCACCCATTCACAAACGTGTTCGCCTCATACATAACCTCCACAATCTCCGCCTCCATCTCCTTCTCTGCCTGCAAGAAAGAGTTCCACAGTTCCTCTCCAATCGAACCTTTCTGAAGGAGAGCCTGTAAGGCTGGCTTCGCCTCGCGGAGGTAGAGGACGCGGGTGACGTCTGCCATTGCGCGTCGGATGAGCGCGGCTTTAAGAAGAGAGTCCGAGGCTGGTGGAGATGTTAGTTGGAGAAGTGTAACGTAGGTATTGCGCTCGGGGTGTGAAGGGAACCATGGCTCGAGGCGGGTTGCTAGTTGACATCAGAAAGTGGGTTAAAAATTCGTAATGAAAGTTAACAAAAATGTACACTGACCTGCTTTTCGTTTTCTGTAGAAGTAACTGAAGATGAATAGACTTCCGATGACGAGAGTGAGGTATAGGACGGGGACGAGGATGGAGGCCATGGTACAAACTAGAAGCTGACTGAAAATAATACGTGGAGGACTGAGCTGGCAGAATAGGTAACCCACGTGGCACTGCAAATCTCAAGATTCCGTATTCACCGGCTCACTCGCGCTAACAAGCCGGTCTTCAACTCTTCACTCTCAACCACCATGTTCACCCGTATTGCGAGGCCGTATGGAAAGCTCGCTGGTAGAAGACTGGCGTCTACCAAGGTCTGCATCTTTACTTTGTTGAGCTTCTGGTGTTTTTGCATGAGCATTTATGCGTGAATTTGTAGTCGTTGAGGGAAACACTCAAGGAAATCGTACCACTTAAGCGACACCAGCTGCAAGCATTAGTGAGCAACAATAATTGTTAATGAAGTCATGATACTAATGTGCGTGAAGAAAGAGGAACATTCCTCAAAGGTCATTGGCGACGTGAAGGTTCGTTGGGGTCCACACTTTACGCGTGGAGTTCTCGCTCAGTGCGCCTAGGTCGAGAATGTCATTGGCGGTATGCGCGGACTCAAAGCCATGCTCTGGGAGGCCTCCGTGCTCGACCCCAACGAAGTACGCGCTCCTTCTCTTTTTTATTTCACCGATTCAACGCCACGTCTAACAGGGCATCCGTTTTCACGGCCTCTCTATCCCCGACTGCCAACGCCTCCTACCACCAGCTCCAGGTGGTTCGGAAATTATCGCAGAAAGCATGTTATGGCTCCTTCTCACTGGTAAAATCCCCACACCCGAGCAGACGCGTGATTTATCGCGCGAGTTGGCGGAGAAGGGTGCTTTACCGAAGGAGATTGAGAAGCTCATTGATGCGTACGCCGTCTCCCTTTCGACTCCTACTTGTACAAATACGTGTGTGAAGGTTCCCGCGCACTCTCCATCCGATGACCCAGCTCTCCATGGGTGTCGCCGCGCTCAACTCGACCTCCGAATTCGCCGCGGCGTATGAGCGCGGCATCAAGAAGTCAGAATACTGGACGTACGCCCTCGAAGACTCCTTAAGCCTCATAGCCATGCTCCCAGCCCTCGCCGCGCGCATATATCGCAATGTGTATCATCCGGAGAAGAAACTGGTCGATGTTAATAAAGATCTAGACTTAGTCGGTACGTGTTGGATGTTTGCTGAGTATACGATGAACGGGGTGTCCTGATGAATTTTTTGTGCGATAGGTAACTACACGAATATGCTCGGCTTTGGTGATAATCACAGTTTGACTGAATATCTCCGTCTTTACATCGCTTTACATGGAGACCACGAAGGCGGGAACGTGTCCGCACATGCTGCTCGTGCGTTCGCTTGCATTCTTCCTTCACTTGTTTATGTATATGCGCTAACTTTGGCGCTGACAGATTTGGTCGGCTCTGCATTGTCAGACCCGTACCTCTCCTACTCCGCCGCCTTACTCGGGCTCGCCGGTCCTTTGCACGGGTACGCATTCTTTAAGTTAACGCTTATCGTCACCAGCGCATATGAATAACCCATCTTTCCCCCCACACCAGCCTCGCGAACCAAGAAGTCCTCCGCTGGCAACTCGCCATGCAATCCTCCCTCGCCTCCTCCTCCATAACCCCCGCCTCCATAACGGAATACCTCTGGTCCACGCTCAACGCCGGGCAGGTCGTCCCCGGGTACGGACACGGCGTGCTGCGGTCGCCGGACCCGCGGTTCGTCGCGCTGCAGCAGTTCTGCGATAAGTACCCCGAGGAGCTTGGGGAGAGTGAGATTGTGAGGATGGTGCGGATGACGGCGGAGGTGGCGCCGGGGGTGTTGAGGGAGCATGGGAAGGTGAGTTTTTTCGTATTCGTCGTCCTCATCATGGACTTATATATGGGTTAACGAAAATGCAGACGAAGAATCCGTATCCGAATGTCGACGCGACGTCCGGATGTATCCTCTACCACTACGGTCTACGCGAGTTCAAGTATTATACGGTCATCTTTGGTGTCTCTCGCGGTATGTCTCATTACCCATGCTCTTCGTTCCGAGAATTTTAACTAATGGAATGGTTTCGTAGCGCTTGGTGCCTTGACACAGATCGTATGGGACCGTGCCCTCATGCTGCCGATTGAGAGGCCTAAATGTCAGTATCCTTTTCCTTCCTCCCTTTTCCCTACAGTACTTCTTCCCTCCTTGTCGTGCGAGATGTGTGCTGTTATTAACATATATCTTTGGCATTAACAGCTGTTTCGATGGACGTGCTGGAGAAGATTGTCAAGGGCTAAGAGGTAAAGAAAATGCGATGATGTTGAGGATGGCGCGTGAACCATTAACAAGCTATACAACTAATTGCTCAGATGCCAAACGTAATTCATTTGTATGTAGACCCCCGCTCATTTCATCTTATAGTCCTTCATCAACACCTGGAGTGTCTCGCGAAGATACTTCCTGTAGACCTCAACAATGTTCTCAGCATCTTCCACCCGGAGCCATGGAGGTAATTCATAAGGGGTGAAGTAGTGATGTTGACCTCGAAACTTGCATTCGCTTTCCGCGTCACACCTGAGAGCGTTTAGGACAGTTAAACAGGTAGGACAGCTCAACTTGGACACCCCAATAATGTCGATATCCATACACTGGGAAGAAAATTAATCAAAATTAAGAATAAGAAAAGTGGCACAGACCATGATTAGATCTTTAACGGGTCCAGCGGGAATCGAGTGCTCGGAGCGATTTGCCAACACGGCCGCCAACACGGCCTCACAGTGAAGTACACCGTTGAACTCGAAGTTTTCCGTTAACTACTTTAATATAACGTCCGCTGTCAAGTTGTTATACAACTTCGACCAGTCTATCGGCCTCGATTCGGCACCGAATATTGACTGTGACCCAGTCGTCCTATGGGTGCTTGTGTATCCATCGGCGATCATTTTGAACTCCGATTTCTCCGGAACCAGACTGGAATATTTCATTTTTGCACCTCAACAAACTTGATCCTCTAGTGGAATGCGGACGACGACGTAGTCCTGCCAGTCTCACTCTAACGGTGTGAAATCAATCTCCTTGCAATTTGGGGGGCTGGCTTGTGTCAGTGTTGTATGGTATTTGATTCGCTGTTCAAGTTGTAAATTCTTCTCCTTGCTGATTTCGCCAAGCATTCTCGCCATATGCATATGTTTGTAGATCTATCTACGCTGCGTACACATTGGCGCTGACAACCGTGCCGACTATAGGAACGAAAGCATGTTCACAAATAGCACCGGCACCTCGTTAGCCGCAGTGCACCGCGTCCCAGCTGAAATTCTGCGCGAAATTTTCTTGACCCTCCTCGATATAACGCATAAACCATTTGAAGCTCTACTTGTTGGAGAGGCAGAAGTGGCACAGGACTCGATCACCGTATCGCATGTCTGTCAAGCATGGCGAGCAGTGGCCATCGCAGACCAATCCCTTTGGCGAAGAATTTCCATACCAGGACTCTCCAACAAGCTCGTTGGCCTTTACTTGCAGCGATCGAACGATTCTACGCTATCGGTGGGCATAGTGGACAAGCGAGACAAAACTGCTCTCCGCTGTATGGAATCGGTTGATGAGGTCTTCGATTGTATGGCTCGAATAGGCGATCTGCGCCTTGTCACTACCGACTTCTCTTTCGGTGATTATACAGATTTTCTGAGTCGCCCCGCGCCTCGATTGAAAAGTGTTGCTGTCACGAGTAACCTTGGATACGGTATCAACATTCTTTTACGGATGGCAAACAATATCGCCCAGTCACCGCTTCATACATTAAAACTGTACAGTGTCATTGCGCCTTGGACTTCATCTATGTTCCGAGGGCTGTCGACTCTTGTCATTGTCTTTCCAATGCCTCCGCCCACAATTAATGACCTGCTGCAGATGCTGAATTCTGCTCCGGAGCTCGTGCATTTGACATATCGCGATCGATGTCTCGTCGCCATGCGTTGGTCACCTCCTTATCCTCGTATATCCCTCCCCGGCCTCGTATCTCTTCGACTTGAAATGTATTGCGACAATTGTGCATCTCTATTTGATCATATTCGAATGCCATCCCTCATGCGCTGGAGTCTCAGGCTTAAATGCGAACCAAAACCTGACCATGAGCCTCATCATCCCATTCGATATGTGCATCTTCCCAAACAATTTCACTCATTGGCAATTTCGTCGACACCCGACGGCATCCAAATCCGTGCAACCTACCCTTCATGTCTCGATGGGTCAACGAACGAGATAATACTGGGTGTAAACATCTTCAACCACCCCTTGAGCCATCTTTTGCACCCGTGGCGGGTTGCAGGCTCGACATTTGAATCGCATTTCCCCGCGACCTCCGTATCAGGTGTCACCCTCACGATCAGATCATGGATTTTAAACGATGTGGAGTTCGCTTGGGCTGCGCTGCTTGCATGTTTTCCTGCCTTGCGAACGTTGGCTGTGCACCTATACCACACCGTAAAGCACCGACCACGCGATTCGTTAGAAAACATCGCCTATGCTTTGACACCGAGCCAGTGTAAGGAAGATCGGCCGTCACAGTGCAATTGCCCAGAACTTGAGCGGGTCAATATCGAAGCGGACATTTCAGTGGGCGATTGGGATTATATGGTAGTAATATTGACAGGTTGTCTTGCTGTTCGAACGGATCACCGCCTACCGAAGATACATCTTCGGGTCGGTGATGACGAGGAATTCTGTAACAAGGGGTCATTCAAAGCGAGGCACGTCCGCATTCTTGAGCGAGTCGTCGAGAAACTCAGTTGGGAAGAGCCGCCGTCCGAACAAGGTGCCATTTGAATTGGACAAATGGTGGTCTGAATAACGAGGTTTACCCCCTTCTTCTGACTTCTCCAAAGAAATCATTCCTGGAATGAACTGGCACAAGAAATTATACCCCGGACTTTTCACCATCGAATTTGTGACTCTTTGTCTTTGACTCTGCAGTTTCACAAGACTTGTGACTTCATGGTGATTCTGCGATTACCTACGCACGTGTACATATAAGGGGCAAAGGGGAATGGAACAAATTTACGCTTAACGATCGTCACGGCGAGAATCAATAATGATCCAAAGGGCAATCCCAAAATTCGCAAAAATGTATAAAATGGGTTTAAAAATTACACGTATCCCGTTAAGACTCCCTTGGGGAACTTTTTTCTAGTCCAGAGCTGAGTATCTTCGATGTATTCGATATTGTAGTTGCTTCTAGCGTTTGTCGAAGGATTTTTTCGTATCTATGTCCACGAGAACCACAAACACATCGATTTGATCTTACAATCATCAATGATTTTCATTCATCATCACTATCGTAAATCGCGTACATGTTCTTTCGTGATATGCCAAGTTAAACACCACAGTCAACCTGTCCCGTAACGAGCGCAAGTTAAGACGCGAACTGGACGAAATCGACCAAACGGACCTAAGCTGTCCCATGGAATGAAGAAAAAAATAGACGCAGTTGAAAGAGGAAGGAAAGACGGGAAATGGGGGGAAGGGGGTGAAGGTCGTGATGAGGGGTATATCTTATGATATGTTAAGCGTTCGATCGTCGAACCTAAGGCGGGAGAAAATGTCGATCGAAAAAGAGGAAAAAACATCAACATAATCGCAAACAGCGCACCACCCAAAAGAAACAAAAGGATCAAAGAAAAGTGGGAGAAAGGGTATAAGGTGGAATTCTTCTTCTCCTTCATCATACACGCGATTGATCATCGCCCACCAACTCTTAGCGTTAAATCGCTAAAATCGCCGTCCCTGCGGAGCACCCTGCGAATGATGCTGCAATCTCTGCTGCTGTTGCTGCTGGACGAACCCAGGCGGAGGCGGCATGCCGCCCATAGGCCCTCCAGGTCCAGGGCCGGGGCCAGGCATGGGCATACGCGGGGGAGGCATACCGCCCACCCTCTGCTGCTGCTGCATTTGTTGCATTTGCATCTGCTGCAACTGCTGTGGACTGGGTCCCGGCCCCGGCCCAGGTCCAGGACCGCGCACCATCTGCTGAGGAGGCATCTGCATCGGCCCTGGACCAGGACGTCCCCCCGGTCCTGGGCCAGGGCCAGGCGGTGGACGCGGTCCTCCTTGGATTTGCGGGCTGGGTGTGGGTCCCGGATCGCGTAGGGAGACGGGTGTGCGTCCGCCTCCTCCTGGTGTGCCGTTTGGTGGTCCGTTGGGCATGGGAGGGGGTGGTGCCGATCCAGGGGACACTTTCTCTGCTGCTTTCAATATCTCATCGCTGTTCGCCATGCATCCTTAGTCAAATATTCCAATAAAGGAGAGAATGGCAAGGCAAACGCACTCAAGGAGGTTCAATGCAGCACACAACACAACCCACTCCACACAATCCTCATTCCCCTCCCCAAGCGTCTGCCACACCGCCTTCTCCTCAGGCGTCTTTCCCGTAATACTAATCCTCGTCCCGCCACCATTCGGGTTCTTCTGGATCTTCCCAAACTCGATGCGCTTCGGCGGGATATTATGCCCGGCATACGCGAAGTAAAACATGCTCCAGAACGCCGCATTCGGATTCGGCTTGCTGATCTGGAAGAGCGGGAGGTCCGGCGAGTCCGGCGCGGGGAGGGAGAGCTTGTAGATCGGGGAGATGACGCCGGTGTTGGCGATGGACCATTTGAGGTTCCGCGAGGCTTCGCATCGGACTACGCGCGGCGCGGAGGAGGAGGAGGAGGAGTGCCCTGGGTCCGAGGCGGAGGCTTTGGAGGGAGTCGAGGCGTTCCGCTGCGGCGGGAAGAGTTTCGCGACGCAGAGATCGCCTTGCGGTGAGGGGGTCAGCAGGTAGTTCTCCGAGTTCTGTATGATCCCAATCAGTATTTAAAATCCTAAATCCTTAACGCTGAACACCTACAAAGTTGGTATGGAGGTACGAGTACAGGATGTTGCCTGGCTGACCATGGGGCGTGACGATTAGCGTCGGGAGGTGGTTGGGTATCGGCGTATGTGTCGGCGATGTATACACTGCGTATATCGCTGTACATTCGTTGTTCGTCGTCAGCGCCGACGACGGAGACGAGAATTAGAGTAGACTGTACTTGCCTGCCATGAGAGTCGAGAGTCAGGAGAAAAGTGGCTATATTTAGCCTTGTTGATTGATCGCTGGCATGCTAACACGCTTAACTGACCACACGAGTATTATCATTTCACTCAATGGCTTCACACAAGAAATGAGTTTTGGAAATTTATCGCATTGCAAACTATCCTACAAATGCGCCAGTGAAAGAAATTGTGATTATTTTAATGAGATCATTCGTTGCGTCGTGGAAAGCAGCAGTGGCAGAGCGTCCGCGTGTCTCGGAAGGAGCATGCATGAAGAAAGACGAAGAAAGGCCGACAAGGAGCGCTTAGTCGACTTCCTCGACGCTCGGTCCATCCTCGCCACCAGGCCCACCAGCGCCAGGGAACCCACCAGGCGCACCTCCTGGTCCACCAGGGAACCCTCCGGCACCAGGGAACCCACCAGGCCCACCAGGTCCACCGGGTGCACCTCCTGCGCTCGCGTACAACTTCTGCATGATGGGGTTCGCGATGCCCTCGAGCTCCTTCTGCTTCTCCTCGTACTCCTCCTTGCTCCCCTCCTGCGACGCGTCGAGCCATGAGATCGTCTCGTTCACGGCAGTCTCGAGCTTCGTCTTGTCTGCCGCCTCGAATTTGTCCTTGAGCTTCTCGTCGTTGAGCGAGTTGCGCAGGTTGTACGCGTAGGATTCGAGGCCGTTCTTCGCTGTGATGCGCGCGGCGGCTTCCTCGTCTTCCTCTGTAATGAAGAAAATCACATGTCAGAAATCGCAATCGTAATGTAGATGAGGTTAGAAACTTACTCTTATACTTCTCTGCCTCGTTCACCATGCGCTCGATCTCCTCCTTCGACAGGCGACCCTTATCGTTCGTGATGGTAATACGGTTCGACTTGCCGGTCGTCTTGTCAGCGGCTGAGACGTTGATGATACCGTTCGCGTAGATGTCGAAGGTGACATCGATTTGAGGCACACCACGCGGTGCGGGAGGGGATGCCGGTGAGCTCGAACTTGCCGAGAAGGTTGTTGTCCTTTGTGCGCGCACGCTCGCCTTCGTAGACTTGGATGAGCACACCAGGTTGGTTGTCGGCGTACGTGGAGAAGACTTCTGACTTCTTCGTGGGGACGGTCGTGTTGCGTTTGATGAGGGCGGTCATGACACCACCTGCGGTCTCGATACCAATGGAGAGAGGAGCAACGTCGAGCAAGAGCAGATCCTGCGTCTTCTCCGACGTGTCACCAGACAAGATGGCAGCCTGTACGGCAGCACCGTACGCGACAGCTTCATCAGGGTTGATGCTCTTATTCGGCTCCTTCCCATTGAAGAAGTCCGACACGAGCTTGACGATCCTCGGGATACGCGTGGACCCACCGACGAGCACGATCTCGTGCACAGTCGACTTGTCCATCTTCGCGTCGCGGAGGACCTTCTCGACGGGCTCGAGCGTGCTGCGGAAGAGGTCCTGGCAGAGCTCCTCGAAGCGCGCGCGGGTGAGGGACGTGTAGAAGTCGATGCCCTCGAAGAGCGAGTCGATTTCGATGGAGGTTTGGGCGGCGGAGGAGAGGGTGCGTTTGGCGCGCTCGCACGCTGTGCGGAGACGGCGGAGGGCACGGGCATTGGAGGAGAGGTCTAAAGGCGTAAAATGAGTATTTTAAAGTAATTTACAGATTATAAAAATAGAACTTACCCTTCTTGTGCTTGCGCTTGAACTCCTGGACGAAGTGGTTCACGAGGCGATTGTCGAAGTCCTCTCCACCAAGATGGGTGTCACCAGCGGTAGCCTTGACCTCGAAGATACCCTCCTCGATGGTCAATAATGACACATCGAAGGTTCCTCCTCCGAGATCGAAGATCAGGACGTTGCGCTCGCCGGTGACTTTCTTGTCGAGACCGTAGGCGATGGCGGCGGCGGTCGGTTCGTTGATGATACGGAGGACGTTGAGGCCGGCAATGACACCGGCGTCTTTTGTCGCCTGGCGCTGCGAGTCGTTGAAGTAGGCTGGGACGGTGACGACGGCGTCTTTGATGGTCGTGCCGAGGTAAGACTCAGCCGTCTCCTTCATCTTGATCAAAACCATTGAGGAGATTTCCTCGGGCGTCTGAAATATAACGGCATAAGCGTCAAGTCGCAAAGTTCAAACAATAAGTATAAAACTTACGAATTCCTTGTTCTCGCCGCGGTATTCGACCTGGATGACGGGCTTTCCTCCACGATCGACGATCTTGAAGGGGAAGTGCTTCATATCAGCCTGAACCTCCGCATCGGCAAATTTGCGGCCAATGAGTCGCTTTGCGTCGAAGACAGTGTTATGCGGGTTCATAGCGATCTGATTTTTGGCGGCGTCACCGATGAGACGCTCGTTGTCGAGGAAGGCGACATATGAGGGTGTGGTGCGGTTGCCCTGGTCGTTTGCGATGATCTCAACGCGGTCGTTTTGCCACACTCCGACGCAGCTAGAACGGAAATAAAATCGTCAGTGAAAATGCGCGGAAGTAGAATGGGGGTTGTATGCTCACGAGTATGTGGTGCCGAGATCGATGCCAATAGCTTTTGAAGACATTATTCTATGTTGAGTAGGAGCGGGGGATGTGGTGGTGGTAGATCTATGAGAACAGGTGAAGAAAAGAGCGGGGACGAGGAGGTGCTTATATAGTTCACCATGTTCGAAGACGTTCGACAACCTTCTCTGCCCTTCCAGTGAGTTCTGACCTCATGGGAATACATGACTCAGCAATACAAACATAGCAAAGACCCTGACACGACCATGACGCGAGGCGCGCTAAATTCTCGGTCAACCACACTTGCTACGCCGCCAATCGATGAACAGAGTTGCAAGGCGTTGCGCAAGATGCGCGCGGAATGCGCGAGGACGATAACGAGCACCAAATCGATTGGCGCACCTCGGAACGCAACGGGTAACTCAACTTTATAGCACTTTGCTTTCAAAATTTTACCTGCGAACGTCGTATTCGGATGACTGCAACAATTGGACTTGAAGCTTCAGATGCTAGCTGATGTGCTTCCGTTGGTACAACAGGATGGCTCGAGTTGTGGCCACGGCGACTTATTCGCGGGCGAACCCCAGGATTTCTCGTATGAGGTCTGTCGCTATCGAATACAGTACTGCTGGGAAAGCTCGTTGGCGTCGATTCAACGTCCCAGCTACCAATTTCTATTTTGTGTCCGACAAACTTCTTTCCCGAGTTTCCGGCTGTGGTACGCCTTGCGAGTTGCCTCCACGTCACTCCCCCTTGTATGCCTCGCTCCCACTTACAACATCTGGCAACTCGCGCATATTCTTTATAGTGCCACTACACGTCGCTGGGAATCTCTGCATGCATCCCAAACCAGGTTGCCACGTTCTGATCCTCATCCCAAGCCAATACACCGCATCACGTTAGGATATCCCAAGCTCCCCTCGTCTCCAACGATAACTCTCACCAGGTCGTCCTTCTTCACCCAACCGACATCGCGCCTAACTCCTTCTCCAAATCCGCACCTCGTAGACGGCCCATCCGTTTGCTACCGACACGTTCACCTCGCTGCTAGTTGGTCTCTTCGTCGGATCTGGACGAGTCGGTTCGATAGCGGATGCCTGATCTTTGGGCTACGGGCCATTTACTTCAGGGGAACGTGGGTGGCCCGGATGACTCGGCGGTGAAGACGGAAGTGTTTTCGCATATGCAGTACGTGAGCGGTGTGATGTTAGAGGAGGCGTCTAAGCGGTTGACGAAGATTTCGCCTCTCCTTGAACAAGACCCTCATGTCCGATTCATCCGTCCGTCGAAACATTCTCTCTTCAAATTGAAAGATACCCCCAAAATTAAATTCGATCTTCTACTGTACATGCTGAATTACCTGTCAACACCTCTTGGACACTGTATTCCCCAACAGGAGCAACCATGCGCAGCCATTCATGTGTTCCATGATTTCGCTTACTCACCTACACGCGTGACCTGTCCTCAGAGAGCCAGCATGGCGAGATGCTTGAGGATAACCTACCGTTTGATTTCATGCCTGGAGACCTACATCAGCGGCAGGATAATATTACTCTATCAACCAAATAAGCTGGGTAAGGATAGTGATAGATGAGGGAAGCGAGATGACCATAGGAAACTGTCATGTGTCATAATTGTAAGCTGCCAGTGTCAATCATGTTTGAAGCTGTAGAGGTGAGTGAATGATGGACTATATCCCAAGGTTCTTAACTTTGAGGGCATGTCTGTTTTGGTTGTTTTTGTCTTGCTGTTGGTAATGTTAGTGCTGCAGCTTAACATATGACATTTTTCATTCAGAAATTTGATATTCACATTCAGTGGTCAGTAGTACAATTTTTCAGAAACTACGGATGTCATCATATTTTTTGTCACTGAATCAGCAGGGCAGTGTTATTCACATGTTGCCATGACAAGTACTTTAGTGAGAATCAATACTCTTTTTACATTGTTGCCAAGAAGTTCCATGAACAAAATGACTCAAATCAAGATGGGTAGATCCTTCCGCAATAACAGCTGTATTTGTGGGCCACCATAGTCCAACCCGACTCCAGGGTGGCACCCAAAACAATAATGATGAGTCAGAGCCCATTATCCAGCCATTCACCAACTTTGAGTCATCTTTGAACTCACTTTGTATAGCAAGTGAGGGTGGAGATCTTGAAGTGACATTCTCAGTTTCTGCATTCCACACTTGGATTGTTTTGTCCCCTGAGCCTGAGACAATGTGCTTGCCATCTGGTGAGAATGCAACAGAG
>ML170165.1:52319-104401 GCA_004355085.1 Rickenella mellea | reverse complement strand
GTGCCCTTCAAATGGCCCTGAAACAATGTCACCAGTCTCTGTATTCCACACTCTGATTGTTTTATCCCATGAGCCTGAGACAATATGCTTCCCATCAGGTGAGAATGCAACAGAGTCAACACTGTCAGTGTGCCCCTCTGCAACATATTGAATTGCTGGCCAGTCAGCAACTTTCCCCATAAGTATAGATAGTGTTTGTGAAAATTGTGGCAAAAACTGCTTAGATACTTTAGAATTTTCAGGTGCAAAGGGTAGAGCTGACAAATATAGGTGAGGAGCACTTTGTGAGATTGTATTTCCAAATGCTCTTAAGAACTTTATTCCATCATTTGCAAATGCTATAATTTTATCATCTTGATTCTGAAGTTATTAAACTCAATCACACTGTATTGAAGATCATAAAATAAAATAGCTTGACTCACATCACACCATTTCATGAGAAATGACAACATATGGGTTGCAGTGTTCACTTGCTTGATGATGCTCAAAACTTCCAACCAGTAGAGAAATTGAGTATTCAAGAACTTTTTGACTTGTGTCAAAATTTCAATATGAAAGGTTGTAGCTTTAAGATGATTTGCCCAGAAACAGCATGCATAAGAGAGATGGTCAGGAACAGTATTCTCGGTAATCACTTGAGAGTTAGGAAACTTATCATTGCAAACATATGATGTGGGTAACTGACAGATATTAAATTGAAGTGCAGTGTTCATCACTTGAAAGCATGCAATTGTGAGTATTTGGTTTTGTTTCTTCACATCAATTTGAAATGGTGGAGGAGCAAAGTGTACCAAGTAGTCAACAAAACTCTGATGTGTGAAATGCAGAACATCACCACTATCTAACACTGTTTGAAGGCCCTTGCATATGAACTGCACCATAACAGGCTCCAAAGAGAGCAGATTTGCAAAATCTTGATGGCACAGAGGAATCTTTGCCACAACAATGGTGCCAACAATGTCATGAAATGCTTTGATCTCATCAGTGGTGGCATTCTTGAAAGAGGCATTAAGAATCTGTGTATACAATGTAGTCATATTACTGCTTGGCATTACTCCATTCTGGATGATCTTCAGTCGGCCCACAGGATTGCCTAGTTTCACAAATTCTGCTACAGTTTTAGCCCAGATGAATAATCCAGCTGGCTGCTTGAGGAGTTTTTGCATAACTTCTGAACCTGGCCACTCTGTGGATAACTGAGGATAACCTTTCACTATGTCAAAGAACTGTGCCTTCAGAAACTTTTCAATATCCTTAATTGATTGGTTGGTAGCATTGGCACCAGAGAACAGCTCAATGGAGTGACTCAGAGGGAACAAGGCTTGAACAATATCATCCTCCCCTCGGCTTGTAACCACAAGCTTGAACTTGGATGGAAGAGATGACCAGCACTTGATTGTTCTCAAAAGACTCTGTCGATGCTCAGAGTGTACACCATCCAGTCCTCCACATTCATCTAAGGCATCAACAACAACTACTGGAAGCCTTCCAGATGGAATATCCATGCAAGACTTCAATGGCTTTTCAACTAGATGATGAAATAGCTTATTAGCATCCACTGTGTTAGCACCTACAACACCTTCATCCCACTCTGAAATTATCATGTTCCTTGCACTAGGATATAAGCAAGCAAGATCATATGCAACTGTCCGCCATAGAGTAGCAGGTGTAGTCAAGGTGGCCTTGGCTCGTTCAAAGTAGAAGTACGAACCAAGACGGTGAGACTCTCTCAATGTTTCTATCAAACTTGAGGCAATAGTTGACTTGCCAACACCTGGAAAGCCATGCAACCAAAGGATGTTTGGCAAATCTGTGTTGTCAATCCACTCATTGATATGTCTCAGGATGTCTTCACGAGTTCCACCCATACACTCGAAATGCGGTGATCCACGCTCCAAACCCACCGGCTTAATCTCATCGAGCCGCTCTTCATCCTTTGCGGATACTGAGAGGCCATAGTCAAATAATGTTTCAGATGTTTGTTGACTAGAATGAATATGTACCTCTTGCATTCAGTGAACCCCATATTCCATCATCAAACTCTGCCATGGCCTGCAGTTTACGAAGCTGCCAGTATTTGCGAGGGTGATTTGAGTATTCACTAAGTGTAAGCTAGAGAACATGGGGAAAGCATATTGGTTAAACTGGGCGGCATCAATACCAATTGTAAAATCCACTTACCGGGGTATGGTTAAGATTATCGCGGAGGGTCCAGTATCGCGGAATTTCAACCGAGTGAATGCTTCAGAAAAACAGTTTAACACCTGATCAGCCTCTATAGATTTATCAGACTCACACGTAACAACCTTGCTCAACAGATTGCTCTATGCACCAATATGGCTCCGCACTCGAACACTGAAGTATCTGGTGTTCGTGCCTCGCAAATGGCTCGCATTTGACGTAAGTCTTGAAATGCTCGTTTCTGATCTTGTAGCGAAGATTACTGAATCTCGTAATGATCCACTGCATCAAGGAAGTCCGTACAACCCAAGTTTAAGGCAAAGCACTACTTACCTTCGCGCCCACGTCCTCCTCAACACCAGCAACGACATCCGATGGATCGTCGTCATTCAGAAGAACAGCACAGTTCCGGCTTGCGATGTTAGTGATAAAGTAGACACCTGTTTCAAGCGCCATTCGTTAGATGCTTGTGTTTCGTTGCAAAGTTGGTGTCAGAGACGACGGTGGACGAACGTTATCTCGCCGGATCTGCGCGAATCAAGGACTTGGTCATAATTTCGCACGGTCGCAACCGACGAACCATCTTCGACGTCACCAATGAGGACCTCACCTCGTAGAGCGCAAGTCGTGCGACGTAAGGAAAGGTGCCAAATCATACTTCAAGCATGTGTAGTTATGGATGCCAGTTTCTCCCACGTACCCTTCCTCACTACAAGAGATCTTAGGGTTGCTACCAAATATGACTGTGGCGGAAAACTAACCAGCACAGATCTCTGATCGAGAATAAGGAAAAGGCAAAGATGCCACCGACAATCCTGTGCAAAATACCTAAAGAGTTGCTTCAACCGGACGCGTTTGCCCCATTCACGAGGCGATGGAAACCATTCGACCAGCTCGACATAAGCTCACATTTGGCGAAATGCGCCTTATGGACATTAGCTTCACCAGCTCCCATCACGTTACGCCGTACGTTGAAGATCCTCATCACACGGGTCACTGTTTATGATTGTGCAGGAAATGGAATCTTTAACTAGAAATCGGGTGAAGCCCTTCCTGGCGCGTATTTTGCTTTGAGAATTCCTATTAGATTCTCCCCAACAATGCATCAAGTGGGATTTTCTGCTGAATCATGATCAATGAATGACTTCAATTTTCCTGAAACTCATCCGTTGAAGGGCAATTTTCACTCATGATAAATCTCACTTCAGCGATTCTTTTCTCCTCCTCAGCGGCTTCCTTTCAGTGACTTGGTAAAAGTTGCAAAGTCCAAAATCCCTGAAGCAAGTAGCACAGTCATTTTACGTTTCCCTTTCTCCCGCAAGGCATGCCGGATTCCGCTGGATTACATCTACAGCACTTCGCGTGGTCTCCGGACGCGATAACCCTGTTCCCGTGTTCTGCCGTGGTTCCAATTTCAAGTTTCTCCCTCGGGCCAACTTCAACATGATACACAGCGGACTTGCGCCTCGATCCTCGCCCACCCTCTGTAGCACCAGAATTAATACCAGCGAAAGCAACGCACGTCGAAGACCACGTTCCCAGTCGTCGACCTAACTCGAGGATACTCTCAGGCTCGAATATTTAGTCTAAGATTTGGAAAGCCGAACAATGCTGGCGATCCGTTCAACCTCGAACCCGCCCCTCAGTCGGGGAAGGACCGTAAAATATATTTGGAGCAACCTCCAGCTGCTTTAACCGGAAAGGATTCCTAAAGCTCGCTTACGAGGACACGAAACCGTTCGAATGGTACGCACGACCTGTACTCAATAGAAACTTACTGCCTCATATACTGAATTTCTGTCCAGCTTCCGCCTTCTCATCGGGTAAGCTGAAAGTATCACCCCGATCGCTGACGGCTTAAACTCGACCTTAGGACATAGTACCCCTCCACTGATTTCTCGAAACCTCGCCTTTCCGCAATTTTGCACCTTCGGGTACCGGTGGAATATGTTTCACCTTGTGCGGCCGTAAGTGATGGCGTTTATGGAGATACTGTATACGAATTTCTGATTCCAATTCCTTCGCGACCAGGCGAATGTTCACGGACCGTAAATGTGGACGACATTTGGAATGCAAAATTTTCGCTACCTATGAGCGTAATATTGGTCGTGTCGAGATAGACCCTGAAGACTCGTATAAATGTCTACACATGGAGTTGGAGCCTCAAGGATTGAAATAAATTCGGTTCCGTCACCGCCTGGTTATATCTTGCTAGTGTTCCACCTCCCCGTGTATGGGATAAGTACATAAGAATTTTGAGAGCTAAAACTTGTGTTGACATGTTGATAAAGCCATATCCGAAACCTGTTGAAGAAGGCTCCTCGGCTCCATCAGTGAGGAGGAAGCAGCAGAGGCGATAAATGATTGCCTGACCAAGCTCCCCTAAGTGACGTGTGAGCCAAAACCAGCAGTCCTCTGCAGTGTTCATTCAGCCACATTTTTAAATTGTGATGTTGCTTGCCATTGACTCTTTCGCTTCTGGTACTTCCTTTCATACTCTCTGAAGATCTTCCTCCGACAATAGAGTAATACGAAATTAGATTGCACGTATGTACGGTCAGAGTAAAGACAGGATGTAACCGGACCGCTTCACTACACGAGCACAGTAAAGGCGGAGGTCATTATTAAACCACAACAGTTTGACGTCGGTTCAGTGTGGAACGAGAGAGGTTATTCATGTACCTTTGGACCGAGAACGAAGCAGACATTGTAGAGCGACCGAGACCACCGAGTCAACCGGCAGTTACCCATGGGAGAGGAACAATATGCGGTAAAGACCGAAAAGGATTTGAGGAAATTGGAGCGTAAAAATCGGCACGACGTTATAACATCCAAATTACCTCGCGCGTGAGGCCTTCCCACTTGATTCGTACTCTCATGAATGCTCAAGTGCAAATGAGGAACGTGGCCCGCCGCTTGTCTCATCTTAGCTTCTGGGGGTTCGAAGTCCAGATCTAGTATATTCAACTGCACCCTGATGTGAATCAAACAATCAGCGTTTCCGCGGAGGATAGGCGAGAAACAAAGCGAACAACGAACCCGGTACACTCCGCCGAACCCACAGACCCCTGGGTGCAGGTGACTGTCTTTTCGGCGGGGACTGTGCCTACTCAAAGCAGTATGGTGTTAACGTTTCGAATACCGTATCGACAAACGTCGCTCGGACCGATCATATTCTCGCTATCAAGATCGCTTACAGCCGGAGCTCTATATTCTTGACGCTTCTCGGGACCTTCGTCATCACTGGGGGTGTCTCGCAGTTCCTGTCATTGTTCGTATCGCCTGGCGCAGTGTTATCGTTCGCTGGAGGGACGCATGAGAAATGAGAGGATATGTTTTCATTAGGCAAGTGCAGAGTGCAGAGATGGAAAAGGCGACGTACGCGAGGCGATTACGCTTGAATTGCCACATCGACTCGTCGGATATTTCGGTTGTTTTGATTTCCATCAACGCATTATACGCCAGTCGGTGTATTGTTCTCTATCGCAAACATCGACATTCGTTAATACGACCAACGTTGAGGCAAACAGGACCTACCGAATCCAATGTGACCTCGAAAATGTGTATAACGCAGCGACGACAATGGGTCGTACGAACTTGACATCCTGATTATCGTCCACCAGGTGTATGTTGTCCACGTCGTTCCATTAATACACCGCCGGTTCCACAACCTGGTGCGAGTTTTCCATGCCAGTATTTCGACCACCTCCTTGGCGAACGCCAGATGCAGTTCGAGGAATTGCACAACGCTGTGTGCAAGCAGTGGGTGATATGGCAGACGTTTTCCAGCTGGTTCAACGGCCACGCGAACCCTCCCGATTACGCCGCGCCGCCTGATGAAGCGCAGAATATTCCGTCGATGCGGTGTGAGGTGGTGTTGAAGAGGATCATTCGTCAGGTTGAGGTCTACGTTGAGGGCGAAGGTGGCGCCGATGTACCGCGTCCGATGTCAGACGTCGATCGTGTATTCTCCGTCATCCCTTCTCTTAACCCTGCTCGTTCACAGAACCCAACGCACACCATATTTTCACGACACGTCCCAGACCCGGACGCCAGCTGACGGAAGCCTCGTCGAGTGTGTACCACTTCCCACCCTCAACCAAGCTTTCAAATCCGGACGCATCGCGACCATTGCCAAACGACAATATTTGGGAGCATTTGTTGAAGCGACGGTGCAGAACGTGCATTTCTGGGTGGATGATTGAGGAGTGAGGACGGAATTTCTTTCTGCGCGCACGACTTGTGAAGAGGCAACGGAGGAGGAGGCGTGAGTTGCGAGCGTGTGTGTCAGAAAGCGAGGTAGACGATGCTGTATGCGTTTGGGAAGACCTTCAACGTTGCAGTGACTGTCACGCTAACACCAATCTCGGTCTCGAGCACCATCCACGAAACATTCGATGTGAATGCTGGTCCACGCCTACGCAATCCCATCGTCTCAAACCTACGTCTTTCAAACCTATATGTATATTTATTATAAATGCAACAGTCAACGCACCAACATTCCTCGACGCCGTATTTGTATTCGGTCCTGCGGGCTACAGCCTACGGTACGAAGTCTGTAAAACAAGCAATCGATACCGCGCTCAAACAACTAGAATCTTTCGCCATCAGAAATCGATGAGATCTAAGCCTGTTACCTGACGGGGAGAATACCAAGAAAGATTTCAGCTGAGCGATTGACAAGTAATGCAATGGGGCTAAAACAAAACTGACTCGGCAAAACATACGAGAAGGCGTAAAGTCTTCCGCAAAGTCTCAGCAACTGGACTCCGGAAGGGGAATGGGCAAAATTCGTGACGGAGTGGGTCAGCTGGTGCGTCGTCCCTCACCATTCGTCTAGTTTACACTACATGCATATAATTACCATATCACAGACTCGTTCACTGCAAGGATGTTACCATTGATTGGGTCGAAAGGTACAGAAAGGAGCTCGTTGCATTCTTTGAGCAGAACATGAGTGTTTTTCAACTCCAGACACCGAACGCCTGATCTTCTCCCTCAGACAAAGGGCGTCTGTATCTCGCGACCCGATTCCCTCGATAGACCGTCCATCCTCGCCTCACCTACCGAGTTGCCTAGGTCCACCCATACGTGCATACAATTTCTGGGGGAGGCGAATTGCGATACCCTGAATTTCTTTCTGCTTAACGTTGTACTCGCCGTCCATGAGAGTCGACAGCCACCAAAATAAATAATTTAGCCTTGTTGACTACCAGCATGACTACGCTCAATGTAAGAAATGAATTTAGAAATGTAGATCGCATTGAAAAATCTATCGCACAAATGCGCGAAAAAGGCAGTTATTATTTTAATGAGATTATGATTCGTCTTCGTTGTCGCGATCGTCGTCGAAAGCAATGATGGCGGTGCGTCCAAGGATCCTGTATGCATAAAATGAACATGGATGAGAAACGACACCCAGAGCGCTTATTTGAACTCCTCGACACTTGGTCCATCCTCGCCACCAAAAAGGGGGAACCCTCCGTGATCAGGGAATCCACCTGGCGCATCGCCTGCACTTGCGTGCGCCAGCTTCTGCACAATGAGGTTCACGAGATCCTCGAGATCCTGCTTCTTCTCATCGTACTCCTCCCTGCTCCCCTGCCGCGGCGCGTCGAGCCACCAGATCGTCTCTTTCACAGCCCTGTGGAGCTTGTCGATGGCGTTCTCGTTGAACACGTCGAGCAAGTTCTGAGCGTAGGATTCCAGACTGGTCTTTGCAGCGATGCGTGCTGTTTCCTCATCCACTGCAGAAACAAAACGATAGGAAATCACAAGATCAAATCAGAGAAATGGAACCCACCACGAGTTGAACCGGGGAAGCCTCTAGCACCAGGAAATCCACCAGACCCACCAGACCCACCCGGCGCACCGCCCGCACTCGCGTACAACTTCTGCATTATGGGGTTCGCGATACCCTCAAGTTCCGTCTGCTTCTCCTCGTACTCTTCCTTGCTGCCCTCCTGCGATTCGTCGATCCAGGAGATCGTCTCGTTCACGGCCGTCTCGAGTTTCGTCTTGTCGGCGGGCTCGAACTTGTCTTTCAGATTCACGTCGTTGAGCGAGTTGCGCAGGCTGTACGCATAGGACTCGATGCCGTTCTTCGCTGTGATGCGTGCAGCACCTTCCTCGTCTTCCCCTGCAAGACAGAAAATCACATGTCAGAAACCACGTCATAATGCAGATCAATCTACAAATTTACTCTTGTACTTCTCGGCCTCATTCACCATACGTTCGATATCCTCCTGCGACAGACGACCCTCGTCGTTCGTAATGGTCATGCGGTTCAACTTGCCGGTCGTCTTATCAGCGGCTGAGACGTTGATGGTACTGTTCACGTCAATGTCCAAGGTGACCTCGATTTGAGGAACACCACGTGGTGCGGGAGGGATACCGAAAAGCTCGAACTCGCCGAGAAGGTTGTTGTCCTCCGTGCGCGTACGCTCGCCCTCGTATACTTGGATAAGCACGCCGGGTTGGTTGTCTGCGTATGTTGAAAAGACTTCTGACTTCTTCGTGGGTACGGTGGTGTTGCGCTTGACGAGAGATGTCATGACACCACCATCGACCACGATGCTTAAAAATACCCGTCAGATATATATGCACACATTCAAAGACAACAGGTAAACATACCTAATGGTTAAAGGAGCAACGTCAAGCAAGCACAAACCCTGCGTCTTCCTCGACATGTCACGGGACAAGATAGCAGCCTGCACGGCGGCGCCGTACGCGACAGCCTTATCTGGATCGATGCTCCTATTAGGATCCTTCCCGTTGAAGAAGTCCGACACAAGTTTGACGATTCTTGGGATACGCGTTGACCCTCCAACCAGAACAATCTCATGCACACTCGACTTGTCCATCTTCGCGTCGCGGAGAACCTTCTCTACAGGCACGAGTGTGCTGTGGAAGAGGTCCTGGCAGAGTTCCTCGACACGAGCGCGGGTGAGGGATGTGTAGAAGTCGACTCCTTCGAAGAGAGAGTCAATTTCGATGGGTGTTTGGGTTGCTGAGGAGAGAGAGCGTTTGGCGCGCTCGCAAGCCGTACGGAGACGGCGGAGAGCACGGGCGTTGGAGGAGAGGTCTAAAGATGTAACATTGAATTTCAATTGAACCACGAGAATACAATATAAATGTCACCTTTCTTATGCTTGCGCTTGAATTCCTGGACGAAATGGTTCACAAGCCGGTTGTCGAAGTCCTCGCCACCCAGGTGGGTGTCACCAGAGATGGCCTCTACCTTCACAATACCCTCCTCGATCGTCAATAACGAAACGTCGAGGGTTCCTCCTCCGAGATCGAAAATGAGGACATTCCGTGCCTCAGAGACTTTCTTGTCGAGTTCGTACGCGATGGCTACTAACGATGGCGCACTGATGAGACGGAGGACGTTGAGGCCGGCGATGACACCTGCGTCCTTGATGGCTTGGCGCTGGCAGTCGTTGAATAGCGCCGGGACAGAGACGACGGCATCTTTAATCGTAGTGCCGAGGTACGACTCAGCGGTCTCCTTCATCTTTACCAAAACCATTGAGCAGATTTCCTGGGGGGTCTGAGATGTAACATCATTAGCGTCACCGTGACAGTCGCATAAAACAATAGTAATGAAACTCACGAGTTCTTTCTTCTCGCCGCGGTACTCGACCTGAACGACGGGCCCTCCCCCACGATCAAAGACCTTGAAGGGGAAGTGCTTCATGTCAGTCTGAACCTCCGAATCGGCAAACTTGCGACCAATGAGTCGCATTGCGTTGAAGACTGTGTTATTTGGGTTCATAGCGATCTGATTTTTGGCGGCGTCCCCGATGAGACGCTCGTTGTCGAGGAAGGCGACATATGAAGGTGTAGTACGGTTACCCTGGTCGTTCGCTAAGATTTGAACGCGGTCATTTTGCCATACCCCAACGCAGCTAGAATGTAACACGTCAGTGAAATAAAATCGCAGTTCGATCTGACATCTGCTCACGAGTAAGTGGTGCCGAGATCGATTCCAATGGCTTGCGAGGACATTAGGCTAATAGCGGTAAAGATCTAGGAAATTCGACGATGAATGCGACAAAATTTGGATTATAAACAGAGTTAAGTTCAGAGTGGTTCAGCGTCTCTTCTCTGCAGAGCTGTTGAACCCACATAAGAAGTACGCGTGTACAGTGGAGATATCGATCACCAGGTCACAACATGTAGGAACCTGAGCGTTTAATGCTTCGCGCTGTAAAAATGGTTCCAGAGAAATCAAAGTGTCGTCCAAGGGTTCCGCTTCTTTCTGACCAGGTCCCGGCGCTAATCGATAAGTTATCACCATCATCATCTTCGGTATTCGTCTTGAGCAACAGCACTGCTCAAACAGTAGATCGCTTATAGGAAATCCATCCGAGGCGTCTCGAGTACAGTTTTAGTACGTGTTGAGAGTAACTGCGTTCAAATTGCTTAGTCATCCTTAATCTCCTCGTCGAAAACTTCTAGTTGTCCACAAAGCTTTACTGAATGAGAGCAACTCCGTTTGAACATAACTTACAAGAATTGATAGCATTGAAATAAATGAGGAAGAAATTGTTGGAAAATAGATTGTGCAGCACATTGATACTATACTCGAGAGTCGAGGATGCACCACTAGTAAGATCATACGGCTCAGATGATGCGGTGGTGCAAACCGCTCGTTGACGTGATCGGAATTTCTGAATCGCATGAATGTATGCTCGACACCCTTCGATGCTCGCAGCCTATGTTGAGCTCACATACCATCTCGCTTACATTCAATTGGGAGTTCAATTCCATGCCATAAACTCTGATATCCGCTTCCTCGAACTCTATTTCACCCGCTCTGCCGTTTCTCAAGTAGCCCATATGCGCAGCCTTGCGGATGATGAAGACATTGCCTTTGATTGATGCGAAAAGTGGGAATGGACAAGAGATGCCGGAGCAAAAGCAAATGTATGACTACAACCTCGCGAAGCCTCCATTGAATGGCGGACAAACGAATGCCAGGGAGTGACGGGAGCCTTCGCCGTAGGAGTACCCGATCAAGAATGTGCTACAGTAAAGATGCGCGGGGTTGGAAATGAACGGAGCCGATGCTTCTCAGGATCGGATCACCATGGCCGTTTCGTAACAAGATAGGTTCCAGAGAAAACAAAGTGTTGTCCAGGGAAGTACGACCTCGTCCAAGTCAGTCCAGATTCTGTTCGGGCACTAATGGATAATTCGAAGTTATTACAGACAAACGATTCTGCGTGTCGTGAGCGTTTACTATTTGATGACCTCGACGCCTCCCCCAGTACCACTGATACTTGCATATAAATCTTGGAGGATACGAATTGTGGTATCACGAAGCTCCTTTTGCTTCTCCTTGTATTCCTCCTCGCTCGCCTCTTGCGACTTGTCAAGCCACGAGATCGACTCATTTACGGCCCTGTCGAGCTTTTCTAAGGCGTCCTCGCTGAACAAGCTCCGCAGCTTGTACGCGTAGGACTGAAGACCGTTCTTCGCTGTGATGCGTGCGGCTGCTTCTTCGTCCTCTTCTGCAAGAAAGTATTCACAAATCAGAAATCACGCATTAGAAAAAACCATACCAAGTCCGCCCGGTCCGCCCGGCGCAGTCCGGTGCATCTTCTGCATGATATGGTTCGCGACGCTCTCCAGCTCTTTCTGCTTCTCCTCGTACTCCTCCTTGCTCCCGTCCTGCGATGCGTCGAGCCATGATATCGTCTCGTCTATAGCCATCTCCAGCTCGGTCTTGTCCGCCGCCTCGAATTTGTGCTTGAGCTTGTCATCATTGAGAGAGTTGTGCAGGTTGTACGCGTAGGACTCAAGGCCATTCTTCGCTGTGAGGCGAGCGGCTGATTCTTCGTCTTCTTCTGCAAGAAAGTATTCACAAGTCAGAAATCACGTCATAAGAAAAAACCATACCAAGTCCGCCAGGTCCGCCCGGCGCACCGCCTGCCGCCTGGTGCACCTTCTGCATGATTTGGTTCGCGACACCCTCCAGTTCCTTCTGCTTCTCCTCGTACATCTCCTTGCTCCCGTCCTGCGACGCGTCGAGCCATGATATCGTCTCGTCTATAGCCATCTCCAGCTCGGTCTTGTCCGCTGGCTCGAATTTGTCCTGGAACTTCTCGCCATTGAGAGAGTTGCGCAGGTCATATGTGTATGACTCGAGGCCGATCTTCGCCGTGGTGCGCGCAGCGGCTTCCTCGTCTTCCTCTGCAAGAAACAATATTACACGTCACCTCACAATCATAACAAAATCAGATTGAAAACTCACTCTTGTACTTTTCCGCCTCATTCACCATGCGTTTTATTTCCTCCTTTGACAGACGACCCTTGTCGTTCGTGATGGTAATGCATGCCGACCTGCCGGCCGCCTTGTCAGCTGCCGAAACGTCGATGATACCGTTCGCGTCGATATCGAAGGTCACCTCGACGTGAGGAACACCACGCGGTGCTGGTGGGATGCCCGTAAGCTGAAACTTTCCGAGAAGATTGTTGTCCTTCGTGTGCTCGCATTCACCCTCGTAAACTTGGATAAGCACACCAGGTTGGTTGTCGGCGTACGTCGAGAAGACTTCTGACTTCTTCGTGGGGATCGTTGTGTTGCGTTTGATGAGGGCAGTCATGACACCACCGGCGGTCTCGATACTTAACATATCCGTCAGCATATACTCATATATTCGAAAATAAATAATGAGACATACCCAATGGAGAAATTAGCAACATCAAGCACAAGCAAATCCCGAGTCTTCTCCGAAGTGTCACTAGACAAAAAAGCAGCCAGCACGGCGGCACCGTATGCGACGCCCTCGTCCGCATTGACGCTCTTATTGAGCTCCTTCCCGTTGAAAAAGTCCGAGACGAGCTTGACGATCCCTGGGATACGGGTGGACCCACCGACCAGCACGATCTCATGCACAGACGATTTGTCCATCTTCGCGTCGCGGAGGACCTTCTCCACGGGCTTGAGCGCGCTGTGGAAAAGGTCCTGGCAGACTTCCTCGAAACGTGCGCGGGTAAGGGTGGTGTAGAAGTCGATGCCTTCGAAGAGCACGTCAATTTCGATGGAGGTTTGAGCGGCGGAGGCGAGATCACGCTTGGCGCGCTCACAGGCTGTGCGGAGACGGCGGAGGGTACGGGTATTGGACCAAAGGTCTAAAGGAGTAACATCAGAGTTCCGTTTCATTTACTGGAATTAAAAACCTCACTTTTCTTATGCTTTCGCCAGAATTCCTGAACGAAGAGAGCCACAAGTCGGTTGTCGAAGTCCTCGCCACCGAGGTGGACGTCACCAGCGGTAGCCTTCACGTCGAAAATATTATCCTCGATGGTCAATAATGACACATCGAGAGTTCCTCCTCCGAGGTCGAAAATGAGGACGTTCCGCTCACCGTTGACTTTCTTGTTGAGTCCGTACGCGATTGCTGCCGATGTTGGCGCATTGATGATACGGATAATGTTCAGACCAGCGATGACACCGGCGTCTTTTGTCGCCTGGCGCTGGGAGTCGTTGAAATAGGCTGGGACGGTGACGACGGCGTCTGTGACCGTCGTGCCAAGATACCACTCAGCGGTCTCTTTCATCTTTATCAAAATCATGGAGCAGATTTCCTCCGGCGTCTGAAATATAACGTCTTCAGCGTCAAGTAACACGACACGACAATGAAAGATGGTATTCACGAATGCTTTGTTCTCACCACGATATTCTACTTGAATGACGGGCCTCCCTCCACGATCAACGACTTTGAATGGGAAGTGCCTCATATCAGCCTGAACCTCCGGATCGGAGAACTTGCGGCCAATGAGTCGCGATGCACCGAAGACGGTATTATGTGGGTTCATAGCGATCAGACTTTTTGCGGCGTCGCCGATGAGACGCTCGTTGCCGAGAAAGGCGACACATGAAGGTGTTTTACGGTTGCCCTGTTCATTTGCGATGATCTCAACGCGGTTGTTTTGCCATACTCCAACGCAGCTATGATGAAAAAGTCGGCGGTCAGCAATCAAATAAAAGCGGTATATATTTTCACGAATAAGCAGCGCCCAGGTCGATGCCAATAGCCTTTGACATTATCAGGCTAATGGTGGTGGATAGAGAGGTTGATGGAAAACGCTACAGGACCGGATTATTTGAAGAGCTGTTCGGAGATGTTCACCGTCCCGTCTCTGCAAAAGCAGTTGAGCTCACATAACGGGTATCACCCGTACACCGCAGACCTCGATTACCAGGTCACAAAAGTGTAGCAATTTGAACGTGCAAGGTTACGCACCGAGGAAAAGGTTCATGAGAAGTCTAAGTGTTGTCAAGTACAGTAAGTCCGTCCACCAGCAGGCGCTAATCGATAAGGTTTCACAGACATCAGTCATCTTCCTTATTTATCTTACGAAGCAACGCTGCGCTCCACACAGTAAATCGCTCGTAGAAAATCCATTCCGACGCGTCTTGAGTCCAGGTGTCCAGAGTTTGACCATCATGATACAGTACAGTGCTAGAAATTGCTTAGTCATCCGCCATCTCTTTTTCCGCTGTTTTGGATGCGAACGACACCATTTGCCATAAAATAAATAATCGCTACAATTGAGGTAAAAATTTACGAGTTGCTGCATATTGATACTAGATGCAAATGCAAGACATACGCACGGGTGAATCGGTAAAGGACGAGAATCGCGATGTGCGTTGGAGGCGGAACCGTGGGGATGAGGACGAATTCAAAATTTAACATAAGGAGCAATTGCAAAAAGGAGAATCCATACCGTGACACTGAAGAAGAAAGGGAAGTGGGGTAAATAAAGGAAGGTGTTAACTTTCGGTGAGTGGTCTTTGAAATAAATTTCATAAAAGGTCATTACAGTAAACGTCGAAAACGAGTGGCAACTGTCGCTTCCCCCCCGCGTCTGTGCTGCTATGGGTTTGTGCACACGAGCACCAGATCTGAAGCTCATCGCAATCCTTCAACAGAACATGAATTGCACGGGTTGAAGATTAATTGTCGTCCGCTATTTCCGTGAACGGCGCTGGTTACCATGCGAACTTTTCGGCTTGAAACACTGTGCGCTTGATCCTCTCGTCATGCGAACGATTTCCGCATTTCATGAACGTTTAGCCAATCTCCTCAACATACGGCTTATCATCGCCTCACCTACCCCAGGACTCGGACCACCAATACTTGCCTACAATGTCTGCATGATGCCAATTGCGAGACCCTGAAGCACCTTTTGCCTCTGCTTGTATTCCTCCTCACTTGCTTCTTGCGAGACTTCGAGCCATTTGACCGTCTGGTTCACGGCCTTGTCGAGGTTTTCTATTGCATCCATGTTGAACATATTGCGCAGGTTATTCGTGTAGGACTCAAGACTGTTCTTCGCGGTGATGCGTGCTGCGGTTTCCTCATCGTGCTCTACAGAAAGTAAATTATACGTCAGAACTCACGTCGAGCAAGATTAATCTACAAACTCACTCCTGTACTCCTCCGCCTCATCCACCATGCGTTCGATTTCCTCCTTCGACAAACGACCTTTGTCGTTCATAATGGTAATATGGTTCGACTTGCCGCTGGTCCTGTCCACGGCTGAGACGTTGATGATGCCGTTCACGTCGATGTCGAAGGTAACCTCGATTTGAGGAATACCGCGTGGTGCGGGACGGATGCCCATAAGCTCGAACTTGCCGAGAAAGTTGTTGTCACTTGTGCGCGGACGCTCGCCTTCGTAGACTTGAACAAGTACGCCAGGTTGGTGGTCGGCGTAGGTGGTGAAGACTTCTGACTTTTTCGTGGGGAGCGTCGTGTTGCGCGTGATCAGAGTGGTCATGACACCACCAGCGGTCTGGACGCTAAAATAAATCCTTCATCACACACTCCCCACATCTAATAAATAACATACCCAATGGAAAGAGGAGCAACGTCGAGCAAGAGCAACTCAGTATTTTCCGACGTGTCACCAGACAAGATAGCAGCTTGAACGGAGGCACCGTGCGCGACGGCTTCATCCGGGTTGATGCTCCTGCTGGGCTGTTTGCCATTGAAGAATTCCGACACGAGCTTGGCGATCCTCGGGATACGCGTGGACCCACCGACCAGCACGATCTCGTGAACGGCCGACTTGTCCATCTTCGCATCGCGTAGAACCTTCTCCACGGGCTTGAGCGTGCTGAGGAACAGGTCCTGGCAGATGTTCTCGAAACAAGCCCGGGTGAGGGATGTGTAGAAATCGATGCCTGAGAAGAGTGAGTCGACTTCGATTGAAGTTCGGGTAGCGGATGAGAGGGTGCGCTTGGCACGCTCGCAGGCAGTGCGGAGACGGCGGAGGGCACGAGCGTTGGAGAAGAGGTCTAAAGATGCGTGGTTAGATTTCAAGTATATAATGCTAGTACGATGCAAGTCTCACCTTTCCTATGCTTACGCTTGATTTCCTGAACGAAATGGTTCACTAGCCGGTTGTCGAAGTCCTCTCCGCCAAGATGGGTATCACCAGCGGTAGCCTTCACCTCGATGATCCCGTCCTCGATGGTCAATAATGAGACATCGAAAGTTCCTCCTCCGAGGTCGAAAATCAAAACTCTCCGTTCGTCTGTTACTTTCTTGTGGAGGCAGTAAGCGATGGCAGCGGCGGTCGGCTCATTGAGCATACGAAGAACGTTGAGGCCAGCGATAACACCTGCGTCTTTGGTCGCTTGACGCTGGGAGTCATTGAAGTAGGCGGGGACGGTGACGACGGCGTCTTTGACTGTGGTGCCTAGATACGACTCAGCCGTCTCTTTCATTTTCATCAAGACCATTGAGGAAATTTCCTCGGGCGTCTGAAATAAAACGTCATCAGCAACAACTCATGGAGAAAATCATCACAAGAACAAGGAAAATTACAAATTCCTTGGTCTCGCCACGGTAGTCGACGTGAATAACTGGTCCTCCTTCACGATCGACGACCTTGAAAGGGAAGTGTTTCATATCAGCCTGAACATCCGGGTCGGCGAACTTGCGGCCAATGAGTCGTTTTGCGTCGAAGACGGTGTTACGTGGGTTCATGGCGATCTGATTTTTGGCGGCGTCCCCGATGAGACGCTCTTTGCCGAGAAATGCGACGTATGAGGGTGTGGTACGGTTGCCCTGGTCGTTTGCGATGATCTCGACACGATTATTTTTCCACACTCCGACGCAACTACAACGAAAGTCAGCCCAAAGATCTCAGGAGTTCGGATATATTCTCACGAGTATGTGGTGCCGAGATCTATGCCAATAGCTTTGGATGAAGGCATTATTAGGCTACCTTAAACGTGGTGGATGGTCTAGTGAACTAGATAGTTGAAGGAGAACACGACAAGATCGGCTTATATACAGAACTGTGTTCGGAAGTTCAGTGACCATCTGTGCAGCAGGAGATGTACCCACATAACGGATATGAGTGCACACCGTGGATGTCGACTGCCAGGTCACAAAATGTAGTAACCTGAACATACAAGGCTTCACGACGTGGAAGAGGAGTCAAAGTGTGATCCAGTCTAGTTATTTCTGACCAAGCCCAAATCCTGTCCAGGCGCCAATCGATAGGTTATCACCGACATCTCTTCCCCTAGTGAAGAACTCTCTGCTGGCAGTGGCTGAGTAGATACAGTACGTTCGCGAGGTGAGTTGCAACGGCATCATCCCTCTGCGTATACGCGAGAATTGAATTCGTTCCACGAGTCGGACTTGGATTTGGCGTTGTTGAACTAGATCCAGTAGCGGCGACTCTGAAGACAAAGTGAATAAAGTCACGGTGGGATTGGGATACACAGGGACACACAGGCGTTGTGGAAAGCGATGCGGAGCTAAGTTATATTTGTTGTGGCTTACGTACTAAAGCTCAATTAGTGCCTCGGTCGTGCTCCCACTCTCTTTTATATCCTCCTCCGGCAAACGACCCAATCCATACAGTAGAAAGAAATTAGATTGCGCGGCCTATTGGTTGATAATCGATGCGATGTACGTATGTACCGTCAGAAAACCACAAGTAAAGACAGGACGCTGCAATTGCAACATGTAGACGAGCCACAACATTTTGACATCGATCGATTCGTTGTATATCGAGAAGAAAGGCCATCCATGTACGTTGGGACCGAGAGAACGAAACGAAGAAGAAAATGTAGAGCGACCGAGACCGTTGAGTAAGCCGGGAGTAAAAAAGGCACTATTGGAGGGAGGAACAGTGTGCGGTAAAGACCAGTATGGAATGTAGGAAATTGGAGGATTAAAATCATCACGACGTTAAAGGAATCCGAGTCGCCGCGCGCCTGTCGCGCTCGCACTCCACGGATCCACGGGTTCAAGGTGGTTCAAGGATGCTCGAGTGCATGTGCGGGACCTGGCCCGCCGCGTGTCTCGTCTAGGCTTCTGTGAGCTTGTAAGTCCCGTATTACAGTCGGGTCAACTGCATAGAATCAAACGATAAGCACACTTGCAGGGGATGGGTGAGGTAAGAGGCGAACCTGGTAGTACACTTTTCCGCCGGACGTGCGGACTCTGGCTAACCGGTGAATGTTCGTTATTTATTTCCGGGTACGGCGCCTAAAGCGTCGTTCCGAGTTAGCATTCTCATTCTCAGAACGGATATGAACGCATTAAGAGAAGGGACTAACATCCAACCCAGGATCCGCCATCGGCACCCTCTCTATCCCACCACTCTCATCCAGCTCCTGTGCCAGCTCCGCATCAATCGACGCCGCACTCAGATCAATCGACAAGTTCTCGATATCCAGGTCGTCCACTGCAGGAGGCGGCGTGATCTCCATATTCATGACGTTTTCGGGCACTTTGCCGTTCGCGTTGTGGATGGCGGTGTCCCGCAGTTTTTGCCATTGTTCGTACCGAGTTGTGCGGTGTTGTCGTTCGCTGGTAGGGAGGATTCACTTTAAATGAGAATGTGATATCAGGTGAAGATGGAGGGAGACGTACGCGAGGCGATTTCGCTTGAATTGTTGCATCGACTCTTCGAATATTTCGGGGTTGATCTCCATGAACATTTTCAGGGCGTTATACACCATTCCGTGTATTGTTCTGCATCACGAACATCGTCAGTACACACAACATTCACTGAAAGGAACAACTCGTACCGATTCCAATGTGACCTCGAATTCGTGTATAGAGCAGGGAAGATAATAGGCAATACGACACCCAGATTATCGCTCATCAAGTTCACGATATACTCGTTGTTCCAATAATACAACGCGCGCTCCGCGACCTGGAAGTGTTGGCTATTCACGCATCGTGCGATCTGCTGGAAAAGCGGTACTTGTATCCTGACGAACTCCGCAGGATCGATCACGTCGAGGACTTCCTCCACCTCATTTAGGAACATTACTTCCTTCGGCGAGTTCACCTTTGGCCAGTACTTCAATAGCCCCAACAATACCTCCTGAGTCAACCCGGAATCCTTTTCGAGGAACTGCACGACGCAGTACGCGAGCTGCGGGTGATATAGCGAGAGGCTCTTCACTTTGTGCAGCGGGATGAGCAGACGCGTGAGGAACGTCTTATGCTCCTCCTTCAACGGGAGCGCGAACCCATTAATGATGGACCCCAAGATCTCCAACAGCTCTGCGATACCATTGTGCCTCTCCGTCTCGTAAATGAACTGGAAGAACACATTATTGATCGACCGCCGGATGAACGCGCGCAGGTTTAGAAATTTGCCGTAGATGCGGTGTAGGGTCGTTTTGAGGAAGTCGCGCTCGCGCGGGTCTTCGGAGTCGAAGAGCTCGAGGAGGTTGAGGACGAAGGGCTGGTCGATGTATCGCTTGGCGATGTTGGTGTTGAAGTCGGGGGATTCGACGAAGCGGAGGAAGAACTCGTAGACGATCTGTAAATGGGGCCATGCGAGCTCCAGGACAGGCTCGTCCTCCTCCGGATCGAACGCGTCGCCGGTAGGGTTGACTTGAGGGGGTATAGAGCGAAAGAGATTCGTGGCAAACTAAACCAGCGGGAAAAGCTCGTCACGTTTTGCTCTATAGAATAGGTAGGACTCAAGACGCACCATGTTCACGACCTCGGGGTATATATTTTCCGTTATAACACTACGCTGCGTGGTAATGTAGTCTAGCATTTCGTGCAGGGTCTGAGCCTTTATTTGCTTTCCCTTGAGCTCGGCGCTGGCGTCGTTGAAATCGAACAGCACTTTACACTGGTTCAATTTGCGGATGAAAAGTTCCGGTCGATCCTGCGGCGCCGTCTCTGGACAATGCCAATATCATAAATCGCAATCAGGAAATCGGAAATCGTACAAAGAGAGAAGGAATTGATGCGCACCGCTGAATGGCGGCAACCGCTCGATCTCGACTCGTTCTGACGGCACAAACCTGCTGCTCCGCTGCTTCCTTGGGGGTTTCCCGATGATCGGGATCGTATCCTTCGGACCCGACCTCAGGCGATTCAACGTACTCGCGCGAGGGGGCTGAGGATTTCCATCAAGCCCCACCCCACCACCAAGCTGCCCGGGACGTTCACCTCCGGGATACGCTCCTATCGCGCCTCGCGCATTGCCTACGTTCATCCCCATATTGATATTATTCACATCTGATGATGATGTTTCGGGTGATACGACGACGATGGGTGGTGCTGGGGATGTCCTGTCGGGCGGCGGGTATCGTCTGTCGGGTGTTGCTGGGGACCCGCCTCGGCCAGCCGTGATGGACGACGCGGCCGAGTTCACCATTGTCCCCGATGCATTCGACGATCCCAGTGAGTTGAGGCTGGCCGTAGATGACGCTGGGCTATTCGAGTTTGATGGTTTTGGCGGGGGAGGGGGCGGGACGCCGCTGGAGCCTGCGGAACCACCCGCCCCGCTTCCAGCAGCGTTGTTGGCATTGTTGGAATGGGATTTACTCGAATCTTTCTTCGACGCGTTTGAGTCCTTCCTGTTCAACTGAAATGGGAGACGGTAAGGCATGTGCGTGTTTGTGTGGTTTAGTGCTGGCGGTGAGAACGGAAAGAGCAAAGTGGGTCACGTACCAGGGTCTTTTTCAGACCTTTCATATCTTCCCCGTTGAACAACGTCGGGCAATCGATCTATTGATGAAACTTTGCTGGTGGTCGTGTAACTTGGAATCACTAACTGCAAGGAGGTTTGGTGTTCGTCGTGAGCTCAGGCGCGTAACAGATGGTGGACAGATCTCAACCACAACAATTTCTGACCGTGTGACTCTTTGTCCCTACCTCGCCACAACGCTCGATAGCAAGGAAAATTTATTATTGAAATAAAAATGAAGCCACAATTACAGTATATTTTACAGACCATCAACATGAGAGATTAGCCACGGCTGACACTGGTTCGCTTCGGAGTCAGGGATGCGCTCGCTCATAAAGGATCGAGTTGGCCAAAAAATTGAGTTCATAGTATGCGGTAAGTACGCCGTCTTCTCTCGTTCGCCGGATGCGAGGTTGAGATAAAACCAGCGAAATGAACGTAAAATGCCGCGAGCTGGAGAACCATCGCGGAATTTCAACGTAAACTTCACAAGCTGACTCCGATCGAAGACTTGTGCAACAGGCAGTCCTTGTAGATGCGTGAGGCATCCTATCCATCCAGATAAAGGTCCTATTGTTCAGGTGAGTATCACAGAGTCATCGTGTTTTCCGCACCATTTTCATTCTGACGGCATAGTGCACTTGTTTACGGCAAGAGGGCTGCCAAATGGATAGAATAACGCAAGGTCGCTGAAAAAGTTCGCCGAAAAGGCCACGGACAATCTCGTAAGTTTCACAGACGAGCACAAAGCACAACGCATGGTCATGGTTCATCGGAAGATTCTTGAGAGGTCTACCAACAATGCGAAAATCAATTAAAGGCACCGAAGAGGGATCCAAATCTGGGGCCAGCATTGCCACGCACTACCGACGAACAAATACTCTTCTAGTCTCAGGGCGGTAGGCCGATTCGACCGATGCGATCACAGAAAGAGCATGGACGATGTGCAGGTCTTGCTATGTCCGGATTAGCCCGTCGGCATTGACGTAGGCAAACGATGTGCAGATCAGTGCCCTCGAGGGGTAACATGAGGTCACCACGTATTGCCATAGAGATGACGCTGTTTGAGTATGTGATAGATTGAGTGCAAGTGTGTTAAGAAGAACGGTACGGCGCTGAGAAGTCGAGGTACTGAGAGAAGCAGGAAGGGATTGGTGGGACCAAAACGGTCGTGATGCGGTCCCGGATATGATGATCAGCCCTAAAGGCGCAGCCCCGAAGGTAGGCAGGCGTGAGTCTTGCTTTCTGTGCCCACAGCAAGCGGGTGCTCATCGCGGTCTGTAGAGTTTCCATGTCGCTCGTCGTGGTGAGTGGCAACAGGGAAAGAGGCGTCGGATGGCCCGGCCCGCTCCCCGGGGTCAGGGTCCGTTTGTTGGGTCGTGGTTTGCGTCTCTCTTCACAGCTCTCAACGCCATCTCGCTCGACGACGAGCAACCAAATGGCCCCCGCCCTCGACGGCGACCGCTCACTGGGCAGACCAACCCCGCATCCTCAACTACCCATCAGCGGTCGCTCGTCCCCCATGCCTCTCGTCTCGTTAACACGCACTCTTGTGGACGAGGCACTCGTGAACTCATCCGACGATGGCGCGACTCTCGACTTCAGCCATAAAAATATTGTGGATGTCGGCGAGTTGGGTGCTGAGGAGCTCGCCCAGGTTGGCAGAGGTCAAGATCTCGTCGACGAAAGCTCTGTATTGAGGTGCGCCGTCGTGCTTTTCTGAATCCCGACCGTTCCGAGTCGCTAATCACTCAAACATGTATTTTTCGCGTCACTCGCGCAGAATCGCTCTCGTAGGCAACCGTCTAGCGACTCTACCCACCGCCTTCGCCCTCCTCTCGCGCCTTCGCTACCTGACTCTCCGTTCAAACTCGTTCTCCGTATTTCCGGAAGTGGTAAGTGCTCCGGCCGCCTCCCATACACTCCCTTGTATTCACTCTCTTTTGTTCAGCTGACAATCATGCCATCGTTGGAGATTCTCGACTTCAGTCGGAACAGGATCAAGCGCCTCCCGACCAATCCTGGGTCCCTGGTCAACCTCCGTGTATGTGCTAACCTTAGAATTCCGCGCGGCAACCCTGGCGCTGATCTGTGAATCTTGGATTACGTATAGGTCCTATCCTTAACTCGGAATAAGCTACAGAGACTCCCATCGTACTTCGCCAAGTTTCGAAGTCTGTCTGTCCTGAAGATTGCGCACAATCCCATCGAATGGCCTCCCCGGTCTGTCGTGGACACGAACGAAGATTTAGACGACCCCGAGGCTATGCAAAATTGGCTAAGCCGGTTAAAACTGTGGCTATCAGACAATTCGCACAACGACGCGTATTCTGTCAACGGACAACGACCGAATGACATCGGCAATCGTTCTCGATCAGAGTCGTCAAACACAGAGACGAGGTTCGTAACCATCACTTTTAAGATACAGAACATCCAATAATGTGTGCGCAGTTTGGAAGAAAGCCTACACTCGTGGTCATCATCAATGAGTCGGGACGATGAATTTGATGCTGGCGTTACACCGCACGCTCGTTCTTTTTCAATTGACTCTCAGGTGTCAATATACTCCTCCTCGTCCTTGGCCCCAGTAGATGAAATTCCGAAAACTGAAAAGCTACCTCCATTACAACTGGGCTTTCTCCCACCCTCAGGACCACCGAGCATGACCGAATCTCCCGAAGCATACCTCCCCACGCCAGACGACTCGCTAACAACCGCCGAAGACGATGCTACGCGTGCCATGTACGACGCGCAGCAAGTCCAGGAGAAACAACACCTACGGAACGCCTCTTATGCATACGAAGGTTTCGCAGGTTCACGGAACGCGTCGCTCACTATGAAGAAGAGTTTACCCGATTTACGCAACGTTAGGATCCCGATGATGTCGTCTCATACATTACCTATCCAGCCGAAGGTTCCTCCACAGTCATCAATGCCAAATGGGATCGTGGAAGATGGATATCCACCCTCGCCTACAATTAGAACTGTCAACCCCACTTTTGTCCCACCCGAAATCAAGCCCCTTCGACTTCGATCGAATTCGAAAACCACGCGACCTGAGATAGACCTTGGTAGTTCATCCCCACCAAAGCCTGTCGAACGATCACCAACCAAGGTCGTTGAAAGACCCGCACCATCAATGGACGGCGAGCGGAATTCGTACTTTCGCAGACTATCAACACTTCCCTCTTCCTCTATCGCCGCTACTATCCCCAGCGCGCTCCTCACCGTCGTCGACTCTGTGCGCGGGATCCTTTTCGCAACTTCGCAGATCTATCAAACGCTGCAACATTACACCGTCTACGCGATCGACGAACGACTCTCCTCCGTTCTTCTCAAGGTCCTAGACCCCGCAGCCAAATACATGTCCCAGCTGATCAACGCTCTTGACCGTTTCGACTCAACGAGCAGAGGCGCGTTGCCTCCGCCCGCCGTGTGTCGTGCGGTCGTCGAACGGTGTAGAGACAACGTGAGTGTATTCGGGAAAGCTGTGGGTGTGCTGGCTTTGCAGTTGAAGGTGTTGGCTATGCGCGATGATGTTCGGTATACGAGGCAGATGTTGTTGACTCTGTATGGTGCCATGGCGGAGATATCGAATTCGTGGCAGCAGATGGCACCTCACCTAGAGGCCGTGGAGCCGCTGTTGAGAGAAAGTAGACCGCCGCCGCCAGTTCCGCCACTCCAAAGCAAAACGCTCTTAACCAGTTTGAATCGCGCGCCGATTCAGTCAATTTCTGAACAGCCGGAGTCGCAACGCTCACGATCACCCATTCCTGCATCTTTGACCGCTACATCACAACCCCAACCGATACAGTCAACATCAACACTCTTCCCACCCGCAGCCACACCATCCGTCATCCGCTCCTACTCAGCCCAACCGCACGCGTCAACCTCCATCCTCCCCATCGGGAAAATCACCCGCTCACGATCTGCCAACCCCCCTCCGCAAATTCCGCCAATGCCGCCGTCATCGTTGCCGAGGGAGAAGGAAGTACGGACGCGTATGAATCGGAGGCATGCGGGGTCGTTCAGTGTTAAGGATGTGCAGATTGGGAAGGCGCTGCCGAGTAATAGCGATGTGGTGTCGCCGACGAGAGGGGTGGTGAGTGGGACGGCGTCGACGACGCCTACGCCGAGGATTGGTGTGAGGTTGCCCACGCCTACTGCTGCACCACCAATGCCAGCTTTCCCCGCTTCAACTTCCTCTGCTGCTAATGCTGCATCGTCTTCGTCTTCCCTTCTCACACATTCTCACTTGCGGCAAGACTCTCAAACACTCTTCCCTGGCTCGTCACCCGTTCCTTCACCTCCTGTCCCACGGCACATGAACAACCTCCTCGACGTGCCCAATTCGACGACGCTCGTTGACAAGGAGGCGATCGACGCGATGGATGGTGCGGTACGTGCTGCTCCGGCCGTGTGGTCGATGCTGGAGGAGATATTGAGTGATATGCCGGATACGACGCTGGATTTGCATGAGAGTCTTGCGAAGGCGCAAGCTGTCACGAGTAAGCTGAGGGATAATATCAGGGCCGTGCAGGAGGATCATCATAGTGCGAATCGGAAGGCTTTACGGGAGGATGCGCATGTGTTCGTTCGGGTATGTTCTCTGTCCGTTTTATTATTTCGTCGAACTTGCTGACACGCGTGACGAATTGCAGACGGTGGTTCAGTTATCGAACGTGGTCAAGACGTATGACTCTACGCACCGACTATCAGCACAGCTGCGCAAGGACATCGCGAAGCTGACCAACGCGACGCAGGAATTCGTCATGCTCCTGCACGTTTCATCATTCTCACCGTCCTCAACACCACGCCCATACTCGCCCATGCTAAACGGCAACACTTCCGGCGCTCAAGCAGCTGCACAAGCCAATGCACTCAACCAGATCGCTGCAGAGGAGGCGAAGCACGGGTTGCTGAGTACGAACGGTGCAGCTGGGAACGGAATTAATGGTGGTGGGGGTGCGAATTTATCACGGAGTCGCAGCGCCCAGCCACCGTCAACGTTACGCGTCATGTCGCCAGTCGTGAAGGCCGTACCGCGGAGTGCGCTTCCGCATCAGACGTTCAAGATCCCGCCAGCGCCGCGGATGATGGGTACGCGAATGCGGATCGCCGAGGATGCTCTTGATGGGCAACCTTGATGGTGTCCTCAAACTTTTGCCGTGCCGCGTTTTCGAACCTGTATAGTTTTATTGTCTTATTTATTAATTTTCTTTTTTGACTAATCACATTCATGAGCGCACCCCAAGAACTTCTTTCTTACGCATCCATTTGCTCGCCGAGCGATGTCACATTTTCGTAGAATTCCCACATCCAATGCATTGAATTTGACTACTGATGAAAACCACTCGCGCTTGTCAGGATCTGAAGCGTACATCCAACGAAGAATTCCCGCACAACAAATCTGACTGATCGCCGTGGTCTGACCATAGCCGGGTCGACCGTGTCCACCCAAAATATCGCCTCAGTCCAGCCACCAAAACTTCTTTTTTCAGCGTCTTCTCTGATCAACCGGTTGAGGTTATTGCGAAGACGGCTCCGCCAAGCACTCACAATCTTCAGGATTACGTCCTTTGGGGGCCATGTAGGCAACTCACTAACACCGAATGTGTTACGGTGGCCCCGCATATTGAATCTTTCTTTGTTATTTCCTCTAATATCGGGTGGAACAGCACAACCTCGACACTCCAATGACAATATCATCCAGCACTGGAAAGCAAAGTCTACGAAAGTGACCACGAAGTGCGAACGGTGCTGGAATTAACGGTGCAAGCGGGGGTGCGAATCTATCTCGGAGTCGCAGTCTAAATGCGCAGCCACCGTCGACGTTAGGTGTCATGTTGCCATTGCCAGTGATGGAAGCCCTCCAGCGGAGCGCGCATCCGCACCAGACGTTCAAGATCCCCCCAGCGGAGCGGATGATGGGTACCCGAATGCTGATTGCTGAGGATGCCTTGATGAGCCGCCTTGTTGTCCAACATCCAACACTTGCCGTGGCGCGTTTGCGCCATGTATATCTTATTATTATTTAAAAAATACTAAGTCACATTCATGAACCCATCCCAACAACTCGTTTCTCAGCTCTCCGAGTGACGTCAAATTTTGTAGAATTTCCACACAGCTTCACGCGCGCTCGTGTTCGTTCCAAAAGCCCCCACCTATAGTTGCCTTTCTACGCCCAAGGCTCTTGCTGGAATACTCATCTAACGAATGTCAATCCTCCGTCAACCCGCACCTGACAATGCCGTTGGATACCCTCTTATTTGCCCTCGTGGACCCTCGAACTCATGACAATCGATGCTTATCCTGGATCAAACTGTAGTGAATGTAAACAATGCATTTTGAGGGTATGCCAGCACGCGTTGCTTTCACCTATTAACTGCCAGTGTATTCTACAAAAGAAATGACAATAAACATTTTCAGAAGGTCGACCCCACGTCAAAGTTGCGGTTGGTATATCAAATTCTGTATCTCTAGTGAGTTCACTGCTGCTTGCAATCTACTTCCTCCTCTGAGTCCGATTCGTCGGGATTCCACCGAGCTGTCCTTGCCTCCTCTGCTCTGACTCAGGTCATGCGGTAGAGTGCGTTTCGAAGACGGCGCCGCAAAGCATCCACAATCTTTGGGATGACGTCCTTTGGAAGCCATGGAGGCAATTCAACATCACTGAATGTGTCACAGTGGCCGCGCACAGCCAATCTCTTTGGGTCATCACCCTTGAGAGCGGTCAGTAATTCATAGCAAGCCGAGCAGCACAGCCTCGAAACTCCAATGACATTATCATCCATGCACTGGAAAGCGAACTTAAGGAGAATGACCACGAAAATGACGGGGCATACCTTGATAATTGCTTCAAGATGGTCACCGGCCAGACCAGGTGATGACATGATGGATGCTAACACTGCCTCACCATGAAGTCTGCCGTTGAAGTGGTATGCGTCTGGTGGCGTACTAACGTTAAACCAGTCATCATTAGAGTCGAGTCTCTTCTTCAAAGCGTGTATTGTGTATTCCATCGGGTTCGATCGATGCTTCTTAATTGCACTCGCGAACGCATCGACGGCACAGTCGACATCCTGTTCCAATCGATCTTGCGAAACGGTATTGTTATCAGACCGAAGAGCATTTCTAAACGTTTCTCTCCAGGATAGCATCGATTTATCCCCGGACTCCAATGGAGCCCTGATTAAATGAAATTTGAACTTTGGCGCTAGCTTCGATGTGACGCAAAACGTGGTTAGATCCATCACTGCGAAGATGTGGCTAACATGCACGCGTAACCACCTTTTATACATCCTGTGCATGGCTACCCTTCCCAAACTTCTCTCTTCCTTGGCAAACTCATCGTCACATTCGTCATCCGCAAATGTAGCAACTGAGCTGGCCATAAGGACGACATCCACTGGCAGTGCACCCTTTGAGTCAAGAGTTTTCAGATTGGATTGAGTGTCTCCTGCGTACATGTCGACGAACGGGGAATCAATAGGGGAGTTTAAGGAGGCGGACAATGCGTCCAGATGACGGGATATAATGTCTGAGTCCAGAATGACGGCAAGGAGGCCTGCAATGCGGTATACCCTTGACATACAGCGTTTGCCGTCAACTATTTTCTTTGAATTAACCATAGCTTCATGAAGTTCGCTAAGCGCCCGGCCGTGCGCAATGAGGGTGCCCACGAGAAGGTGGTGGAATTCAACGCAAGTGTCTTGGGTATAAGTCGATGCCGCCGTTAGGTCATTTTTGGGAATATTGGCTGCAGAAATGAGGGATTGCAAAAGGTGGGCAAGTGGCTTCCCATGAGGCTCTCCCGCATCCTCACTGTTCCGCTTCTCCGTTCCATGCCCGTCCTCATCGTTGCTCGACAGCAAGGGATGACAGTTCAATACTTCAGGCAATGTGGGTAACCAGGCCGAGTCTTGCAAACGGTCCCGCAGAATGGCGTCCCTCTGCCCGGCGGTGCCTCCACTCCTTCTTAACTATGAGGCATGAAGGGATCGGATCTTAGTATCAGGTATATCATGGAGCTCGTAGATGAGACCTTGAGATATTGGATGTCGAATGCGACGCCACATTTTTGGCCAGCAAGTTGCAAACACGTAGCGGTGGAATTTATCTGCAAGCCCCCAACTCGTCTCCAAGTTGTCAGTGGCATCGTGTCGCAGGCTTACAATATTCTCAAGATAGTCCACCAACGTCATCAGATGGCTTCCAAGGGAAATTTGGGGTTGACTGTAAAAGAGGTGTCACCAGAAAAGTCTTAAACAAGGTCATGCAAATATCGTACTTGTCGTTAATGATAAGTCCGTGCCAGTCACCATTGAGAACCGAATCCCAATGCGATACATCTTTCGTCTTGCACGGTCGTATCCCAGTCATTTGGTGAAAGATCCCTTGGGCACTGTTTTCATGTCCAATATCCGAATCTTTCTCTCGAGTCTTCGAGGTTTCCAATATTACGACGTCCAACTGGAGCTCAGGCTTCGGCGTTGAAGAGGCGTGAGATACCGCAGCCACATTCTCATTGTTTCGTGACATATATGGAGTGACGGCATTGAGGAGTTTTGTTTTTAAATTTTCTGGATCGTCTGGCTCGAGCCGGCATCTAGCACCATCCCATCGATCAAGGACGGAAGTTACTGCAAGTGCTGATGACAGAGTACGATATTCTTGACGTAGCCTTTCGATATCTGGATCACATGTTTCTGGGATTTTCAGATCATACAGTTCTACGCCCGCCATAAGAGTATAGTTCCTGCCACAAAGGAGCGTCAACCGTGACCTTTGAAGAATGGGAATGCAACCTGCACCACCATTCCGACAGTTAAAAATAACCACGCAGACAACATAGCTTGCAGGTCCCCACCTGCGACACGATAAAAACTGTCAGGCTGGCGAATTGAAGGCGGGAGGTGGTATATTCTGGCCTTGAGACCACTTAGGCCACCGTGACCGGGTTCGAGGTGTGGTGGAGATATAAAAACGTGGCTGAAAATAGTCCAACATTCTGACTCGGGTCAATGACACAGCCACCACGAGCGCCTCTTCTCAGCTCATCTCCATGTCGTCGTGTCTTTCTCAAACTCACTGCTGAGCTCATATCCTAGTGTGGGGAAGTCAACTTTCAACCTCTCTCGAGATGTTCATTTGGCCAGAGCAGTCAGATGTCATGTATGAAGTGATCTTGAATAACAGAACTTTATGACCTGGCCTTGGGACAAGGTGATGGCGTCCGCAAATTCCACCAAGCCACCGTCATCGTTGCCGAAGGAGAAGGAAGGGCGGACGCCTATGAACCGAAGGGATTCGGGTACATTTAGCGTCAAGGATGTGCAGATTGGGAAGGTGCAGCGGAGTAATAGTGATGTGCTGGTGCAACATCGCCGTCTCATTTGCGGCATAACTCCCAAACACTGTTCCCTTGCTCATCTACCGTTCCCTCACCCCCTGTACCGCGAGGTAATATCAGGGCGGTACAGGGGTGTCATCATAGTGCGAATCGGAAAGCGTTGCGAGAGGACGCCCATGTGTTCGTTAGGGTACGCTTTCTATTCGGTTTTTTTTTATTTCGATGGTTTGATAAGCGGGTCGCGAATTACAGACGGTTTTTCAGTTATCGAACGTGGTCAAGACGTATGACTCCACACACCGACTATCCGCTCAGCTGCGCGAGGACATCGCCAAGCTGACAAACGCAACGCAAGAGTTCCTCATGTTCCTGCACGTCTCATCATTCTCACCGTCCTCAACACCCCGCCCATGCTCGCCAATGCCAAACGGCACCAATTCCGCGGCGCAAGCTAATGCACTCAATCAGATCGCTGCAGAGGAGGCGAAGCACGGTTTGCTGAGTGCGAACGGTGACGCCGGGGACGGAATTAACAGTGGGGTGGGGGCGCAAAAACAAATCTATCGCGGAGTTGCAATGCGCAGCCACCGTCGACATTACGCGTCATGTCGCCAGTCGTGAAGTGAAGGCCGTCCCGCGCAGCGCTTCCGCATCAGACGTTCAAGATCCTGCCAGCGCCGCGGATGATGGGTACGCGAATGCGGATCGCCGAGGATGCTCTTGATGGGCAACCTTGATGGTGTCCTTCAAACTTTTGCCGTGCCGCGTTTTCGAACCTGTATAGTTTTATTGTCTTATTTATTAATTTCTTTTTTGACTAATCACATTCATGCGCGCACCCCCAAGAACTTCTTTCTTACGCATCCGTTTGCTCACCGAGTGATGTCACATTTCGTAGATTTCCCACAACCAATATCATTGAAAATTTTCACGCGTACTCACGTTCGTTTTGAACTGAAGCTCCATTTCGTCAATGGGTGTATGCGAAGTCTCATCACTGATAGACCTCTTTGTAGAATTACTCATCAAAGATCGCATATTCAACGTCATTGCGCGTCCAGCAATGTGATTGCAATGCCTTCCCTTTTCTCCTAGTCAAGCGGCGAACTCACGACAATCGGTCCTTTGGCCTCTATCGCACTGTAAACAATTTACTTTTGGGGTGTGCCAGCATCTCTGTTGCGGATAAGGGTTATTCTCCACAGGAGATTACAATGGTAATCTTGATAATATCGACGACACGGTGGTGTTAATGATTCCTATCAAATTCCGAGTCTTGGGTGATAAGGAGGTTGTGACCGCTATGCATCATCGTCTGGGTGCGACGCTACGAAGCGTCAAAAAAATACGTCGTCTAGGTCAAAATCTATATCCAGGTTGTCGTCGTGAATCTGATTCAACTCGTCTTCCCAGCTGCATTCGGGTGACCGAGATGACTTTGCATTCTCTGCTTTGATCATACTGTTGAGTGTATTGCGCAAGTGGTACCTCAATGCACCCATAATCTTCAGGATTGCGTCTTTTGGAAGCCAAGTAGGCAACTCAACATCACCGAATGCCTTATGGCAACCTCGTACAGCGAATATTTCTCTGTCATTACCTCTCAGAGTATTCAGTATCTCCCAGCAGGTGGCACAGCACAGCTTCGACACTCCAATGACATTGTCATCCATGCACTGGAAAACAGACTCAATGAAATCATGACTATGAAACGGCAGAGCATACATACCTTGATAACCGCTTCCGCGTGGTTTCCGAGTCCAGTCAAACCAGGGGATGACATGATGGATGCTAGCACTGCTTCACCGTGAAGCCCACCCTTGAACTGGAATTTTCCTGGTGGCGAACTCATAGTAAATAAGTCATCATTAGACTCGAGACTCTTCTTCAATGCATGCATCCGGTATCCTATCCGTTCCGATTTACACTCCTTAATTGCACTTGTAAATGCATTGACGGCATGCTCGACATCCTGGTCCAATCGATCTGGTGAATCGGTATCATAAAGAGGCCGGAGAGCATTCTTAAATGTTTCCCTCCAGGATAACATCGATTTTACCCCCGAAATCAATGGCGCCTTGATAAAATGAAACTTGAATTTTGGGGCTAGTTTCGATGCGACGCAGAATCGCATTAGATCCCTCACTGCGTGGATATGACTGACATGTAGGCGCAGCAACCTTCCATACATTTTCGCCCTATTCCGTGTTCTGCCCTGTTGCCAGTGCACGTTCGATGATATTTCTTCGGCAAACTCATCGTTACATTCGTCATCCGCAGAAATAGAAACTGAGCTGGCCACTGACACAGAATCTTGTACATCTTGGCCGTTAGGTTCAAGACTTTTCGCATTGAATAGCATAAGCCCTTCTTTCTCGTCGAAAGCAGAAGGTAAGTGCAGGTTGTCGGACAATGCGTCCAGATGATGGTGAAAAATGCTAGAGTCCATAAGGACGTTGAGGAGATAGGCAGTGCGGTATACCTTTGATATACAGTTTTTGCCGTCAGCTGTCTCCTTTGAGTTAGTCATAGCGTAATGAAGTTTGCAAAGCGCCCTGCCATATCCAAGGAAGGTGCCCACGAGAAGTCGGTGAAAGTCGACGCAAGAATCCTGCGTATAAGTCGATGCTGCTGTTATGCCCTTTTGCGGAATCTCGTCTGCATCAATGAGGGACTGCAAAAGATGTAAAAATGGTTTATCAGAGAGTTCTCCAGTATCCTCGCCATTTCTCTGTTCCGTTTCTCCTCCGTCCTCACCTCTGCTCGACGGCGCAGCGTGAAGGCACAATACTTCATGCAACACGGGTAACCATTCCGGGCTCTCCAAAATAGCCCGCAAAATCGTGTCTTTCTGCCCGGCTATGTCTCGACTCCTTTCCACCCAAGAGGCATGACAGGATCGGATTTCAACTTCAGAAATACCATGGAGTACGTAAACGATACCCTGGGATATGGGATTTCGAATGCGACGCCACATCTTCGGCCAGCATGTTTCAACCACGTAACGGGAGAACTTGTGAGTCAACTTGTACCTTGCCTTCAAGTTGTCCGCGGTATCCTGTCGCAAGCTTACAGTATTCTTGAGATAGTCCACCAATGTCATCAGATGACTTTCAAGAGAGAGTCCGCATTGACTGTAAATGAGGTGTCAACAGAGCGCTTGTAAACAACGATATGCAAAGTGTCATACTATGATTTAATGCCGTTCCAGTCACCATTTAGAAGTGAATCCCAATGCGATACGTCTTTTCTATTGCCAGATTCAATCCCATTTGTTTCCGTGCACGAGTGAGAGACACCTGAAGTATCGCTTTCATGTTTCATGTCCGAAATATTGTCTCGCGAACTTGAACTGTCCAAGATTGTGATATCGAACATGAGCTCAGCCCGCGGTGTCGAAGTGGCCCTGGTCTGAGAAAGCGCAGCCACGTTCTCATCACTTCGTGACATATATGATGTGATGGCATTGAGTAGTTTTGTCTTCAAATCTTCCGGAGCATCTAGCTCGGGCCAGGTTCTAGTATCAGTCCAGAAGCGGTCATCATTCGGGGAAAGGACGGAGGTTACTGCAAGGGCGGTTGACAGAGTACGAAATTCTTCACATAGCTTATCGATTTCTGGGTCACTGGGTTCTGGCAATTTCAGACTATATAGCTCCACGCCTTCCATGGCGGGTATCGCTCCTGCAACAAAGGTAAAGTAAGTTACGGATTGGTAGCCTGATTAAATATTCGACAGTCAAAATTAACCACTGGGTCGACAACGAGCTTGAAGGTCCCAACCTGCGACACAATAAAGACTCTCAGGCTGGTGAATTAGACGTGGGGTGGAGGTGGATTCAGGCCGTGAGACCACTTTCGCAACCTTTAACCCGTTCGAGTTGTGGTGGAGAATCGTGTATCTCCACTGGAGATACACGCGTTGCTGAAAATGGTTCAACACTCTGACGGGCAACGACACAGCCACCACGGGCGCTCACTCTCGAGTTCAGCCTCTGCTGTGCAGAGCTTACAAAGCAGCTTTATGACACATCATTTTCCAGATGCGGGACACGTCAATGACACCTACAAGGTTTCAGGTTTTCCATCAACACACAACAATCGATGGATAGATAGAAAAGGGTGACTTCCAATGTCTGCAGGAACTCACCCACTTTTTTCACTGGTCTGCCGCCTCCCATTCTACCTCCAACGCACTACTACTTGTCGACTAACTCACATTCGTCAACGAGCTTGTATTCAGAGAGCCTCCATGAGTACTGCACGGATAATACCGTTCGAAGAGTCTGGAATTAGGGTCAAAATTAGGGATAACGAAGTAGGTGGCGAAGAAGGAGTATTCTATTCGGATGAAGAACCTCACTTTCTGAAACCTGAACTGGGGTTTGGCTTCAATCCTCTGATGCTCGGAGACCATCTCGACAACATCAACCCCCGCAGCACCACCTATGTAGTCGTTCGGAAGTTAGGCTACGGTGGTACTTCAAGCGTCTGGCTGGCAAGGCGTGTTTCGTGCGTTGGCTCGAAACACATGTGATGGGCACTGGAGTACTCAAATCTTGGCAGTGACTCGCCAACTGACAGACAGTTCTTCTCAATTAAAGTCCTCACCGTCAATATGACCGCAGGAATACTTCATGACAAACACTGGGAGCGTTCGTCCATGAAGCAGATCACCAATGCGAATCGGGATCATGCAGGATATCAACACTGTCTTACTCTTCGTGATGAATTCTGTTGCACCAGTTACCACGGTCCTCACGCGTGCTTTGTGACTGAGGTCCTTGGTTCCGACCTTCAGTCTCTTCGGTCCACTCAGCCGAACCACGCATTTTCCGTGTCTATCACCAAACGAATAATCAAGCAGGTTCTCCACGCGCTTGAGTACGTTCACCGTGAATGCGGTTTGGTTCACAGAGGTAAATCTGCTGTTTTCTGCTCATCGGTCATCCGTATAGCTTATGTATTTAGATGTGAAACCGCAGAATATCATGGTCTCTATGGAGGCATCCGACGTTATGATTGCTGAATATTTGGACAAAAATCCTGCCACTACATATGAGCCTCGTGTGGAACCTGACCTCTCCCCGAACCCCATTATCACGGTCAGATCGCAACCACTCCCCAACTTTGGTCTTGATTCGACCTTAAGTAAACTTCGCGTCAAACTTGCAGACTATGGTGAATGTGAGCAAGTAAACAGCACCGTCCCACGCTTTTTTGACCAGTTTGATATTTCGGCCACTAGCGATTCCGATAGAAAAGATTAGTCGAGAATATGAGTGCCAGCCTGTACTTCTGCGCGCCCCGGAAGTCATTCTCGGTTATGACTGGTCAACGCCTATTGATATATGGTCTGTTGGCTGCCTTGTGAGTGGGGTCTCATTTTTCCTTACGAGCAATTGATTGACACGTGGATTTGAAGGTATTCGAGTTTCTGACTGGTGCTGCACTATTCCGGCTGTACGAGTCCGAGTCTGTGACACTGTCAGATGTTCATCTGGAACGGGTGATTGAGCTTATCGGTGACTTCCCACCGAGCTTCCTTGCACGTTGCAGGAAACGCGATGACTATTTCAACGTGGAGGGTGAGGAATTATAAAACACTCTACGTGCAGATGGTCAACTCAAGATCTTCACAGGTAAACTTCTCCGTATTACAACACTATTTCCTCGAACCATTGCAGAATGCGTGGCAAACTATAAACATGTCGACAGCAAAGACGTTGGTCCCGCGGCGAAATTTATCCTGCGGTGCTTGACCATTGATCCATCTGCCCGTCCTAGTGCGTCGGAGCTGTTGCTGGATGAATGGCTCAGTGACGTATGAAGCATGTCTAACCCGTACTACAATGTGCATTGCCACAATACTTTAAATTGTTAAGCATAACGTCCCAACTCTGGCTCTTTCCTTTAGATTCTCTTCCTGCCTTGGCACTCTTCTCAGACATTTATCTTTCCATCAATATTATCATTTTGTTTTGGTGGTGCTACTGATTAAGAGCAAAGTCTCGCTGCCCAATGCTACTGCTTTAAACCCAGCCAGTTTCATCTGTGTGCATCTTTGTATGCAGATAATATCATTCATGAACAGATTCTTGCCCACAACGTATCTCCCATCCCCATCCAATGTCGTTGGGAAATCATACTGTACATGTGACAGCACAAACGAACGCATGGCGACACGGAAAACCGGAGAAAGCGAAGTTTTACGGACAGGCGGACGATCGAATGGAAGTGTACGTGATTGGATTGTCCTGGTATCATGGCCATTCGACGGTTAATTTGAAAGAATTTGCAGTTAGATAGTAGACTCGTTTGCAAAGGTTAATTCAATAATGTTCGGGGGAGGGGTTCGTACGGAATCATTTGACGAATAATGGAATTACCCTCCGTTGTTTATTCGATTCCAAATCAATGCTTCCGTCTCGCATACCCCGAGAAAGAGTATGGTTACAGTACAACACTCGTTTGTGAAAGAAATTCACGTTGAATTCGACTATATATATTTCAGAGCCCCATAAGCTATCTATTTATCCCCTTATTTTCTCCTGTGCTCGCCCGATCTCCACCAATAATATACAGTAAGCTCACGGGAGCATGCCAGAATGTCTAAATTGCGGTTTGTGCACCGATCGGCTACTCAGAAACACTTCTTTCTGAATTCAAACCAGTCGATGCGACAGCATGAATAGTCTCGCCAAAATATATTAATGGAGTTCCTCACTGGTTCTTAGATATCTTGCAGTATGCTATCGTTACTTCAATCACAATACTTGTACTGTACCGCTCTGCCCCACACAGTCTTATTTCTTGAATCGCATGGATTCTTGATAGGCCGTGCAACCTCATTTCTGAACAGAAAGCAATCTCCACACTTGGAGCTTCGCCGAAAACGGCGGCGGCGAACTTTGCTGAGAAGTCTCGTCCCGGAAAGGAAAACTGTTTCCACATCGAGTCAGGGCCAGGCCCTGGATCACGGAAGCAGTCTTTGCCACCGCCATTCACTCCGGCGACTCTTGACTCTTGCACTCATCTAACGACTCTTACTGTATGATTTAATGACAGGATAAGGTAAATAGGACAAGAGGGAACGAAGACATGCATTTTTCGAAGACGTATGCGCAACTCCTGCTGACTCTACCTTCTGAACTCCGGGAAAATGCCATCGAGTATCGACAGGTCAGTGTGCAATGGTCTTTGGCATCACCTAACAGCATTTCTGATGTTCTGGACATTTTGGTAGCTCAAGAAGCTCATCAACCAGATGGTCCAGGAGTTGGGGACGTTGGGTTTAAGCCCACAGGTCCTGCAGAGTTTATTGCACACGACCGACTGCCCCTCTGCGACTCTTAGCGTGGATGACCTGGCGGAGCGCGCACTAGGAGACGGAACTGACCCCTCGTCGTCGAAAATATTGACGGAGGGGAACCACCACTCTAAGGCGGTATACGAGCTCATCAGAGGTGATGGCCGCATAGAACCGCGACTTCGATTGTGGGTTGGCACCCGTCAGTCCACAGACAAGCATGATGAAGTTGGTGATACCGTCGATGGAAAGTCGGGTGACTATGTCGACATCGTATTGGACAGATCGGAGTCGATCCCAGCATCGCCAGCGTCGGGAAATGCCGGCACCGAACGTTCGTTGGTCCATGAGGAACTTTCTGCGGAAGATTTGCAAGTTGTTGCGGACCATTTATCTGCGCAAGGTGGTCACAATCTGCACTGGACACTACAGCATCGCCATGCAACGGGCGACGGCAAATCTGTCGAGCTCCCACATCCAGTCACTTTAGCAGCGAAACCGTTGAGTTACTTCACAATTTTCTCCTGTTTCGGAACTAAGGATGTGATACGTTTAGCATTGGTAATACATGCACAAACGGTACGCGAGAGATAATAATCTCCCTCTCATCCGATGCCGCGTTCTTCCACGTCCTCCAGAATGCACTCGAAACATTGGCCGCGCATCTCTCCGCCGTCCGCGAAGACTTCACTCAATCACTCGAGTCTCTTTCTTTCAGCATATCCAACAGCGCGCTTCCCGAGTCTGCAATCCGAGGTCGCTTCCATCCCTATTCTGCAGACACCGATCCATCAGACGTGCATTCCCCATTCTCCCCATTCTCATCCATGTCATCGACGTCCATAATTCCTGGTAGGAAGGCGAAGACATCAGATTTGTATGCGTGGCGGGAGATATTTCAACTGTATGTTGAGACGGAGATATTTGAGAGTATGAGTGAGCGCAGTCGGGGGGAGCGGAATATTGAGGATTCGGAGAAGCGGTTGGCCTTATTTATCGAACGCCTCAGAGGCCGCGGACTCAAGGAATCGCCTTCGCTAAAGACGAAGGAGAGTCGAGAGGCGTTGGAGACGTTCTTTCAGTTGAACATGCTAATCCTGAACTTGAAAAAGGTGAACAATGACCATTTTATTCATTCAATTCCTCCCTTCTCAATTACATGTCTATAGTTTCAACAAGCGAACACAGAGGCTGCTCGTAAGATTCTCAAGAAACGAACGAAGCGGACGGCACTACCCTTACCAACATCTATGACACCTCAAAGTTCTTCCCTGTTTATTATTCCCGCCGCTTTTCAGCAATCTTCTCAGACGGATATGCTAACCTTAATGCCCTCTGGTTTGGCATCACTACCCCATTTACTCGTTCAGGCTATTGGAGAAACGCTACTTCCGGTGGTACCCCACATTGATGACTATGCTTGTTTAATCTGCACAAGCATTGCATTCAAACCTATTCGACTAGCATGTGGTCATCTCTTTTGTGTTCGGTGAGCTTCAGTTTGATGATGTGTGATTGAGCCTTTAATTAATATCCTTATCCCAGTTGTCTCGTTAAGATGCAGAAAGCCGGGAAGTCGAATTGCCCTATGTGTCGGGCTACCACTGTTCTGCAAGCTAATCGAAGTCAGCCACCGCATCCCATTTTCATGAATAGCTCTAATCAAAGCTCGTATTTAGGAAATGTTGACTGGGCTTTGCTGAATTTCATGTATGATTGGTTCCCTGTCGAAACGAAGGTCAAACAGAAGCAGAACGAGAAAGAGTCTCAGAAGGAGCAGCTTGAGGAGATGGGTATCGAGGATACAGGATGCATCGTTTCTTGATTTTCCGTAATTATTGGGATATTTTATGGATTTTAATATGCGGAATTTGAGTCTAGCTGTACTTGGGTAATACACGCTGTTGTTACATTACGAATTTGTACACCTGTCCTACTTTGGTCCATCAGACTGCGCGTCAACCACGATCACCCCAACGCTTGCTCGTCTTTGCTGATGAACTCGCCGCCGTATGTACCATACCAGGCGTACAAGGCAAGCTTCATGCCATGAAGTTTATTGCACTACTGATTTTACATCTGTAATGATTTTGTAGTCCAAGCGCCAGTCGCGAAATTTCTCGTCACCGCCGCTGAACGATCCGGAAGCTAATGCCAATCCACCCTCTAGCTCAACTCCGGTTCAGCAATCACCAGCGACACCACCAGGACCAGGAGCTGTGTTAAATGGGCATAGCCATAACGGTGTTTCGACCATTTCAGAGTCTGAGCGCACCACGGTAGAGGGGGTCGGCGAGCTCCCTCTGGCGGCCCCAGCACAAGTCAATGGATTTCGACGACCTTCTCGACCTGTTTCTATGATCGTGGACAATCGAGTCTTCGTACAATCATCGTCGCAGGAAGCGGATGTGCCAAAGGTGGAGGTAACGGAGAGTACGTCAGAGCCGTCATCACCAATCGCGTCCAGCAGCAAATTGCCTCCGGAACCCGATTCTCCCACTACGCCATCCAGTTCCACAAACGCTGTTGATTCAAATACAGCTGTAGCCGGTCCATCCACGAAGCCTGCGCCCGTGCAACGTAAATCGTCAACATTCAGACATTTACCACTTCGTACACCACAGAGCACCGCTCCACGAAACCCATCTCCGCTCCGACCAGGCGCAAGCCATGCACGATCGATGTCGGCTTCTGTTTCCGCAAGGCAATTCGCCCAACTCCAGAGACCTCCCGAGAACAGACATTCCTTGTCGTTTGGCCAACCTCGCGCACCGTCGAGCCCTCTGGCGCAGGTGTTGTCGACACCATCGCCGTTATCCATGCCGGTTGGGAGTACTAATATGGGAACACCATCTCCGCAAAGAACGTCAAGCGCAGCGGCCGCACCTCCTCCGGAGATGTTCATCCCACCACAGCGAACATCTTCATTAAGCGCCGTCACGCAACCCCCTCCCACTCGTCCGAAAATATCATCACCACCACCACCACCATCAGCGTCTCCGTCTCCCGGACCTTCCAGCCCTCGATCTGCTGCACCATCACCAGCAATTACACCAACGCCTTCTACATCCTCGAGCACATCAAGCCGCACTGTGATAACCTCCACTACTCGTACATTCAAAGCTCCATACAGACCCGGCTTCCAGCCTTTCGGCGTATGTCGCCCACTCACAGACGACTTCCTAGCACTCCGTCAACACGCGCGCGAGAGTGGGCGAGTTGAGCGGGAAAGGCTCGAGCGGCGCTTCGAGAAACTCATTAATCTACATTTCTCAAATGACGATTCTGCATCTGCTGTTGGGGAGAAAGGAAAGGGCAAGCAACCGCCCCCGCCGAACCGCAGAGCATCATCATTCTTTGACATAGACATTAACGACTTGAGGTCGAAAGGTGCTGCTGAACTCTTTAAGAGCATGATAGATAATCGCGTGGCTGCTGCTAATGGTGGAAAGGGCGATATTCGAGGTAGGTAACATTGTTATGTATCAAAGTTGGGTAACGGCTGACATTTCCAAAGCTGCAGAGCAGAAAATAACGCCTTGGCAGGATGACGCGAGTGTTTCCGCCTGCCCTCTCTGTTCGTAAGTGCAATTCAGGCTGAAGGAACTGAGAGCACCACTGAATCCCGTAATTCCATTGGTAGTGCATCATTCCATCCATTAACCAACCGCAAACACCACTGTCGACTATGCGGAAAGATCATCTGCTCTTTACCCATCAAGAAACCTCAACGACCAGTCCCATGCTCCCTTCTATTTGTCGCGGATCCGAAAACGGGGCTTATCGAAGAAGTCAGCGAAGGCGTCGATTACGGCGTAAGACCACGAAATAATTCTCTACCCGGAGGGAAAGGTACCAAAGGTCAGAGTGGTAAGGCGGCGGTGGACGAGAAGTTCTTGAAGGGTGTTCGGATTTGTAGAGAGTGCAAGCCGATTATGCTGTGAGTATTTTCTCATTCGCTTTCTTTTTTGATTTATGTGCGATGCTGATGAATATTAGGCGCCAACAATATATGCATGAAGCAAAACGGGTGCCAACATTCGCTCGGTTGTACCAGGCAAGTAGCGACTTTACTCAGTTAGAGATCATCTACTGATCACTCTTCTTTAGGCTCTCATCCTACTTGAAGCTGAAATTGAGGAAGCGCTCCCCCAATTCCAAGAGCTCATGCTCTCACTAGCGTGAGTTACATTTCCGATTCCGTCGTCATCACATGCCATGCTCAGAATATATTCCTATCGTCAGGAATTACCCAGACGACGCGCCGCCCAAGGAAGCTACCGCTGCACGCAAACGCCTACTCGAGTCGTTCGCGGAGTATGACGCGCTATCCAAGCGAATACGCAAACTTCCTTGCCCAGGCGGACCTGGTAGCTCTCAAGACAGGGTCCAGGCGGCTATTCTGACTCGTGCGAATCTCTTTTTGCAGAAAAACATGTTTCCGCTGCAGGTGCGTACACCCACTCAGTTACCTCAACCCATATCTAACACACACTACTATCAACAGTCTCTGCCGAAACCGAAGAAGCGTCCATCCACACCTGGACAGGCGGATGGCGATGACAAAGACGTCCCAGTCATCGACCCGGACTCTGAGCTTGCACATGCCCTTCAACCGTTGCTCGAACAGGAAGCGCTTTTGGAGACGTTCATAGAGGAGGCGAAGGCTCACCGCAAGTTCGAAGACGCTAAGACGCTGAATGCGAATCTTGGTGAAATCCGCGCGGAAATTGATCGGATCATGGATAATGCGGATGGAGGTGCTGCAAATGCGAAGAGCAGAACAGGGAAGGGGAAGTAACAAAGATGGTCCCGGAGCGATCGGAGGTTATCTATCTGATCTATAGAGTGGTCTTATATGTTGCGTTCTTGCCTGTGAGCTGCCAGTGCATCATACATGTGGTCGTATAATACACAATATAATGCAGAATATTTTACTGCTGGTTCCAGTGGCATTCATCAGATTGAATTTACAGGCTCTCCGAAGCAATGTGGAACGTAGAGTACTGCGTGTTCGAGAAACGATGGGCCATTCCATTGACCCAATGGTCAGCCTCTTGGGCGAGGAGATGGACTGGGACTTGGCCGTGGAGATGGAGACGGTCTAGGACTTGATGGGGGAGAGGGTGGCTTTGGCCGTGGACCCGGGCCAATTCCCCCAGACGGCATATTTGGTCGTCCTGCTGTTGGCTGCTTTTTCCACCAAGTAAAGATATCCAGAGTTTTGTCACTGCGATTGATCTCCAGTAAGGCTATTGTGTAATCTAAATGAGTGTGGTTAGATATACCGACGGCCGTCCAATTCATGACGGAGGCTCTGATATGTCATTGATATCCATTGACCGCGAAAATCCGTGAACCTTCGTGGCATAGTCATGAAACATTATGGTGTGATTCTCACAGCGGCGGGATAATTTACCTCCTTCGAGTCTGGTCATTGAAGGTTCTTTCGAGATGGCTCAGGCTGGTACGCCGCAACCATGGCTTTTGAAGATCTTGTACAATTGTAGCCTCACAATTAGCTCGTGTGTAATTCCGCGACTACTCACGAGATATACCTGTAATTTCGCGGGTTCCTAAATAACGACCGTTCAAGTACGCCGGAACTAAATGGTGATACTCACGATCAATAGAGTGTTTTTGGGCCTGAACTCCAAGTCTGAGAAAGGATTTGCCACTAGCCTGAACGACCGGTCTCAAGGCGGTCATCACCGTGTACGGAGGAGTAGTCAACACGGAAACAAAGAAAAGTGCAGAGGCGCGAGGCAGCCAAGTCGCCAAGCCAACCCCCAGGGGTTCTTATTTTCCATATTAAAATACGTTTTCGCCAGAATTATCGTGCGGTATGTATTGCCAATACTGTCAATGACAACAGGCTGCAGCGGCGCAGCATGTAAACATCATACTTGAAAGCAAAGCATTCCGGATTATCCCACGAAAGAGGGGGCTAAGTAGTACCAGGTATTTCCGCGCCAACCGGGACTGTTCCTACGAAACCCCGCAGAAACGCTACGTGAAACAGTTTGGCTACATTCACATTGATTCCACAATCATTCAAAATGAATATGGGTATAATCGCGACCTTGGTCATGAAACCAAAGTTTGCTCTGTTCTCCACGTCGGGTTGGCGAACGCGGCAGTAGATTGAGACGGCCTAACGTCTTCGGTTTCGCCAGGTCCATCATCCACGACAATATCAGCATCTGCTGATGTGACAATCTGCAATGAACGCGAGAATATGGTCAGTTGGATAAGTAATCCATTGCAAACAAAGTACAAACCCCTATGTATCCGTATCTTTCGGCAGTCCGTGTCAAAAGCCCGAGTAACGCGGCTGGTGTTTCATCTCTACTATGCTCAGAGAGCATGGTGAGCAGCCTCCGGACATCAGAGAGATGCTTGCCAGACATGGGGGCGTCCGTAACGTCAAATCGTTCAATAGCGGGCAGCCTGTGGCGTATCAATGAGTCGATCAAATGGGCGTACACATTTCCAATTTCGTCGACGTCATTCGTTCCCAAGGCGGGCTCCAGCATCGAGACGAGGTCACCAACGACTCGGGCGTAGTCATTGAAATGCACGTGCACGGTCTGGTTGGAAAATGGAGATGATTTCTGTCGATTCCCTTCGACCTCTACGCATCGCAGAAATAGAGAGTGCACATGTCCACGGTTCCATGATTTGATGTCCTCATGAGAGCCTTTTCCAAACAGCACGCCCATATATGAACTTCGTAGTGCCTCGGGTATCTTGGCAACAAAACCGGACGATTCACTGAGCCAACCTTGCCAATGCGACACGTCATCTAATAACCTGAAAACACCCAGTTGACCCTCTTTGATCGAATGTGGATAATGTTGAATATGTGTGACGGCGTCATATAGGTGATTTAATAGCAGGGATTGCTGACGTGTAGGTTCTGATAATTGAGAAAATGCCGGGCCCATTCCATGGTTAAGAACCCAAACTGCCCATTTCCCCCGAAACACCTGCACGGCACTAATCAATTTGTTTATGCCACCATCTGTGTCCGAAGGAGGCCACTCGGGTAGAAGCTCCGATATCGAATCCAGAAGTTCCAGAAGCCAAGGGTTCGACCAAGCATCGTCCGTAATTATAGACGTAGTTGAGCGCAGAAACCCCCCGGTTTGATCTGCGCTCTCTAAAATTGCCCGAGCTTCGTTATACCCGTTCGGGAACCGTTTTGGGTCGTGACGTCGGAGAACCTTTTCCGTTTGGTACAGTTGGTCTAATACCATGATCGCAAGCGTGCTACGCCATAGGACCGCCATATTGTCTGGTCGGTCAACCGCGAAGTCAATCTGAAGTTGAATGAACTCGGGAGTAAGTTGAGACGCCTTGATTAATGAGAGCCTTGGCGAGGACCCATCGTCATCTCCAAAGAAGGACGCCGGGCAGCGCGTAAGCCAGTGAAGGGCTTCGATGCACGAATGTGCAACATTGTGCATGGACGGTTTTATGGCCTTCCGCTCCACACAGGTTGACAGTAGACGCAGAGTACGTTGGTGAACTCCAGTCTGCCAAAGGAGAGCTTGAGCATCGTACAGTCCTTTCCCGACATCACATGATATGTGTTTAGATTCTTCGCCATCCGCCAACGTGCGAATGAACTCCGGAAGGGCTTGAACAATTGCGAATAAGTCTGTTTCCGATGTCGAAAACGCCATGATCCATTGCAAGGCATTGCGGTAATGAATGTGAGATTGAGACTTTGCCATTTGCAGTTGTCGTTTTTCGACGTGCATGGTAAGGCCATTGATCATGGCTATACGATGTCTGTGCACAAAAGCTCGAAATCGGGTTGCAAGACGGGTCTGACAGGCAGAGCGATCGCTCGGTTTTCGATTCAACCTTGTAAGAATATCAGACGATTTGTGAACAAATCGGCGGACGGCTCTCCATGCTGATTTTGTCCTTCTTAATGTTCCAGGAATAATGAGAGCCGGCAAACGGGCAAAGGGAGTCCCGAATGGACAACCAGGAAATAAGAGGGGGCTGAGCGTTAAAAGAACATACAAGACTCCCACAACGGACGAGAAGCAAATGAGGTAAACCAAAAGCGGAGAGCTTATAGTGTGCAAAAAAAATAACAAGCCAATGAAGAACAGAAATAGAGAGATATGCAGAAGTGCAGGGATCATCTCCACGATCAATTCCATTTTCCAAGCCAAGATATTTGTGAACAGGAATTGCCGCATCTTAGCCCGATCAGAGGTGGATGGAAGGTTTCTTGGTCCCTGTAGATAATGCCGTGCCCATTGCTTGACCATTATAGCCGCTAGCGCGCAAATGAGACTGAAAGCGAGACTGAGGAACCAGAATATGTTCACTGTCAAGCTTAACGTAGGTGGCGCAAAGTTTTGGGGCCGAGTAGCGGCAATTTGGGTCCCGTTGGCAAGTTGTTGTGAGATGTGGATAAGGACGTTGATCGTAAGGTTCCCAGTATCTTCTTGGAGCGACTTGTAACTATCGACGACGAAGGCTGTTACAGCCGCTGAGAACAGAGCGCTCTTGGACCAATCGTTAGAATGATGCGTTTCGAAAACGCGAAATCAAACGCACGAAAATCAGCAACGCGTCCATATCATCTCGCCATCCTTCCACAAGTTCCTTGTCGTACTTATCTGCAACCTCGAGGTATGGGAGCCAGATTTTCGAGCCAGGTTCGTTCAGACTCGCGGCTACGGCAACTAAGGTCAGTCGACATACTGCAAATCAACGCAGTTTGCATACCCTGCTTCAGCACAAACGTGTTGAAGTCTTCTCCGTACTCATTTGGTGATACCGGCGATGCCTGTTTTTCCAGATCCGTCGGTTTGTTGTAGTCTGGAGCCTCCATGACATATCACCTAGTTTGAGTAAACGGATGGCGGTAATTGCAGGCCTTGGACCGTATCGAAGCTGGATGCCAACTGTCGACAAATGCGTCGATAAGAAGCGCCCAACTGTCAGGACGTGGGGAATTTGAGGACTTGACGTCGGAGATGGTGACGATTACATATTGAGTGGTACTGTAGTGAACGGCACACTCGTGACCGGCAAACATGTCGGAAAAACCAACACCAACACGAACGACGGTACGCAATCGTTGTGAATTCTGCGAACCTGAAGCTTACTCAATGTTCCGACCTTCTACGATAGATTCCCCCAAAATATCTCAGTGACTTTAGCAAAGCACTCGCTTCTGAAGTACAGATTCTTCTGCGTGAAGTGCTAGTTCTCGGGGATGAACGACGAGCATTGCAATAGTGCGGAAGCAATGTTTTGCGCATCGCTACCTAACAAATCTCCCAGTGAGGTGGAAAAATATAAAGCCGCGAAGGCCAAAATTGTCGCAGAGAATAAACCGAAGGTGAGGCGTCGAATTAATATATATAATTAACTGACCGCTAATATGAGCCAGGCTGAGGATTTTAAGGCTGAGCCTGCTTGGCGAGTGGTTGAACTAAGTCCGGAAAAAAGGAAACAATTCGAGAAGTTAAAACCAAAGGCGACAACAGAAGTACCGCAAGCTACTGGTACTGCGAACACTAGCGAAAACGCCAACGGTACAATCGTACCCTCCACCTCGAAGGCAGCTCTAAAACCCGATTTTCCGTCTTGGATTCCTTGGAAGCGTATATCCTCTGGCTTCGTGGCAATTGCCTGTTACTGATAAATGTAATAGCTCTACGACAAAAGGGAACACCTCCGAAGAGTCTTCCAGCGCCTGAGAGTACACCACTCCTTCAAGGACCCCCGCCCCAAGCTCCTTCCCCTCCCGCGGAATCGCCGCCGCCACCTCTCCCCGCACCTAAGCCAGTTCGTGCGCCCATGAGATCTGACTCATGGGCAACCTGGCAGCGTGAGTCTCTGTACGTTTTCCATGATTGTCCATTATCAAACACAATTGCTTTTCAAGCTGACCCGAAATTTGCCCCAACTCCACCACCTCCGGAATCACCCCCACCAGCGCTCCGCGCACCTAGGTCCGTTCGTGCGGAACCCGTCAGATCGGACTCATGGGCGACTTGGCGACGTTAGTTTCCTTTCATTCCTCATGTTGTCCATTGTCAAACCAATTGCTTTTCAAGCTGACCCGAACCTTGCGCCAACACCACCACCTCCGGAATCTAGCTTGCCCACGGGTCTTTTCGGTGACCTCCTTATTCGGCATATGAATTGATTTGTTAAACTTCTCAACATTAGGTCCGCCAAGTCCTCCAACCCAACCCACCAAAGATGAACCTGCCACAGAGCCGGCCCGTGTCAAGTTCTCGACACCGCCGCAGGTGTCATCACCTGGGCTTTTTGGTATATCAATATAATATACACGTATTTCAAAGATCTTGACCTAACCCTGCCTTGTATTAGTCCCGCGCAGTACCAGAGATGGCGTTCCCGAAGCTGGAACAGAAGCTCCTATACAGCAAGATCTGGGTGCGGGTAGGCTTTTCATGGTGTAATTCAAACGCCTAGTATTTTACGCCTCGCATTAGACCAACCTGCTCCTCAAGTTCGTGACCTCGCGGATGCTGTTACCTCGGACGCGCGGAACGAAGAAGTTCAGAACCCTCCTCCCCATCCTCGTCCCGTTTCGTCGTCGCCACGTCCTCCCCCACCTCCAGCACCAGGACCGATTGAGACCGCTCCTTCGTGGGCTTCGTGGCAACGTGAATCCCACCTTTGATATTTCATTGATTTAAAATTGAAGGACTCCTGCAGCGAACCCGGCATTTGCGCCAACTCCTCCACCTGGTGATTTAGAGCCGGTATTGGAGCTCCACGAGCAACCCGGTACTGAGTTTTTTTTGGTTGAAGAATGTTCGTATTCATACTGCTATTATATCTAGCTTCGCAAAGCGGACGCTCCAATGAGGAACACGAAGAAGTCAACCCACAGGATGGCGCACCAGGTGAACCTTTTCCGTTGCACGGTCTTGAATGAGAGTCGGATTATTTATCTAGTTGTGACCGAACCGCCAGCTTCTGACCCACCACCACCGCCCGATGCGCCGCAGGGGAGTGCCCTGGGACTGTCTGGTGAACACTTTCTTTCTATATCCATACAAGCACTGAATTGCCTCCTTCAGGTTTAGGAAACCCCACGGACTCACAACAAATTTGATTTTATGTCTTTCTTCATTGTCCACATTTGAGATCATGTGTATACCCTACGTAAATTTAGCACTATCACAAAGCCTGCATTGGCCAGGGAGAATTATGTCAAATGCGGGGACTCGAGGTTGGAGAACTTGTGATTGGGATAGATACATTATCAACACCTCCTTATCACGCCCGCCCTCGACATTTCAACCGTCATTCTGAAGGTTACACGACCTCACAAACCGAAGTCTCCAGGAGTCGAAATTTAGATGGATCACTGGAAGCCTCTGTGATACCGACGAGTTCCTTCCAGTCAAATTTGGACGCTTCTTTCTCTCCCCTCTCCGCGAATATTGGCATGTCTTCATCCGTAACACCTCGGAAAAGAAGGAATACACGGTTCCATTCGCAGTCTGCGGCAGTAATGGATAAAGCAATTACGTCTGCAATCTGCGCCTGTGATAAGAAGCGAAAGGCCACATTTTTGTGTGCAGCGAATGCGTCTATATTCCGACTAAAATTTGTTTTAAACCAAATATGAGTGACATTATTGATGAACAAAAGGAATGTGACAAACATCATGAAATCCGTCTGCGATGGTAACGAGCGACCAAGTTTGTCGAGAACATTGACAATGAGTGAAATGAACACCCGTGACGGCATGGCAAAGCCGTTGTGTGGACTGATGTACTCATGTGGGTTGATGACCTCCAAATCTGCACTGCGAAAGGCTTGTCAGAACATTGCGCAAGAGCATTGATTTTTCTTGCTGACATTGCCTGGTAATAGAGGGCATTTGTAACTATTTCCGATTCGAAATGTTCCATCGCGCCAGTAGAATGAAGTCGCAAGAAATATTTGAATGTCTCATTGCTAACGTTTTCAGCCTTTGGCCATGTCAAACCAGGAGTCCAATGAGGTGAGAATGTCACAGCCAAGTCGCAGTATTGTACTTCTGGCGATAAAATATGAACTACACATCTCGCTATTGTCTGTTTGGGCGGCGGTAGGCTTTCGTTTGGCGAACCTTCGGCCTTTTTGGCATCTTCGGTGTCTTGCTGTCGAACTCCCAGAGGTTCCATTTTGTGGTTTGCCCCATGGTGGACGATGTTCAGTTCGCCTGTGAATTTCCCCATAATCGACCAAGTGTCGTCTCTCGACATATCCTGGTCCTCTGAAGACATCGTGACATCAAGAGCAGGATGTTCTCCTTCGTTGAGCTCAAAAAACCACCAACAGTCTGGCACTGAGATTGGTGGCAATCGTGAGAATGTGACATATATACTCGTGTGTGTGATGCCTCAGATATCACAAAGTCCAGGGAGGACGACGAGGACTGGAGGCTGGAGAACGTGGTTGGACTAGATTCGAGGCACTATTACATATCACTGTACCACAACCACCCTCGACCTTTTCGACCGTACAGTACAGTGGAGGTGGTGAAGTCATGTAAACAATGCTTACGGACGATCCGCTGGAGGGGGAGGTGCATCACTAAATATTTCAAATCTGGAAACCGTGACGCCAAGAGTTGCAAGTTCATAGGATTCCTGTGAGTCAACCTGTCATCCATGAAATCAATAACATGAGAACATGCAGGCCAAATTGAAAATTTACCCAAAATCAAGGTCCAGGCGCATGCGACTTCTTAGAAAAAAGTGAATGAAGAAATCAATATGACACGGTATAACTTCTGCTCACCGCAGCCTGAGCGGAGGCCAAGTTCAGTAGGGATTCTCAGTGCAAAATACGCGTCAAATGGTGGATTAACCCAAATTTTGGCCGCAGATTCAAGTTCCTGCACAATTAGATAACGGCAGTGATCTTCAACGTACGGCGTAAGTTTGGCGGGAGCTGGAGAAAACAAATCATGACGCCCATTTCAGTTGAATACGAGCTTAAGTCGTACCGGCCGAATAGTCTCCATCTCCCCGTAAACAAGGGTTACAAGTCTTGTCCTGGACAGAGCCAACTGGTGCGATTCCGAGGATGAATCGCATCCATTGGAAGCAATAGTTTTCGTATTATGTGTACTGTATTCTGATCGGAGGCGTTTTTGCTCTTTTTCTTTATCCTTGACCAGAGACCTGTGCTGGGTAGTGTGCCAGGCGCAGTCCTATGTCAAACGCGTAGCAAAGCTCAGATGTCGCTTATACATGACGATCTATTGTAAGGATCGTACGCAGGCGAAAGTAGCATCGTATCAGATTCGTAACTTCGTTCGATAAATATTTGCGCACCTGTTCGTAGGTCAGCACGACTTGCCCTATGGCAATGGTCCTCAAGTGAACTGAACATTAGTCACGACGCTGTTTACGTGATAACAATGCCCGATTTGTCGAGGGTTTTCCGCGATTGATGCTAGAAAAGGCAATTTTGGGATATGACCAGACCGTGCTCCGAGTCCGTTGGGCGACACGCCGCGAAGTGTGCTTACTGTGGTACGTGTTCGAGTTGGCTATTATATGGAAATCTCTCCAGAATGAACGAGAGTAACTTGACCTTCCACTGCATTAGCCTTCGTCCCTATTGCCACTGTCGATTGGTTCATCGTCGTTTCCGAATTCCCCAAGCTGGAGGTGTTTGTTCAGGTTTTCACTCCCTTCCCATTGAGTGTACAGTCGATGGGTACATCTCGCTTATGAGCCACATGGCGTGCCTTGATGGGAGCCAAACAAACATGTCCGTAATTGATGTAAGTTACCATTTTCGTGCATGTCATCCCCCAAACACTGCGTTCCGTATTTGCTGCTGTTCGCTCGCGTGGGAATAAATGACAAACTCTGCGCCACAATGTAAACATTGCGCACAGAACAGTTAATGGCATAATTTTTGCTCATTTAAGCTTCAAAACACGTTAAACATTGTACAAACACAAGTGAGGATATCTGTAGTATTTTTTTTCATGAGTTAGATAGCATATATTCCTAAAATAGCGACTACACAAATGATTAGGTGGCTCATACAGCATAAAATTGATTTTATGTCTCAAAAAGCGGTTTAATTAACTCTAAAAAAGGGCACAGACATCTTAGAGCATATTTTCATACAATCATTGTATTTCTAGAAATTTTATTGTGCTTGTATGGGCTACATGCGGTTGCAACAGGTGGGGTGGCGTGAATTGCCTATTTGAGTCATGACCGGCAAT